>VYZV01018652.1:26082-64629 GCA_013401275.1 Pandion haliaetus
CCCGCGCTCCGGCGGCGGCTGCTCCTGCTACCGCCGCTGGTGGGCCGCCTCGCCGCCTCCTCCGCGGCGGCTGCAGCAGGAGCAGCAGCGCGGCATGGCCGCCGCTCCCCGCCGCCTCCGCCTCCTCCTCCTTCTCCTCAGCGCCGCCGCCCCCCTCGGCGCTAAGGTAAGCGGCGGCGGGTGGGCCCGCGGCGGCGGAGCCTCCCCTCTCTCCCTCCCTCCTTCCTTCCTTCCTTCCCTCCCCTCAGGGAGCCGCGGCGGGGCCGGGGCCAGGAGGGGCGCTCCGAGCTGGCGGGGCCGGTCCCGGCCGCCCCGGGCCTGTGCGGGGCAGGGGTAGGGGTAGAGAGCGGGCGGTCGCCTCGGGGCAGCGGCGGCCCCTCGCTCTTTCCTGCAGTTTTGTGGTTCCTGCAGGGGATAGCCTGGACCCCGCCGCCCTCCCTCAGTCATGAGATGCTTGAGAAGGGGGTTTTTTCGTGTCTCCCCCCCCAAATTTACCCCGAGGACCAGGCGCTTTGCCCACTCCCCAGCGGCTTGGCACTAACAAAAGGCCGGCCGGGGGTGAGGACGCCTGAGGAGGCATCCCAGCATCACCAGAAGGACCGTGGGGGAGCTGGGCCTTTCCCTGCTTGGGGATTTGCCCGAGAGTAGCCCCCACGTTCACCCCTAGCAGAGGGTTGACTCCAGTTTAGGGCTGAAAATGAACCGATTTTCCTCTTCCCTCTCCCCACCCCAGGCATGGGTTTAGGCAGCTGATTTCCCCACTAGCTGTGGGGTGCACATCTGGGCATAGAAGCCCCATGCTCCCCTCATCTCTGCTCTCCTCCGCAAAGGACCTCCTCAGCCTGGCCCTCGTCGTGGCACTTGTTTAACAGCAGCACCAAAACCCCTCTGCCAGTCCCCTTCTCCTTCCCGAGGCCCAGCCTGGGAGAATCACCCCCATTATTGTGGCAGGGCAGGCAGAAATCCCAGCTTTGCAGGGCTCTGGCTGTGCCTCTGCCTTCACGGGTCACTGCCTGCATTGTGGCTTGGTGTTCAGTTTCACCAAGGGGAACCCAGCCGGATTTCTTTGCTGCTGAAGGGATTCTGCTCTGCTAAAGGAAAAGGGGTTTGGGTTGTGTTTCCCACGCACACACACACTACAGACTCCATGGCTGGGGTGAAGCAATCTCACATGAGCTATCTTAAACACAGAGAAGACCAGACACCGCAGCTTTACTGCAGATAACCCAGGTTTGAAGAGCAGTAGTGTCTCCTGTTCTGGGGTTGTCTTAATTTTAGAGCTCAAGTGTCTCAGTTCCACTTTCTTTTTACCGTCGCACACATCCGCTGCCTGTTCTGTTTACCCCTTAGCTGTAGGGTTAAGTCAGAGAGAAGCTCCAGGCAGAGCAAGCTGGGTCAAGCTAAACAGATGTGAAGTCCTTCACTTAGGACTGACCTGGATGGACTCCTCTGTCAACATGTGTACACAAGCCTTGGCTACTCGTGGTTCTCCCTGCCCCCAGCAGCTGTGTTTGTACAGCGCCTAAGACAAGGGCATCCGGGGCCGGGAAAAGGGCTGCTCAGCCCTCCCCAGGACAAACGCACACCAGTACTTGTTGCCAGGTCTGCCCTGAGGACTCTCTTACTCCAGGAGATCCCCACAGAGCACCCTGATCAAGGACTGTGTGGTGCGAGTTGGCCTGGCAGACGTGGTTGCTAGTATTGATTGGTATCTCTGGTGCAAGGCAGCGCACAAAATGGTCATTAGGGGATTAACCTGCAGTTCCTCTTGCTGTCCCATTTTCTGTATACAGCATAGTTATATAAAGAGTGTCGCAGAAAGCCTCAATCCATAGGTAGGGTAAGCATATTCCTTCCTACGTGGTGCTAACTGCATTCAATGTCTATGAAAAACCTGACAATAGAGATGCTTCTCATGCACACTGCCTGTTACTCCCTTCTTCCTCTTCACAGATTTCCATCCTTTCTACCGACTTGCCCCAGAATAAGTGCGTTATCCCACTTGAAGGGAATGACCTAACTGACTTGGATTAAGTATTTTGTAATGACGTACAGCACTTGCTTGTGAACTTTCTGTCATGGAGGGATTATAAACAGTGCTTGATAGTTCTCCACTGGCTTCTATTCACTGATTTTTCTAACTTGCTTCTCATCTGCGCCTTATTATGTGTCCAGATTTCTGTTACTTATCTGCTGCAATATCACATCTTTAGCAAGCTACCATTTTTACCCGGTTTAGTGTTCTTCCTGATCCCATAAAAATTACTCTGCATTGCTCATTTTACCTCAGGATACCTTCTCCTCATGGAAAACTCCTTCTCAAATATCGTTTCAACTTTTCTAAGGAAAATTTGGCTTTTTGTCTGCTTCCAACATTGAATCTCTCGTACAAACTATCTACTCTCTTCAAATGGGATAAAACAGTGACAGGATGAGAAATAGCTTTACACAAACACCAATTCTTTTGTAAAACATCAGGGCATAATTGCAAATGCTATTGTGTTTTTTTTCAGGGCTGTGGTAGGGTCTGTCACCACAGCTTTAGTCAGAGAATGACATGGGGAACCCAAACCAGGGGAGTTGAACATGGTCATTCATTTCCAGATAATAATCTGACGTCCATTCCAGGCATTGAGACATCTGAAGCTACTTAGTATTTCAGTTGTGTGGTTTGCTGTAGAGAGAAGCCCTTAAGTAAAGGGATTGTGAAAATTTTTGGTAGAGGACATGCAGTTAATGGCCTCAGAAAAGGTCTGTGAAGAATTTATTTCATTTTCAGCTGCTGTTTCTAGTAGTCTTATAAGCTCAGACAGGGTTGAGCAGAACAGTTTACAACAGCTACTGTGCCCTTCAGTGGTGGGCCAGCCCTAAAGGCATGCTGGGCTGCAACAGAGAGCCTGCCCACCCCCCCCNATGTTTGTGGTCTCTCTTCCCAGACAGCTTTTTTCCAGGACCCAGGCTCTAATGAATCTCAAGATTAAGCACAACAATAAGCAACACAGGAGACTGGGCCACCAGCACAGTAATTGCAGTGACTCCCAGGTTTCTGGGAAGCCCAGTGTAGCTCAGAGCTGATCCAAGGCATGACAGAGAGTCAGCAGAGAACTTATTTTATCCCTTTCAGCTCTTCAGAAAGACTGCCTGGAAATCTGATAGGATGTCAGTCCAGGCCCACCCTTCTTTGCAGGGCTGAAGCATTTTGTTTGTGGCAGCCTTTGTTTGGCAGGGGGGAGAGGGGAAGCAGCTGCTGGGTCTTCAGTTAGACAGAAAGAGCTTTCAGTGCTGCTGGCTTAGAGACTGATGTTTCTGCCATTGATATTAGCAAATCCGGAGACAGATATTTTATCCTGGAAAAGTTCTCTGCAGGTTGGGGTTCAAAGCTCTGCCCCCCTGACAAGAAGGGGACAGGAGGGCAACCCTCACCTACTCAGTTGCATGGCTTCCAGCAGAGGTGCAGAGGCACAGAAATAACTTGGCTAGGCTCAGAGAGGAAGAACTGCAGCTATATAATCACGCTGTGCCAAGCCACAAATGCCTTGGGAAATTCTTGCGGAGAACACCTGTCTGAACTGGAACGTGGTCTATATTTTCTACAGATGTAAATTCTAGGCCTGATATTTCTCATCACCTAAGGAATTGTAACAGACCTCCTTGCCTTCTTTAGGCAGAGCCCTCACCCAAGCCCAGGCAGAGCCAGCCTTATAAAGACTGCACCTATGCGCATCTCCTGCTCTGGCGTTTCTAGCCTGCTCTGTTTCTGCGATTCTGCAGCAGAGTGCAAGTTAGAGCAGCTCCAGCACGTCCTATAACCAGAAGAGTGCAAAAGAGTTGTTGTAAAGCCCCTTTGATTTCTCCTTCTGCAAAGAGGAGATGGGGGGTGGGGGAGCATTCACTTGGCCAAAAGGTAACTCTTGGGATTTGCTGAGAGGCTTGGGAAACTAAAGCTAGGAGCTAATCTAATCTGGAGCCTGTCCCACAGCCTTAATTTATTATCTGGAAATTTGGAAAATGCAAGTATCTCTAATTAAAAACAAGAACTGTTTGTGTGTCATGGTTAATGCAGATTTATTTCTGGCAATATAATAAATTCAGCACAGATTGGAACCAGCTGCCCCAGCTCTAAGTACCTGAAGTTCCCTCTCCACGTCATCAGGCCTAGGACTCGCATGCAGTCATGCCATAAGTCTCACTGGCCAAGGGGACAGCTCAGCATTGTTCTTGCTTACACAAGGAAATAAGCACTCCTAGGCAAGGACTGGCAAGGGAGCTTGGTTATGGAAAACTTGAGAGCCAAATCAATCTACTTAAAAAGTGATTGATTCCTCCAGTGCAGAGAGGAAGCAAGAACAGGGCTTATGGATATAGGAGAACATATTTTATTTAAAAAAAAAACCAAAAAAGAGTCTCTTTGACTAGCATCCTTCAATAAGTCTTCACTTGGGCTTCTGTCGTTCCTGAAAGTTGCAGTGCAGAGAGAAACATATCCTATTCTAACCGTAAGAAGGAGTTGCACAAAGGCAGAGATGCTGATCTTCCCCAAACCTCAGCTCTGCCACCGCATGCCAAGTCTCCCATCTAGGCAAAAAAACAGGAGTAGTAACTCTGAAAAGGAGCATGCAACTTTCTACCACTCCAAATACACAAAATTTTTTTCATATCCAGGGGTAGGTCAGTAGAACAGGCTATTTTACCTCCCTTCACCCATTTCCCTTCTGCCCCATCTCACCTATTTGGATTGTAGCATCTCTGGAGCAGGACTATCTTGTAGGCTACAGCTAACAGGTTTTTATTGCCCCCTGGGGAAAAGCTATTTAAGTATTGCAGCTTTTGGTCAACATGCCTTCCCTCCAGGCAGTCCATGTGCCTCATATAACTACTCAGTGAAGTGGTAGGACACCAGCTTTGATTATTACCGCAGCTGTGGGAGAATCTGTATTGCGCTGAGCTCTCCACGCAGACACCAGATAGATAAATCATTGGCATTCTCCTTCCCAGCAGTTGTGAAGAGCTCTTCCGCCATAGGCCTTGAGATGCTTATCACAGAGAAGCATAGAAGGGGTCAGGGAAAGATTTTAGCTGAACATACCTTACAGTAAGAGACCTTTGGTTTCTTTCTTTTGTAAATGTGGAAGCTACGTAGTCAGCATTTCCATTTACAGTCTGCTAATATGCAATCAGACAAGAATTCTCATAGGAAATAGGTTGAGATGATAATTTGGAAGAAGAGAAAAAGGTATTTTTTAAAACCTATCTGTTTCTTTTAAATTTCAGTTTTCTTTTGAGCAACTCAGCTGCTGGCCACAGCATTTGGTCCCTGTCAGGCAAGTCAACTCCAGCCAGAACATCTAAGTACAGCAAAGAGTTTTGTTGTATTGCTTTTGAAATCAACTATTGTAATCACTAGAGAGTAAAGCATCAGGTAACGTGCTGCCTTTTTGCAGCAGAGTAGGTTACTTTCAACACACTCTGGCTATCACCAAGAAGAGGCACTACGTGCATTTCAACAACACTAAGTTACAACTTAAAAACATTTGCATAAAACCAGCTGCATCTCCTCTGCCCAGAGGATGTTCTGTTGGCACATGCTCTAGAAATGACAAGTTCTCAGGCAGGAATTGCACTACAAGATGAAGAACACTTTGGCTTTATTACACCACAAAAGAGCGTAAAGCCAAGAGACAGTCAACCAAAATAGTGAACAGAGCACATTTAGTGATGAGCAAACCCTGATGAATTTTCTTTCACATCCATCAATTATGCATTGCAGACCAGTTCTTTGCAACAGGACTATTGGCCACTGCCACAAACCAGCATGTTTTGCTAATAGTAGCACTGATACAACTTCCCTGAGCCCTTACTTTAACATATTTTACATGCACAGAAATTATTCATTTTCTTCTACTAATACTGAAACACTACCACCATTTTCAGCTGGATAAATCCCTTCCAGTCACTGTCCTGTGTTAAACTCATCACTGCATTCAACACTACTCACAGCTATATTTCAGTAAATAGCAAATTAGTTCCTGCACAGGCTAGTTTCCCAAAGTCCCTGGGAGCTTTTAAGTCATCAGACACTAAACAGGAAAATATTGCTAGTTAAAAGAAAAACCAGCTAAAACACAGAATCCCTTACCTGCCGGGAACTGGGGAGGCACAGCCAACAGCAGCCTGCTGCAATGATCACACTGGGGCCAAAAGAGTTCAGGTTTGCCAAATTTAAAGGCTCAGCCCCAGCAAGGCATGCTGGGGGAGGGAGCAACCCTTCTCTGAGCATAGTGGTGTGCGTGGGGAGAGGGGACAACAGCAATTGCAGGAGGCTCTGGGTCTGAAGCACTCTTCGAAATTTTGTGAGGGTTGGAGGGTGAGGAGTTTGGATCTGAGCTGATTTAGTCACAAAGAGAAGAGAAGTTTATTTGTTGAAACGCAGCTCCAGCGAGTGACAGATGTGTACCCCCGGCTTCCCTGCCGGCAGGCCTCCACATGGCCAAGCGCCGCAGCTCTTCCTCTTCTCTCCTGACCCAGGCAGGCAGCGTGAGCTGTGATCTGCTGTTATATCTGACCCGGGCTGGGAGCGATGCTGTGGGGTCAGGCTGCAGCTGGCATTACCGTCACACGTTTCCAGCCTGACAGCCCTTCTCTACATCATGTCGTGAGATCCCAGAGGCTTCCTTCCTATGCATAACTCAGTCTTGGAGGGAAAACATGAATTTTGAGATGTGTGAGCCTGGTGTGGCTGCATAGGGGCCTGATCCTGCCACAATTGTCCCAGTGCTGCCCATTTAGAAGGCATCCAGGTAACACGGTCCCTGGGGGAGCTGATTTTGGAAGGCCCTTCTCTGCCCGGGGTGGTGAAGAGCCAGGTTCTCCAGCTAACCATGCTCTGTTTCTGTCAGGACAGTAGTGAGGCAGCAGATGGAGCTGGCCCCTGGGATGAAGAAATCACCAAGTGGTGGGGAGAGTGGAGCTCCTGGTCCACCTGCTCCCGGTCCTGTGGGAGAGGCGTGATGTCCCGGGAGAGGCACTGCTTGCGCCAGAGGTGAGTCATGTCCTGGCCTGAGCCCTTGGCCAGGTCTGCAGTGGCAGAGGGGAAATGGGGAGCCCCCGACCTGCATTTTGGGGCCAAACCTCCCAGGTTTCCAGGTTTGGCTGTTCCCTCTTCTGTGGCCGCTCAGAAAGGAAGATGGCCATTGCCTGTGGGGTAGGGGGTGAGCAGGCAGCAGTGGGGAGGGCTGACGAGGGAGAAGCACGCTACAGTGGGACAGGTGACAGGCCCTCTGAACACATCGTCCACACAGCCTGGCTTGCCTGATGGGGAGCAAGGGGTTGGTCCCCTCTTGGGGTCTGTGGGAGACTTGAAGATGACAGGCTTGTGGCCTGGAGAAGGCTAGTTCTACTCCTCTTCCCCTTTCCTTCACAAACCCTCACTTACTGTGGCTGCTCTGACTAACCTAACCTTGATTTGTAGCCAGTTCCTGTGCTAAGGATGTGGGTACATATTCCCAGACACCTTGCGGGGACTTGATTTACTCCTGGCAGCAGCCAGCTCAGCCACGTCTCAGCAATTTCCCCTCTTTATTCCCTGCAGAGCTTGCAAGTTTTTTTCCCCTCTGTCATTTATCTGGCTGTCACCTGCCAGCATCTCCATTTGTCCCCTACAGCCACATTTGTTCCCTGCAGCTGCTACAGTCCTGGTATCAGTTGGGCTGGGTTTGTGGGAGTGGGGAGAGCTAGAGAGCTTCAGCTGCCTGAACTCCCGCTGTCCCTTCTGGGTCACCTTGCCACCAAGCCCTCCTCCTCCAGCACCTCACTAACCTGCTACTCCAGGCTCCTGAGATGTTAATGAGAGCTGGCATCCTGCAGCACAGCAAGCCCATGGGGGCTGCCCGCCCCACACTCAGCCCCCTTCCCTTCTGCACGAATGCACTCCTGAGTGGAGGAAGCTCAAGCTAAGGCCCCCAACCCGCTCTCCCTCCTGTAGCAGAAAACTTCTTTTATGTGGACTGGTTGGCAGCACAGTGAGGGTCCAGATGTGCTGCGGTACCTTTCATCTGGATGTGGCCACCCTGCTAACCAGGCTTGCCGGTGTCTCTGCCGCTGCTCCTTCTCCCCAGCATACCATGGCCATAATGGGAGAGCAATGGGAAACAGAGGGCAGGAGGGAACCCAGGGCTGTCTCACACCCCACACAGCCAGAGCAGCCCTTCTGCCCTTTGCCTGCTGCCAGAAGAGAGATTTTTCTCTCCATTTGGCATCCGCTCTATCCTTGGCTCCACAGCTGGGGAGGAGAGGCCTTTGCTGTGGCATTCTACTCTAGGGATCAAGTCTGAATTAAAAAAAAAAAAAAAAAAAAAAAAGCCCAACATAAACCCCAGAATGGCTTTAAGGAGAATGGCTTGAGTGTGAGCCAGGTATGCCCACAAAACAATTTCTGCCTGAGTCTGCAGGCAGCCTCTCCTTCAACTTAAAGGGATGGCAGTTTTCAAGCTTTTTGGTGCAAATTTAGGCTTTGCCTACATCATGTAAAGCATTGCTCTAGAGGGACAGCTGCAGTACCTCTAGCCAGTCCAGCTTGAATATGCCTACAGGGTTCTTCATTACACAGTGCATCCTAAGTTCCCAATGCTGTTAACGCATTGTCTGCTGCTGATCTTTACACAGACCACGTTGCCTTAATCTGTGGTGTTGGCCATTCTCCATACATTTTCCCAGCTTTCAAGAATTTTTTTGCCCTTGCATCAGTCAAGGACTCCAGTATCTCCTGGGTAACTCCTGTTGGCCAGAGCTAAAGCATCAAGTGTTGAGAAATTACCATGCTTTTCGTCCATCATCTGCGCCAAGCCTTTCTTGCTAATCTTTTAAGGTGGCCAGTCCTCTTGAAAGGTGCCATCTCGCTGCCTACTGCACAGTGAATCCTGAAATCAACTCCCCTGGTCACTGCAAATCCTAGGTGCTCGCATGGGAGTGATGGATCATCAGGGTCTATTATCCTTTTGTCACATCAACCCTTTTGGAGTTCAGAGGCGAAGGGACACAGGGGTGGTGATACCACAGTTGCTCCTCATCTGCTCAGCCTGCCCCAAACAAGAGCAGACTAAAATCACAGTCCATCTAAAAGCACTGAAAATGTGTTTCAGAGATGTTGGCTAGTCTAGATCAAGAAAGCTTTGCTCTGATACAGTGCCTGCCTTGCTTCTCCCCCTTAAGTCAGGCCTGACTTCTCTATCATCCTCAATGCCTTAGTACTTCACAGACCTCCAGCTCATTTTCCTTCTGTTTTGCAGGCTCCAGATGCCCCAGGGAACAAACAGCACCATGTGTGTTGGTCAGGCCAAGCACTACCAACTGTGCCAGCAGCAGGTGGGAACCACTTCCAGTACTGACTGGTCCTTACTGGGGGGTGTGGGACTCAGGGAGTCACACTTGGAGCTGCAAGAGCGCCAACACTCGGGGTGCAACTGGTCCGTCAGAGGAGTGCAGGCAAGGGGTACAATCCACTCCTGGAGTGGTTGACAGTGGTTGCCATGTGGGAGATGGTTTCTACTCTCTGGGACTGGGAGGTAGGGGGAAAAGGATATAAAAACATATTTGTTGTGGGGCGGGAGGGGGGATGAAGTTTTGCCAGTATGTTTTTCCCTTCACTGGAAGTAATTTTTGTAGGATTGTTAAATACAGCTGTCTGAGGGACCCTTGGCAATGGAGGTCTGGCCTTTCTGCCTGTATTATAGCACCTCAGAGTCCATCACTGATTCCCTCCAGGGTGGACAGGACATTTTCATCCTCCAAGGATGCAGCAGGGACAAGCAGGTGTCACAACCATGGCTGTAACATAGGGAGCTTTTGATCACATTTATTCCCTCCATAGCCCTGCCCAGCCAACACAGCAAGCTTCAAACAGCAGCAGTGCTCCAGTTTCAATGCCAAAGCCTTTGGGAAGCGCTACTACCACTGGATGCCCCTTTATCCAGGTGGGTTTTCACAGCTTCACACAAAGGATCAGGGTGACAAAACACCCACAGGATCTTCTTAGACACAGGAGAAGGGAAAGGTCCCAGGGTACAAGGGATGGATGCTCCTGGCTGGTCTGGAAGTGCTCCCCTATGCTCCCTGCTTTGGGGAAGTCGTTCCCTGTCTCTTCACAGAACTGCTCCAGCCAGCCAGGCCTCCTCTCTCACCACATGGCTTCTGTTTTGGATCCTACCTCAGCAAGCACTGGTGGGCAGACAGGACACAGGCTTCTCTGAGTTGTCTTGGCTAACCAGCAGTCATCTTGGCAGAGTGGGTGTTCACGCTCTTTGTGCCTTCTACTATGTTGGCTGCCTCTGTCACCCAGCATGCTTCCCGCTGGGTTGGTGGTGGGTTGTTCTGAACAGGATGCCCATCCATCTCCTGCACAGGCAAGACAGATTGCTTCACTTGGGTTGTCAGTTGTCCCTTGAGGCCCAGATCGAGCTCACCTAAGATATTACCCTCTTTCTGGACCCACCAGTTTTTCTCTTTCCATTAGCTGCCAAGGGGACATAGAACACCTGCACCTGTAGCTTCAGTTGCTCAGCTGAATGGGGTGTAGCTGGCCACAGCCCCACACAGTCGGTACCTCTCTTACAGATCTTGCTTGCTCCGATGTATTTATGTATGGCCTGGGATCTGCTGATGCAGATTTCTGTGGCTGGCACAGGGGGTGGCACCGCAAAGGGAAGAGGGTTTGGCAAGGAAGAGGGTTTGCGAGAAAGAAGTATTTCTGCTAGGCATGGTCCCCAGCTGCAGCCTCATACCATGACCCATTTACTACTACAAAATTTGTAGCCTTGGGGTCCCATCTCAAGCAGCAAGAACATCCAAGGTGACATCAAACCATCAGTATGGATAAGAGAAAAGTCCTCTTCCTCGCTCCCCACCTCTGAGCACCTTGATCTGCCTGGTGACTTTCTGCCTCTGTCCCTTCAGATGACTACACCAGTATCTCCAACAAGCCATGTGACCTCCAGTGCATGACCCAGAGTGGAGAGAGGCAGCTGATGGCCCGGGCACAGGATGGTACCTCCTGCAAGGACAGGACCTATCAAGGGGTCTGCATCGATGGGAAGTGTGAGGTGAGGCTCTGGGAGGAAGTAGTACAGAAATTGGGAGTGTAAGTGCGTGACTGGACCTCCTGGTCATCACAAGGCCAGGGGTTCCGCCAGGGAATTGAAACCGAGGCCTGGCATGGAGTAATTACATTCACTTTTGAATGTGTGGGCTAGAGGAGAGCAGAGAGGTTCACACAAAGGGAATTAAATACATCCACATGTGCCCACTGAGTGACAGCGCTTTACTCCCAGCACAGAGATGACTAGAATTGCAGGTTTGTTTACATAGTCATCCAATTAAAAAAAAAAAAAAATTTAAAAATCTTCCATTTGATTTTTCACCTCATACAGCAAGGATGAAGGGTAGTTGTATATAGCGTTACAGAGAGGTGCCTTACAACTTCAGAAAGGCCTGCCTTTGATGCAGCATCTGGAGAGTGATGTTGTATGTCATTATTTCAGTGAGAAGGATTGGCCTAAATACAAAGACAGAAGGAACTGAAACAGCTTACCCGAGCCTTACTCCATTCACCTACATGCACAAGCCCCTGCCGCAGGTTCAGGGGCACTATGTAGATGGTCACAAGTTACACAGGTGAATTTCTGCTGCTGCTGGATTCATTCATTACTCCACTCCAAGCTAACCTACATCCCTCCTGCCAAGAACCTCACCTAGAGAGCACAGTAGCATTTCCTTGAAAAGACCCTAACCTGTGGAGATAAGCTGGCCCCCCAGGAAACCTTCTCTTGTTTTATTCTTTGCAGCCAGTTGGGTGCGATGGGAGCCTGTACTCACCCCGGACAATGGACAGATGCAGGGTGTGTGGAGGGGACGGCAGCACTTGCCACCGTGTCTCGGGCAGCTTCCGAAAGGCAATCTCACAGATAGGTACTCCCTGCTACCACAGTCTGGAGACTTCACCTGCTACTTCTTACCACCAGCTGGCATGAAGGGTGACTGGCTTGAATGCGGGTAGGAGTTTCCCAGCTGCTTGATGGAAAGAGCTGAAGAGTACCACCCCTGCTTAAATGCCTGTATCTTGTCCTTTTCACTTAATCATCAGAGGAGATTGGTTTGATGTGCTGTATATTAGGCTGGTAAGGTTTCCCTTCACCTCTTTACAATAGGAAGCAGCTGGGGATCTATTTGTTCCTATTGATTTTGGCATCTTGCCCACCTTGGATAATGTGAAGAGATCAATGAATCTTCTTTTATTTGTGCTACGTGTTCATTTGAAACTTAAGCTCCTATGATGAGGGTCACAGTGTTTGTTTCAGCCTGCACTTGGTCTCCTGCTTTCCCCAGTCCTATGGCTGGCACAGCTGAGGGACAGTCCCTCTGAAACTGGGCTGAGATTCATCCATTGCAAACTCATGGCCCATTCCTCTACCCACAGAAGGAATAGACTGTGGTATGCTCATTAGTAATTAATTAACTGTGGTTTGAGGATGTTTTGGAACATCATTTCACACTGTTGTTTCACTAGTCTGCCTCACTCTCTACAGACACCAGACTAGAAAAGCACACAGGCCCCTTTCCAGAGCAGGGGTAACAGTGCTAACCCTTCTAGCAGTACAGAGACAGTTTTGGTCTCCCATTCCAGTCCTCATAAAATCTTACAGAATGGACGAGACCTGCATTTCTAGCAGGAAAGACAAGCTGCCAAACCACACAACTTTAAAAGGACAGGAAATAAGAAGGCGCTTAAAGGTCAATTTTTATGCCACTCCTGAGAAATTCTGTTGAGTCAGGAGCTGAGGGGACCTATGGTCTTTTCCATCCTCTGTTCAGCATCAGCCCTGATCACTAGTAAGCTTTTTCTGTGCTCTTGCCAGAAAGAGCATGAGAGGACATTCATCCACACACCTAAAGCCGGGCTGTTATACTTGTGCAGTTCCTTCCTGACTCCAAACTCAGCAGTGCTCAGACTGAGCCTTAGAGACCTGTAATGGTGATCTGTAATGGGACTTCAGACAGGAGCTGGGATTAGAGCTCCCAGACTGGTGCAACATGCATTTATGTCCTTAGCGTCCTTCCCCTGAAGGGCAGTGCTACCCTCCTATGTACATACTTGTCCAACAAGCTGCTTTTCCTACCCAGACGTTTTTATTCTATCCTCAGGTTTTCCTTACTTTCTCTTCTGTTCCTCAGGTTATGTGTTCATCACCAACATCCCTGCCGGTGCCACGGACATCCTCATCATTGAGCGCAGGAAAACAGAAAACATCCTAGGTAAGCAGAGGAACCAGATGGATGTGGAGATCCCAGTTCAGCTGCCTGGGAGGTAGGAGGGCTCTGTGCAGTCCCTTCTGTGCTGTGAGAGAGCCATCTGTGAGCATTTCCTCCAGGGTAGCAAAGGGGCACTTCATCTCTCCATAACCAAGGCTACTGCATCTCCAGCAGCTAGCAGCAGGAGGGACCTGTGGAAACTAAGCTCACTTTGTGCGGTCCCTGTTGTGAAGACATTTGTGCTCTTGTTGGAGAGGGAAATGAAAGCAACAGGCGTTGAACACTGCTGATCTGACCTGATGCAGAAGATGAATGCTGGAGGGCCTGCTGTTCTTTTTCTGCCAGGCTTTTTTCGGTTATGAGCTGTTTGCTCTCCTTAGTGCCAGTGCAGCCCCGGTGTTCTGCACAGAGTATAACATTTATCCCTTTTCTCTCTCTCTTTGAAGCACTCGCAGATGAATCCGGGCATTTCTTCTTCAACGGCAACTCTGCCATTGACAACCCCCAGAACTTCAGGGTAGCTGGCACGATCTTCAAGTACCGGAGGCCCTTGAGTCTGAACTCAGATGGGCTGGAGTATATCATAGCTCATGGGCCCACTAACCAGTCTCTGAATGCCATGGTATGTGAGGAGCTAGTTTTAGGCTTTCCTGTCTTGCCTGTCCCAAAATTGTAAACCTCCCTCAGACAAAGGGAATATTAACCTGGTTCCCAAGCCAAACCTGAGTGTGTAGGTGGCTGAGGAAGCCAGGTGCTGTCTTGGGAGGTTTCCTCAGGTTTATGAGGATGCTATCTTCTCTTAACATCCATCACAAAATGGGCATGGCTAGAAAAGGTCTCTGGGAAATATATGTCCTTAAAATAAAAACAGTTTTGTTTTCTTTCTGTTTCCTCCAGTACTATAACTTTAATGGGAAAATGCCACACATAACTTACGACTACACTGTACCACGGACACCACCTCTCCGAACTGCAGCCCCTGCTGTAGACAAACCTCTCTATCATCACCTACCAGAGATCAGCCAGAAAAATCCCATTCCAGCCAACTCCAGAGCTGCCCAGGACTTCAATGCCACGTGGCTCTCCCTGTTGCCAGATGACACCAGTGAACAGCTTCCTCTTAGAGAAGGACATGAAGATTTAGGCTTTGGCCACCCACACTTCTTCCAAACCAACTCAACCAGTCAGACTCGGGACTGGGGCTGGGAACAAGGTGAAGAGAAGGAGAAGTATGACTTCCAGATAAGAGGGGTCTACCATGCAAACACAGGAAGAGGAGAGGAAGAGGAGGAGGAAGCAGCAGCAGCAGCAGCTGGTGGTGGAGAAACAGAGTTGGGTTGGTTGCTTTGTTTTTCCTTCTCTCTCATTTTGTTCGTTGAGAGCAGACATCCCACATTGGTCTTCTTGAAATCTAAGGTGGCTTTACCGTCAGGGCGGACAGGAGGGAAAGATGATTAAGAGTAGGGTGGAGACTGTCAGGAAGCAGCAAGGGCCAGTAGCTCTGTTAGGGAAGGGGAGCTGGGAGAAGGTGGCCACGATACAGATCAGGCAGTGCCCTCTCAGCCAGGGCAGTCCCACAGCGCCTGAGCTTGACAAGCCGGGTGGTGAAAGCAGCAGGTCCTAGCCACAGTCCAGTGATCATCAGCTAAAAGCAAGGTGGCAAGTCGAATCTGAGGTCCATCTGGGAAAGCCAAACAACAAATCAGGAACAAAGTACACCTGTAACACTGCTCAAGCCAGGACTGAAGGCCCAGGCCTGAGCTTAAATGGAGCTCCAGAGCGATGGGCAGAGGGTGTGTGTGAGGTTGGTCAGGGCAATTAAGGCCTGTTGTTGCACCCTGGTGGCAATTTATGATTTTGAGGCCAAATACTGAATGGTTTTTGCCTTGTTAAATACCACACGCTGAAGTATAAGCTATCCAATATAGTTAAAGTATCCCTGTATTTTTCTTCCAGCTCTCAGGTTCAATCAAATTTCCATCAGCACAGCTGTACCCTACAGCATGAGGAGATCTGAGCTCTTGGAGAACAGCCGCATAGCATCCTCCAGGCTTCGTCTCTTCAGGCGACTGTGTCACCGAGACCTACACAACACTGCCTTCTGTAGGGAGCTTCAGCACCTGGCAGCCAGGCTGGCCCCAAGGAACTCCACAGCAGGGCTATGGACCGAGACAGCTGCCCGGTGGCCGCAGGGCCTCCACAAAGCACCGGCCCGTAAGAACTCACTGGAGGACTTGAAGGTGGAGGCATTTGCTGGGAGTCAGGGGGAAGCAGCCAACTACAGCTCGATGACATCTGTGGAGAGCCCTCTGCTAGGCGCCGGCCCAACCGTGGACATCAGCCAGGCAGAGCCTCTGCAAGTCCCTGGCACTGAAAGGTGGCACTTGATTTCCTGGGCAAAACAGGAGCATGGTTAGCTGGGGAGGGAGGGTCAAGCCAATCCTCTGGTAGTCTCACTGCTGTCCTCGATGTCCCCATTCACCAGTGTCTGTCCATGGCAGCTATCATAGATGCTTGACCAATGGTGTGTCCTCCAAAGACTGATTGTCACAGCTGGCCTGACATGGAGCTCCCAGAACGTATTTCAGGTCCGCCTGCCTCTAAGGGATCCATTTAAATGGGTGCTGAAGGACCTGCGAGGCCAACACTGATGTGATCGTAAAGAAGGCGAGGAGTCTATAGCATGTCACATACACACACTTACCACCACATCGTGGCCCTTCTGTCCCATTCTGCTGGGCACATAAGCTTCTGTAACTTCAGTAAACATTTGGCAGGAGACTGAGGGCCAACTTTTAAACGTTTCTGGCAAGCCACACGTGAACTCTCCCCGCCACATTATATGATGCTAAGAGGGACCTTGCTTGAGCTCCCCTTTCCAACTTAACATCATACCTCTCGAGGTGATAGCGTGAACAGAAGCTGAGGGCACCCGCATGGTCAAAAGACCATAATATACAGAAGACTCACTATGAACGATGCCTCGTCTCAGAGGGATGTTGATCCACAGCTATCCACAGCTTTGCTAGTTGAATTCAGAAGGTGGATCAAGGCTTTACACTCTCTGTTCATCAGTGGTCCATCTTGCCCAAGGTGGGGGAGATGGAGAGCAGAAACACTGGGTTTCTTCCCATCTTCAAAGACAGCAAGGAGGAATTTCACTATATTTTATGTTTGCAGCAATTTTTCATTTTTAGCTCATGCCACCTCCTTTTTCCACAGCAATGAGTTTGATGTGAGCCCCATGGGCCATGACGACATCAGCTTGGCTGACATGTATCGGTGGAAAGTCTCAGCTTATGCCCCCTGCAGCTCCACATGCACTTCAGGTAGGTTTGGCTTCAAGTGCCTGTTGATGTGAGGTCCTTTTTGGCTGTTGACGGAGAGAATACTGGTATTTTTTTAGAATGGCAGGTAGAGTTTCAGATGCAGTGAGCAGTCCAGTAATTTAATCATGGTGGGAGGAGGCTTTTGGATCTGATGGAGCCCAACCAAGAGACAGTCTTGATTGCCCAGCAGGTATCAGCACCTCATATGCAATGTGTGTCCGGTACGACGGAGTGGAAGTGGATGAAACATACTGCGATGCCCTAACCCGACCAGAACCTACTCATGAATTTTGCACAGGGAGAGATTGCCAGCCTAGGTGAGTGGAAATGACATCAGCTGTCCATGGGGACAGCATATCTTTGTAAGGATCATTTTCTGCTCAAAGTATACAGCCATTTTTGGGCTGGAAGATATGCTTAAACAGCTAAGCCCTTGTATCCCCTTGTAAGCAAAAAGAGGGAAGGAATTTGCTAAGTTGCCTGCTACGGGCAAAGTTGGCTTTCAAGACCAGCATCACCTTAACACAAGGCATATATGTGATGACCAGATGCATAGCAGCAGCTACTGGGCAAGGGAGTCCCAGGCATGCAGGCACTCCCCAGCCACCCCATGTCCCTTGTCCCCCTTACCTGGGTTTTCCTTTTTACTTTGTCTCCTGGGGACTGCTCATGGAGGTGGGAGACCAGCCGGTGGAGTGAATGCTCCAGGACCTGTGGTGAGGGCTATCAGTACCGCACTGTGCGCTGCTGGAAGATGCTGGCTCCAGGCTTTGACAGTTCTGTTTATGATGACCTCTGTGAGTCAGCTGGGCTGGCCAGGCCCATGGAGAGGAAAGCCTGCAAGAACAAGGCCTGTGGGCCCCAGTGGGAGCTCTCCGAGTGGTCCGAGGTAGGCAGCAGGGGAACTTTGCTCCCAGAGGTAAGCAGCCGGGGCTGGGCTGGGGCCTGGAGGAAGGTGGCTGGCAGATGTTGGGCGCTGAGGAAGCCCCTGGCCAACTGCATCCTGGGGAAACAAGGACTGCCTTTACCCGCAGCTCCCCTGTTCTGGCACTGCCCAGCAAACTATTGCAAAACATTTTTTCGAAGGTCACTTCTCAAGCAGGATGTCGACCAAATGAAAGCCCTGCCAGCAAGCTTTGCCTCCCTCTTCCAGAGGATCTAAGGGTGAATGGGGAAACAGTAGCTTGGAGATACAGAGAAGCAAAAAACCAATTGAAATCCCTTTGATTGACTTTGTACAGCCTGCTTGGGACTGGGCCAGTGGCCTGGTGACTTTGACCAGCAGTCCAGGCATCAGCATCTTGGAGCATCGGAGCTCTGGGACCCAAAGTAAATAAGCAGCAGAGATAGAGATGGACCCACCTTTTTCTGTAACCTGCTGGGGCCCTTCCCCTCTCCCCTAGTGCAGCAGGGGGAAAAACAGGAGAAGGCATAGCTGCCTCCCTTGCCTTTGCTCGCCCCCCTTGTTCTCTGCTGCTGAGCCCCGGGGCTGACTCTGTATGGCCATTGCAGTGTTCGGCCCGGTGCGGCACGCAGGGGACAATGAAGCGGGAGGTGCGCTGCTCGGTGGAAGCACCCCTCTGCGACGAGTCCCGGAAGCCCAGCAGCGAGAAGGCGTGCACAGGCCCACCCTGCGACCGCCGCTGGACCACTTCAGATTGGGGCCCGGTGAGTCCGGAGGGTCTGCTTTTCCTTGCATACAATGCCGGGGTGCAGGGCTGGTGGGAGGGAGCAGGTGGGCAGTCATGCTACTGCTCTCTTTTGGCTTTCTTCTGGCAGAGGCTAAGTTAAAGAAAGTAGAATAATCTGCATTTTTTCCTGTGTGCTGTACATTTTGGTTAGCTGTGAGGTGAGCTCAATTCAATAATCTGGGAAGCTCACAGCACCTGGAGGATGGAAGCCCCTAACCAGATGTACCCGTAAAGACCCTTGGGATCCAGTGCCACAGTCCCAGTGTCAGGGCTAGGCTCTGGACTCCAGTCTTCTGGCACCACCAACCCTGACCCCTCCACCTTCCTGCTTTCTGATGTGTCTAAATGCCCTTTATTCCTCCAAGTGCTCAGGTTCATGTGGTGAGGGACGCATGAGCCGCTTCATCGCATGTCGCAACCTGGAGGGCAAGGTGATCTCCAACTCGCAGTGTGACCCAGCCACCAAGCCCCTGGCTGTCCATCCGTGTGGAGACAAGAACTGCCCCGCACACTGGGTGGAACAGGAATGGGACCAGGTAAAGCCAAGCCCAGCCCTATGTCCTCAGCCCTCCTTCCCACCCTATATCCCAGAGGAGATGGTGGGAGCCTCGCTCCCTTGGCAGAGCAAGGTTGTGTGCTGCAACCTCCAGCCATGGAGCTGTACCCTTGTCCTGGCTCCTTTTAGGAAGGGAGAAGGAGTAATGAATACCCCAGCTTGTCCGCCTCATACCCTATAGACCACCCCAAAGTTCGTGGCATTTGCTGCCTTCCCAGGGACCTCCACTTGAGGGCAGCAGTCTCCTAAGGAAATCATCCTCTTCTCCCGCCTCTGGCTCCCAGCTGGCAGTTGCAGACGCCTCAGCGGAGCTCTTTGTCCAGAACGTGCACTCACCCCGCAAGATTTTGGTCCCACCACTAAAGAGAAAGCCACAACAAAACCAGCTTCATCTCTGATAAATAATAGCCAGAGGTAAACCTGAACCAGAGCCCAGATCCCTGCCCTAGAAGTCACATCCAGGCCATGACTGTGTACTTGCTTCAGGACTTAAGAGTCAGTGAAAATGGTCCAGGTGCCCCATTCTACCAAACAATCACTTACCAATCTACTTACTCCACTTCTGTTGCTCAAGGCCTAGAGGCTTTAGGCTTCCCGATACACGCTGATGCAAATCCCAGAGCACCCAGAAGAATACATTGAGTCAGTTGTCAGGTTTGGGCTTTGTCTTTAAAGTCTTAGGCAAAATAGGGATTCACAAAGCACTAAGGCAGAAGGTTTCTAGGGAACCAGAGAAGCAGCCAAACCCCCTCCCCTCCAACCATAACTAAACCTCTGTTCTCATTTTGCTACACTTTATAGCTGTTGACTACATTCAGCTGAGTGTCCCTCCAGCACTGGTAACAAGCACAAACCGGTTAAACCTGGGGACCCATGGCAGTCCCATAACCCTCTCCTGCTCGTGAGTCACACATAATACTGCAGTGCAGTTTTTCTGCTGTGTCCAGGCTATTAAACTCACCAGAACTCTGAAACACTAGCTGAGCTCCCTACCTTTGTCTGTATCAGCTTCTTTGCCTTTGCTGTGTTCTCTCAGCTCATCAGCTCTAAGTTCACAGGGTGACTAAGGGCAGATAGAAGCCAGCTGTGCTGGCCCTGCTGTGGTGAAGGGCACAAAGCAGTGAAATCTCAAACTGGTAACTGCCTCCATGGATGTCAGGGAGTGTAGCTGAGCTAGAATCAGATCCTGGCTCCTATGGCTTCTCTTGGTGGTGTCCTGAGAGAGTGAGTCCTCCCAGCTAAGCCTGCATAGCTTTGGGCTCAGCAGTACTTGTCCATGCAAATCACCTGCAGTGCACCAGTTTGGTCCCCTTGGGCCCACGTAAAGCTTGTCAGTACTCCAAGATGTAAGTTGCTACATGAATACGCTACGTGGTTTTTGAGAACATAGATACACATAAAATAAGATAGAAACAGCTTTTTGTAGTCTTACCTTGGCTGCTCCAGGTCCCTTGTGGTAGCTGCTCTCCAGGCCAGCCAAGGTGAATTCAGCATTCCCAGTGCTGGCTAAACACTAATTACCAGCTTCTGTCCTCGCTCCCTAAGAAATTCAGCTCCTTTGCAGACACCCGTTGCTTCTGTGACCTGGGCAGCACTACCTCCATTAGACTGGTGTTAGCACGGGCATAACCTTGCTTCTGAGCGGGATGCCATCTTACTTGAAGCTCTATAGCTGACAAGCGTAATTTATTACCTGGCTGTTATGTTCTCTTTCCCAGTGCAATGCCAGCTGTGGGCGAGGGATGAAGTCCCGGGTCATCTTGTGCGCAGGCCTGGAGAATGGTGTGTACAGGGAGTACCCCGAGAAGCGCTGTGAAGCCTCTCAGAAACCTGAAGAACAAGCTGCCTGTTTCAGGAGGCCATGTTCAACATGGTTCACTACCTCCTGGTCTCAGGTAGGGCTCGGGGTGGTGGGGAAGGGGGAGAGGAGGCCTCATAACCCTGGTTGGTGGAACACAACCTGCACTGAGGCATTCTAGCAGCCTGTTCTGCCAAGGGCTCTGTTAGGCCTGGATGGGATCATGAGCTCTGCTCTTCTGCAGACCAGGCAGCAGGTGGAGGGACTGGCGCACACAAGCTGGAAAAAACCTTAGAGCGCTGGATTATTGCCTCAAGCAAGAGCATGCACCACACTGCAGGCATACAAGATACAGCCGTGTCTCCTCCTCTGCCAGGAGTCAATGTTCTGTGTTTCCCCGCTTTCCCTTGATTTTAACTCGTCAGCATTGAGGGAATGGGAGGACAGGGGAAGCTGGGCCTGGTTCACAGCAGCCATTTTCTCCATCTTCTATCACAGCATCAACACTCAAAGCAAAAACAATGCCGAGCTGCATTAAAGAGATGAAAGCAAACTCCTCCCTTGTTCTGCCCCCAGCCCTGGCTCAGGGAGGCTCTCCTCCAGCAACAAAAGGGGAGCTTAAGTTTGAGATCAGTGTGGGATTTGACCCAAACCTCAAGAACAGTCTCCACAGTAGGGACTGGGAGGCTTCATGGAAGAACAAACTTGGGAACTATAGAAAAATTTTAAAATGCCTCTCACGATCTCTTTTCTCTCTGTCGATCCCGACAGTGCAGCAAGACATGTGGTGCCGGTGTGCGACTCCGTGAGGTGAAGTGTTACCAGGGGGAAGCGCTGGCTCAGGGCTGTGACCCTACTTCCAAACCAGAAGCCAGGCAGACATGCCAACTCCAGCCATGCCCCACAGAGGCACCAGGTGAGTCTGGGAGGGCAGGGAGGGAGAGGAGCCCTTGGGAGCCCTTTGCTCTGTCCAGCTCGCTGCTGGGGAAGCACATCTTTTTAACCTCTTCTGTGGGTGCTTCTGTTCCCCAGAAGAAGACTGTGAAGACAAAGTGACAGCCAACTGCATGCTGGTGCTGAAGGTGAAGCTGTGCTCTCACTGGTACTACAGGAAGGCTTGCTGCCGGTCGTGTCGGCTCAAGTCACCCTGACTGCTGCCAGGCTGTACTTCCCTTCCAAGTTCAGGGGCAAGAGCCCCCTTGAGCCAGACTTTACCACTTGAAGCCACCCCACTCGGCTTGGCTGTGGAGCCAGTCCCTGTAGACCAGCCTGCTCAGCGAGGAAGGATTCCTAGGACTTAGCCATCACCGTTCCCTCTCCACTAAGAGGATTTTACACAAGACAAACCATCAGTTCCTAGAAAGCTACTGAGAAGTGAGTTGGGAAAGCCTGTCCCTGCTGTCATCATCTCTGAAGATCTCTAGTTGGAGGTGGTGGGGCGCAGAGGCCAGCCCACAGCAGGGCACAGATGACAGCAGCCATCTCTCTGGTCTGCCCTGCGGATTTTTCTACTACAAGGGCAATTTCCAAAACACACCGAAAAATCCTGTGTCACAATAAAGAGCTAAACTGTAAAACTGTGTTTCTGGGATGCAGGTACCTAGGCCAGAGGTGTGGGCGGAAGAGGGATATAAGAGGAACAAAAAGAAGGAGCAGGAAGGGTGGGGAGGAAAAATCCTTGCACCAGTACAGCTTCCAGGCAGCACCAGATAAACCCCATTTTGTGTTGCCAGCCAAAGAACAGAAACCACTCCTGTTTTGTATTTCAAAGTCCTTGTTTATTTCTGACATTGAATTTGGACCCATAGCTGAGCAACAAAGACAGAATAATAACAGGAGGAATCTGAAGTGGAAAAAATCTGGGATCCCTGCCCCTACCCTGTCCTGTTCGCCACCGTCCCCAAAACCTTCTAACCCACAGTTGCATCTTCCGTTTCTCCAGCCCTTTCAGACTCACCCATTTTTCTCTGTAGTTGTGCCAGAACCAGGGCATTGTGTTGGCTGTGAGGCTAACCCTCATCTTGGCCATCCAGCTACTCTGGAACTGCCTTGCCAGCCTTGGCACCTCGTTAGCAGGTGACAGGTCACACTTAATTTGCATGTGATGAAGATGACGATGCGGTTGCCTTCCTTTCACCGGAAGGGTGACCCACAAAAGCCCCCTGCGTTATTCCCACCCTCTGGAGGTCATGGCCCGGCACGTGCTGCCAGTGCGGTGGGAAGCCTTGCTGTGTGCCAAGAGGTAGAGTTGGGATGCCGGGAGCTGCTGTGCCCATGAGCTGGCAGGGCTGTCCGGCAGAGCTGTGTGGGCAACAGCCTGCAGGTCACCCTGGGACATACTCACTTTTTGTGGCTCCCAGCAGGATAAGACCTAGCCGAGCAGATGCTCTAGTGGGAAAGGATGGGATTTACTGAGTTAGCCAAGATTTTTCTTCCAGTCACAGACTGTATTTTCAGGGAGGAGTACTGGCTGGATGGGAAGCAGTAGGAGCTACAGACTATGGGCCAGTGGGCTCCAGAGAGCTTTGCTGCTGCTAACTTTAGTCTTCCCTCCTGCCTGCACTTAATGTGAGAGGACTTTTAAAACCTGCTATCGCTATATGGAGAATGGAAGGAGACTCTCTAAAAGAGATGCAGCTAGACTGAATCCTAGGTTAATGGAAATACAATGTCGTTCTGGGCCGAAGGTGAGGGAGATGGTGCATAATATTTGCTCAAAAGGCTACGTAAAATGCAGGCTGGGGCAAGGGGTTTGGTTATAAGGCCTGTCACGACATTTGGCGTCTGTCTGGCTCCTTTTCTTTGGGTAGTTTGAGCAGAGATGCCAAGGCATGAGCAGGTCCAAAGTGTAAATTAGCCTTTTGCCTCATAACATAGACATTCAAGGCTCATGTAGCGTGCGCCTCTATGCTGAGACCTACTTTTTCTGTGCATGGATGGAGAGGTTAAGTCCAAATCCTTCTGTGAGCAGTGGTGAAAAAACAACCCCACCACTCATGTTTCTGAGCAGTCATACCCCATATTGCAAAGGCACGGCCAGCATTCCCTGCCATTGCCTCCAACAGCATCCACACGGCTGTGGGGATCGTCGTTGTCCGGGTCCCTCCTCCCTGCCGTGACTGGGAAGCGCTCAGCCAAGCAGTCCTGCACCGGTTGCTATGGAAGTGCCCGTGAATAATGGAGATGTCCTTTTAGTAATTTTTCACCTAATTTGATTTATGGAGGAAGAAGGAACTTTCCCACATTCATTTTTGCAGAAAGGCAGTCGCTGGCTGTCGTTACCAGCCGCAGAGCCAGTGAACCCAGGTTCAGGTCTTGCACCCTCTTCTTCTAAAAGCAAAACGGGGGGAACCCCGACCACCTGAACATCACTCTCCCGTGGGAGGTCGTGGGCCCTGCAAAGGAGGAGATGTGACCCGGTGGTCTCTGGCATTGCTGTTGAAAGGAAAAGCCATCCTAAAGCCAACCTTCCTCTGGCTGTCCGGAGCTGTCAGGGTCGGCTGGGTAGGGCTTTGAACGCTGAAGGTGACCAAAACTGCAGTTATTTAGGGGTGCAACTCTTCCCATAAGTAAAATCTTGCCATTTTTATGGGTCCAAGCTAAAATGGCTCCTAAGAAAGCTTGTGAAGAGTAGCAGAGGTGGGGGCTGCAGGCACAGAAAGATCAGCCTTTGCCCGTTTGTGCAGGTGAGCGGTTTTGGGAGTGACTTTGCCTCCCCCAACAGTGATCTAAATTCATGTCTTGAACTTCAGCACAGAGCGGGTGGGAGACGGTGCCCTATCTTACACTCAAACGTAAAAGCTAACTGCTAGTGGCAACTGATGCAGCACAAGGGGAGCGGGACGATCCGGGTCTTCCCGTTTTTGCTTTCCCATCGCCTAGCATCGCCGCCATTCCCAGCTCAGCCATGGGATTTGCCGGGGGTGGCAGCTGGTGGGTGGTCATGCATTGCTCTGTGTGCCGGAGGCGGTGGGCTTCCCCGCGGGTGGCTGCGTGGGGACACCGAAGGCCTCGCTCTGGCCTCAGGGAGTCAGGGGAGCCTGGGGTAGTTAAATTAGGTTGTACTGTACATAGCCCTCGTTAGACAAGTCCCTTCAGGAGATAGTAGAGTAATAATGACACTTATGATGGGTTCGGAGGTGGCCGGTTTTAACGTCGCCCTTCGAGGTCTCTCTCTCTCGTCTTCTCGCCTGTAAAGCTTAGCCGTGCTGGGCTGTTCAGCAGGAGGACCGTGCTGGTCTCAGGCTGGGTTTACGGGGTCCTCTCTGTGGGAACCCCCACCCCCCAGCGCAAAGAAAAGTTAAAAGCCCCTTCCCTCGAGCAGGCGCCGGCTGGGAGCACCCTGTGCTAGTGGCAATGGTGACTACACCTCCGTGCTGATAGCCCGCGGGTTCGGGAAGCTCTCGCGGAGGAGACCATGGCGGCTCACCGGGTAGCTTTGCAGGGTGGCCATGTTGATGGGCGGCCCCATCTCCTTGTAGCACGCGGGGCCGTAGGCGACCCTCTCGCCCCCGTTGCGCACCATGTCAGCAGTCCGGATGTAAAAGGGGGAGCTGTAGGGGGAGCAGGTCGGGCAGTAGTTGTGAGCCCCGTGCTGGTTGAGCTCGCTGTGGGGGGCCGCGGGGCTGCCCTGGCCATCCACCATGCGGGAGTTGCAGGCGTTGCATGTGCCGAGGTGCGAGTGTGTGGGAAGGTCGGGCTCTTCCTCTTCTTCCTCCTCCTCCTCCTCCTCTTCCTCATCAGAGTCATCTTTCTTGCAGCAATAGTACTGCACAAAAGGGAACGGGTTGTATTAGGGAAAACCAGCCCTTACTATTCACAGCCAGCCCTGCCACATCCCCACTCCCCTCATCCCTCCACGGGCCTCTCGGTGCTCTGCTCCATCGGTACCTGGGTCCCGCAAAGCAGCAGAAGCCAGACAAAACCTGGACCTGAGCGTGCTGCAGGAGGCAGCTGCTGGGGAACTCAGCCTCTCCCCTCCCAGCGAGGTTTGCAAGGGGAATGTATTTTACCGTGCCGTTCGGAAACTCCTCCAAGTAACCGCTGTGCTTTTCATCACACGGGCACTGCTGCATGGCACAGACTTCACATTAACTTTTAAAGAGCAGGAGGTTGTAGCTAGCTGTTGTTGAAAGCCTCCTTGTTTAATTTACAGGGGGAAAAAAACCCTAAAAATCTCCATCTGGTATTGCAAACCCAGCCAAGCCTACACCTAAACTACCAAGTGCTGCAGAGCCTCAAAAGCCTTAGGGGAGCCCCCCGCCCCATGCCGGGCAGAGGAAAGGACGTAACTCTGCAACACCTCAGGGGAAAGAGGGTTTCAACTCCCTGCCCATCACGGGCAAGAAAACCCCCTTTGTCACCCCCCCCCCCCCCAGCAGCAGTTCAGCCCGGGGAGCAGCAATGCTGCTGGGGTTCGTGGCAAGATGGGGGATGGCCACAGCGCTCACCTGTAGCCTACAGTAGCAGAGCACGGCGATGATGCACAGTAGGATCACCGTCGCTAGGATTCCCCCGGTGATAACAACAGTTCCCGCTGTCATCCGACCAATTCTCCATCAAACTCTGAAAGACAGGGCCACAGCGACACGCATTGCCCCGGGACATGAACCTCACCTACCATGGCTTCAATCATCACATCACAGACGTGACGCCCACGAGGCATCCCAAAACATTGCATCCCTGTTCCTCCCTCCCCACATGTAAAGCTATCACCCAATATC
This sequence comes from Pandion haliaetus, assembly GCA_013401275.1. Taxonomy (NCBI): domain Eukaryota; kingdom Metazoa; phylum Chordata; class Aves; order Accipitriformes; family Pandionidae; genus Pandion; species Pandion haliaetus. The sequence continues at coordinate 52,479 of VYZV01018652.1, forward strand.
ATTCTCCTCCTCTTAGCAAGAGGACAGATGAGATGCAGCATCATGTCCCCTCACTGCTGTCACTGCCTCTGGCTTGGGGTCTTTGGGAAACAACCCCATGGTCCACCTGCAGACCCTCCCCCCTTGCTGAGCCGAAAGGGCTGATTTTCACCCTCCCAGCAGAAAATACAGCTTCTGCTTCAAAACGCAGAAGCAAACCTGGGTTTCCACCGGGAGAAGCCAAAGGGGAGCCTTCAAACTCTGCAACTCTGGCAGTCTGAGCCCAAAAGATGTGCCCCAGCTGCCTGCTGGGCACCGATGGGTCTAACGTGGGCTTGGCATGAGCCAAGCAGCCCCCACCACCGTCCCCGTGTCATGGGACCTGGGGGCTACTTACGTTCACTGACGGAGGCGTTGGACCTGAAAGGAGCAGAGGGGAGAGGTTAGCCGTGGCCTGCCAGCACCCCTCCTGCACATTTCCCCACTTCCCAAGAATTTGCCTTGATTTGGGACCTGTAGGAATCCCTGCTTCATGTCCCGCATCCCACAGGGAAGGGGCTCATCATGTGCGTGTGCCCCCCGGAGCCTCTGCGGTGCAAAAAGCATTTTGGGTCTTGCAGCTGATGATGATCATGATGATGGTTGTTGTTGTTGTTATTATTATTTTCTTTAATTTGGAGCGGGAAAAGGAGGCATTTCCCAAGCTTGGAGAAATACTCCACAGGACAAGGCTGTGCCGTCAGCGGCTCGTGAATCACGCAGCTTCGCAGGGCAAAGGCCTGGCTTAGTCAGCACTTGGCCTTTTCCTCTTTAAAATTAATTACAGGGGAGGCGGATGCATCATTGCACAAGCGGCCAACATTTTAGGTGCTGCTGGGAAAGGGGCTCTCCCCTCCAACCCCTCCAGGGCAGATGAGCCCCAGCATCCCCCCACCGCCCCACGGGCACCTACCCAGAAAAGGACAGGCAGGGCGTCACAGTCACGCTGGCCCTGGGGCGGCCAGCTGGGACAGGCAGCGCTGCATGGCCACGAGGAGATGCCGGCAGCCCTGGGAGGGAGGATAAGGAAAAGAAACCACCACTGTCAGCTCATCCCCACTGCCCAAGGGGGCTGCCCAGTGTTCCCATCCCCACTGATGCCACTTCTGTCCCCGTGGTGGGGCTAAATAAATTGCTTTTTTAGGGAGACTGCAGGAAAGGTGGGTAAACCCAAGCCACCGGAAAAGGATAATCCCACGCCCAAAACCTCCAATTTCAGCAAAAGTGAGAGACTTGCACCCAAGAAGTAGTGCACCCATCACCCCCATAGCCCCCATCCTCCGTCGATGCCTGCTGCAACCGCATTTCATTACCGGCCGACGTGTTCCTCTGCGCCTCGTCCAGAGCAAGGCTAATTGATAGGGCCCAAGTGCCAGTCGGTTGCAGCCAAGGAGATCTAATTACCCACTCGCCATGCGGCCCTAATTGATGGAGGGAGGTGGCAGCTTCCAGACGAGACCTGCTGAACTCTGCCCCAGCCCCTCGCTGCTGCATGTGCTGGCGGGCACTGTGAGGAGCAGCCCCCCCCGACCCCAAATCACCCACCCTCCTCCCTCTGCTGTGGTGATTTGCAGGATCCTGCCAGCTGCAAATTGATTTTCAGCTCTTGGAAAGTTCCTGTATGGAGCCAAAAGGTGGCTGGGCATTGGATTTCCCCCTCGAGCTGTTCTCACACACGAAACAAAGGAGAAAAAAAACCCCTGAGAAATCAATAGGTCCATAACCCAGCTAATATCCCCATCCATCAGGGGACCTGACACAGGGCTATTAATAGACCCCCGACACGCTTGGCTCCTGTGCCCTGTTACCAAACTGCACCCTGAAACGCAACCAGGGATGGCAGGGAGGTGGGGACACACAAGGGAGCCTTCGATGGAGTCATTGCCTTCCCTGGTGGTATCCTTAGCAGGGAAAATCTGACGGCAGTGGCTGGAAAAGGCAAACATTGACCTTCGATGACCCCTGAGAGGGACACACCACGAGCTGGGCGGTGATGGATGATGCAGGCGGCCGTCCGCATCCAGAAAACTTCATTTCGTGGGAGCTGTGATTTGATTTAGAGCTCGGAGAGCAGCATCCAATTAGCCCGAGGTTTGGAGCGAGCAGGTGGCCTCCAAGAATGACCCCTGGTGGGGAGGGACCGGCCCTGTGGACTCTTCGGTCACCTCCAAGTCCGACTGGTGCTGCCTCGAGGATGGCTGGGCTTCCACGTGCCCCATCTCTGGCATTCCCATTTCTGGAGCTGCCAGGATCAGTGTTTCACGGGCCCCAATCAGGGGCTGGGCTCTTCCTTATTAAAATAGTGAATTTTTGAAAAGAAAAAAAGGCAAAAAATTAAAACAAACCAGAAGAGAAGTGCTGCCTTTCCTCATCTCTTTGGAGATGATGCTTTCAGAGAGGAGGAAGTTTCCTACCCTCATCCCCCACAAATCCTGCCCGCCAGCAGCCTAGCAGTTCATTTTCTACCCAGTTTGTGCCTATAAAATAGTTTGCGGCTATAAAATAGCCTTCTCTAACCCATGGCTCTCTTCTGCAGGGATGCAGAAGGGGATGTAATGCCTCCCAGGGAAGGAGCAAGAGCCCCAATCTCAGGAGTAATTGCGGCCTTGGGAATTATAAGGTATATGCACAGGAAGGGCAGGAGAATTCCAACAGCCTTTTCCAGCCCTTGCATGGGCCACACAACCACCCCAGCAGCCACATCCCTGCTGCCGGTGATCGGCCCACGTCCATTTTCCATCCACCCTCCCCAAGCACATCCCAACCTGCTGGGAAAGAGGCATTTTGGGCTCCACTGGCTCAGCTGCCCCCCAGGCTCGGGCACAGCACAGCCCCAACACCCCATCCCAACAAAAGGCCGTACATTTTTAGGGTTACCCTAAAAGCCTCAGGCTGCACTGTGAGCCAAGCCGAGCCCCACAGCTCCTGCTGCCACAGCGGGACGGGATGCAGAGGCTTCGCAGGGGGATGCATGAGCCAAACTCCCCAGGGCACAGTCCCATTTCTCCTTCTGGCTTAAAAAGGGAGTTCAGAGTTGTTTAAATATTTAAATACCCCATGCTGAGCAGACGCCTTGGTGTTTGCCGCTCACCTGCTCCTGGGTGGCTCAGGAGAGGGGGCTACAACCCAAGGGCAGGCGTGGGGACCCTCCGGCACACAAATCATTGCTGAATAAAATCAGGATTTATATGAGTGGGGCTGCGTTACCCTCCCTGCCCCTCACCGGCTTTCTGGAAGTGATTAGAGACACTAAGCAGCGGTGTCACGCTCTCCCTGATGGGGACGGGAGTGGGCAGAGGGAGGGTCCCCGGCCGTATCGAACTCCTCCGGGCAGGCGTGCAAAACCGCTTGCTGCAGAGATACATTTTCTTTAATTGATGTTGCCTCGCAGCGCAAAGTTACGGCCTGAAAAGTGACTCTGGGAACGAGTGGCATCTCAGGCTTCTATATTTATTCTCCTTCAATGACGTCCATCGCAGATTTGCACAGTTTGCAAGTCGATGGGAGGTTTTTGCCAGCTGCCAGCACTCTCGGAAAACGAGATGAGAAACTCGCATCCTTCCTCACCCAGTGCATCCCACCAGCCCTGAGCTCACCCCCGCCATCCAACAAGGGTCAAACCCTAACACGGGTGCCCGGGAGCAGGTTTTAGGCTCGGGCAGAGCACGGCTATCTGCCATGAGCATCGTGCCGAACCTTGCCGGTGAGTCCTGCCCCAGCCCGGGCTCTGCTCTCCCAGTTTTGTTCTGCAGCTCATGGGCTAATTCAATGAAATGTCTGCCTGGTAAATTAGCCCAGCTGCTGCCTTACCAGAATCATCTCCCAGGGCCTAATTGAAAAAAACAGCATCAGGGGCTGCCTTTTCAAAACAGATTATGGCAGCAAACAACAGGGCAGCTCCCAGGTGGCTGCGGCCTGCCCTGCAGCATGGGCTCAGCCCGGTGGGATTCAGGTGGATTAACCCACGGTTGCAAACCTCAGTGAGCGGGGAGGACACGAGTAGCATGCCCCCCACACCCCCCCCAGCCATGGGGCAGGATGGCTGCACGGGGTGGGGTGAGGCCCTGCAAACTCATTGCATGTCAGACATTCTGTGCTGCAAGGCATAAGGGGACAAGCTGAGCCATGAGGGAGCAGAAACGAGGAGACACCCACACCCCGAAATAAGCCAAGCCCAAATGAAATTTCACCAAAAGAGTGATAGCAATGAGGGATGCAAGAAGATGCAGGGCGGCTGCACCCAGCCAACAGCCCTCCAGCAGCCCCCCCTCCGGCCCCAGCACTTGCCCATGGGGCTTGTTGCCCAGGTCCCAAATCACTGGGTCACTTTGAAGCCTTTAAACTTTCAATTAACGAATCTGGGGGGGCTCACCAGGGAGCTGAACCTGCTGCTCACCCTAGGCCTTAAGAACACTGATTTTTGGAGGAGTTACAAATTGCTGCTTTGATTTACCCTTGCGCATAAGCGTGCTTAAGCCCCATCATTTTTTTGGGGGGGGGCAGGATGGGGCCAGCCCCTTCTGACTTTTGATATGCTGGTAATAAATATATTAAGGAAAAAGCATCTTTAAGGCATAAAAATTGCTCGTGGCATTGGGCAACCGGAGCAACCCCGCTCCCTCCTGCAGCAGTAACAGCCCTGGGAGCTGCACTGGGCTGCTTCTGCCCGAGTTATACTTGAGTTCAGACCAACCTGTGGACAGAAATCACAGCAGCAGTTGGGAAAACTTTGATTTCAGCCTGCTGCAGAGAATGCCAAAAAAGGCTTTTCCCAGCAGAAAAGGGTGTTTTGTGTGACCCGTTTCCTACCGGAGGCCTTTTCGTGCTGTGACCCCTTTGGTGCCTCGAGCCGTGCGGGGTTTGGCCCAGCTGTTTTGCAAGGGAAACAGCAGCCAACACCCTGCTCCTTGCTCCTGGCCACTGGAAGGACAGCCAGGTCGGAGAGGTGACAACGTCCCCCCCGCTGCGGCTCTGGCGATTTGCAGTCAGTCATCAAAACCGAAAATCCTGTGCCCTGCCACAAGCCTGCCCTTGCTTTCCCTCCACCACCTGCACCATCTCCCAGGGCTCCCTGCTCCCTCCTCCCAGCGCTCCTCCTCCCCAGCCGAGGGATGGGAAAGAAGAAACACTGACAAGGGTTTTGAAACCAGCTCTTTTCTTGCAAAAGCTTTGTGGAAAAGGCAAGGTATTGATTGCAATTAACAAAACCAAAACCACTTCAAGGGTGGAAGTCGCCAGCCAGACCCCAGGTCCTAGGTGGGCACGAGGGGCTGCACTCCTACTGCTAACACCACGCTCCCGACCCACCGAGCCCAGGAGATCCCCTCTCCTGGCCATCAAACTCTGCCAAAAACTCACCTTCTTGCCAACCCAGGTTCGCCCCCTCCCACGCCAGGCCTCATCCTGCCCTGTGGGAGCCCAGGAGACCTTCCCTGCCGGCAGCAATCGTCTTTACAGCCATGTAGGACTGAGCATTCCCCTCCGATCTCCGACCGTGGCAGCGCCGGTTGTGCAAAGCCCCGGCATGTCCAGCACATCTGCATCCCTGTCCCAGGGAGACCTCCCAGCACTTCACAGACTTTTGGAGGAAGGGCGGCTTTGCAGCCTGGGGTGTCTCAAACGCGGATTACGCCAGTATCTCGTTACTTGGGCATTTTATCTGCCCTTTATCTCCTTAAGCGACTATTCAGATCCTGTCTCGCCTGCCTGCGTGGATTAACTGGAGCCATGCGTAGGAATGGAGGGACACAGAAGGGACTGTCACCCCATCCTGTCCCCTCCAAGCACACACACCAATGTGATACTGCAAAACCCATGGCATAGCCAGGGCTACACCTGGATCTAGGCAAGTGTCTATATATAATTACAAACCCTTTGCAGCCCCTCCTCATCACAGGATGACTTAAAACCCAGGGCAGGAAAAAACCACCTCCCTTCTCATCCCCCCCATGCATCTCCTAGCCGCTGCGTTTGCTCAGCTGGCTTCCGACCAGCCCAGCCTGGTAGCCACGGCGGGTGAATGCAGCCCCAGGAAGGGGTGATGTGCAGCCCCGGACGCGGGGAAGGCATCAGACGTGGGCAGCCCACAGTGGGAGGCAGGATGGAAATGTCCCTGGGCTGACCCACATGGCTCATCTCCTGCCGCCGTGCCTGGGGTCCCTCCCGGGGCTGCTCCTGGCAAAAGCTGTGGCTGAGCCCAGGCACATGTGCCGGGGAGATGGTCTGCTGCGGTCCCAAAATAACCAGGGACAAAACTGGCGGCATCAAGCCAAGTCACACAGAGAAGGGCTTTTGAGATTATCCCGCACGTCACATCCCTGCGGGCTCTCCGGAGCCTGCCAGGACCTGGCCAACATCCCTGCCGCAGGCACCATCCCTCCCAGCACCCAAATATCCCCTGCGAGGAGCAGCTGCGGCAGCAGCATCCGCGCTGGGAGCAGAGTGAGGCTGCAGGGAGCCAGAATTCTGAGTGTGCCCCAGGTGAGACCAACCCTTGCCAAAAAGCCGGAGCATTTTGCTGCACAGGAGAGCTAAAGGCTCGGGACCGTGCCTATGGTCGTGGCCAGCAGAGAGCCGGAGCCCAAGCTGGATCCTGCCATGCTGTGGACTCCTGGAGGACACGGCCCCGGAGAGCAAGGCCTTGGGTCTGATTTGCACCCCATGTTGCCCCTAAATCCCCGACACAGCAGCGCCCGGGTGTTTACATTGTACAGCACAAGAGACGGATCCCCGTGAGCACAGAAAGGAGCAGGAAGGGTTATTTGCTTCCACCCTGATGTCACCCTTGGTGTTCTCACAAGCTCATTGCACCGGTGTTGGTATCCCACGACCGATTTAACCGTCTGGCAAAGGACCGACGCGGCACAGGTATTTCCCCTGCCTCAGCCAGCACTGCCCGCACCTGCCCAGGAAAAGGCGAGAAGGTGCCAGCAAAGCAAAATGGGGCAGCAGGGACCTCGTTAAAAGCTCTCAGCCTCCAGCCAGCCCGCACCAAGGCCTCAGGGTGGAGGAAGGTCCAGGTGATGGATCAGGATCCTGCCGACCCTGCAGCCTGGAGACCCTCCCCAGCAGTGTGACGGAGCCAGCCTCCCTTCGAGGATGCTCTGCTGTTCATTCCCAGCTCTGCAAGGGTATTTCTCCAGCACCCTCTTTGCTCCAAGATGAAACCTTCACCTCCTCGGCACCCATTTATTTTCACACCAGTGGGCTTTTCCCATCAGGGCAAGGAGACGAAGACCTCGGCTAGATCCCTCCATTCCCCAGGGGCTGCAAACATACCCCATGGAGATACAATCTTCTCCCTGATCTGATTTTCTCACTGCACCACCACAGGAAGGTGCATGCTCTGCTCTCCAGCGGGGCTAATCCCTCTGGGGGACTCGGTGACACCAAATGCACCTTCATCCCAGGCACACATTGGAAGAGGAGGATCAATCCCAGCAGAAGCATTGTGCAACACAGTCCAGAACACCCCCGCAGAGCATACCCAACAAGATCCAACTGAGCACAGCAGCGAGTTTCCCACTAAAGGGTTTTTTTTTTCCATTAAGCCAGTTTCTCACCAGCTTTCTCTGAAACAACCCCCAGGTCAGCTTCTCCTCCTAGGCACCACTTTGTTGTCTCCCTCCTTGCCCTGGACATCAGTGCCATCTCACCCTTTCCACCTCATTTCCATCATTCCCATGAAAATCCTCTGCCCAGTTTCCCAGTTCCCACGCAGATCTGCCTTCGCTGCCCTGTCCCCATCCCTCCCAGCCTGAAGCATGAAACACGACTCGTGCAAAACCTTTCCGTGTAGCAGCAAGCTCTGCTCCCAAAAGCAAAGCCCAGGGGGAAAGCTCTGGCCAAGGCTGGGGCCTCTGTGATCCCATCGGCTTCAGCCCTGCCGGCACCCCACACCCAGGTAACACTGTCCGAGTTGCGCCGGAGCGGATCTGTCATGCCTCGATGTCACCCAGTTTATTGGTTTTGCTAAAATAAAATATAAAATAAATTCTCCTGCTCAACCCCTGGTTTTAACTCGTGCCCTCCCGCAGCCTGGATAACGCTATGGGGCTGGCGGCTGAAACAGCGACTTGGTGTTTGAGGGCTGCTGCTCCCCGGGGACAGGCAGGGGACGTCCCCCCGTGTCCTGCCAGCATCTGCCCTCCCGCCTGCCTGCGAGTGTGCCAGTGAGACAGCCACTGCGGAGGGATTAAATTAGCAAAGACATCATTAGGGGTAACTGGACTGTTTACCAGTTAGGTGGAGCGAAGGAAGATGAGTCTTGTGCTTGCCATGAGGAAAGGGCCCACCAGCATCCTTCTTGGCTCACGAGCTCTCTTTAAATCCCATTTACCACTAGGAAAACTATACGGACGCCTGTCAGCGATGCACCACGCTTTCCCTTTCATATTTCAATGCTCGCCTCATGTTCACCTCCCTCCAGCCATGGGGCCAGCTGAGATCTCCCCCAGCTGCCCACCAGATCCAGATATGGGTTAAAAAGGACACTGCCATCAGCCGTCAGCATCTTTAACAAACCAGAAGCCGAAAACCGGGGCTGGTGACATCTCTGCCCACTTCTAGCTGGGCAGGTGCCCTTCAGCATCAGGGAGGAGATAACAGCCTTCAGACCACCGCTCCTCCAAAAAACCACAACCCTAGGACAGGTTATCATTTAACCTCACTCCTGCAGCACCTGCAAACCTGAACGGATCTTAGGAAAAATCCTTTTTCCATGGAATAGGGAGATGGAGGGCGTCATGGCCCAGCCCTGAGGAGGAGGGCACGGGGAAGTGCAGCCTCTTCCTCCGCATGATGCAAGACCTGCTGCTCCGACTGTCAGCATCCCCCGGGCATGTTCGCTTGGAGTAGAAACAGAGATTTATTTTAATGACTCATTAAAGCCTAATTGCATTCAGGCAGCAATACAGAGAGGAGAGCCTCCCACGTGCGGCAGTACTACAGGCGGGAGGGCTCTCAAAGCCTCCCCGAAAGTGCAAGGCAGACAGACTGTCTCTTTTTGGTGGGGCCAGACAGCAGGGCCAGGTGCTGGCTCCGGAACAGTGTGGCTTCGTGGTCAGGATCCAAAAAACAACCCAGAAAAGTCTCTGTTCTTCTCTTCATTGGCCTCTGTCTGCCCAATGCGATGGCTGCCACCGGCTCCTCATCCCTGAGCGCTAGAGAGGAGGCACAACCTGCCCCAGAGCTTGGATGCCCACCTCTGGAGCCTCAGGCCGGCCGCTATTTCAGGGGTGGCTACCTCCTAGCCTTAAGCACTCATGTGTTTTTTAACTCCCCTGTGCTTTTAAGGACCCCATAGCGGGAGCGGGGAGCTCAGCAGGGTGGGATTTGTGCGGGAGCCACCACAGGTCGCCCCAGCAGAGAGCCGGACACGGCACGGGGAAGGGATAAGCTGCTCCTCCCATCTCAGGGGCACCCTGGGTGCGGGAGAACAAAGCAGTCATGCTAAAAACCAGCCAGCTTGGAGGAGAACCAGCCAGAACCCCACCGCCTGCAGTCCAGGTACCTCCTTGCTGCTGACACCACCCATGAGGAGCTCTGGGGTCTGCCTCCTCTGCTTTTTTGGGTGCCCCAGCTGGCTCTGCCCACGTACCTCGTGGGATGCAGACCCAGTGACAGCCACGTCACCCATGGGGAAGGGAGCTTACAGCTGCCCTGATCCCCATGGGATCCCCATCACCGGGACGCATGCTGGGAAACCTGTCCTGCCCTTCTCACCCACCCAGCCAGAGCAGATCAGTTGCTATTGACCTGCAGCTTTCTCCCCCCAGAAAGCTGCCCCACGCAGGCACGGGAAAGCCACGGGACCTGCTTCCCGTGCCACAATTTGGATGCCTGTGGTACCCGCAACGATCCCAACCCGGTGCCCTGGGAGGGCAGCCCGCTTGGGGACAGCCACCCCAAGGGACAGGCGCGGGTCCCCAGCCACAGCTCTGCTTTCCATGCCAACGGTAATTCATCCCTCTGGGACGGCCCATCCATCAGGATCCTGGACCGTAGCCTGTGGGCTGCACAAACCCAGGGAAAGCCAGAGCTGCGCATTGCTCTGGGCTGACACAGGGGCACAGCGCCCGACCCCAACCCCGCTGTTTGGGGTAAATCCAAGTGGAGTCACTCCAGGATCAGGTCCAGGAGAGACTTCTCCATAAAGCCATGGGAAAATCTCACCCACGGTTGCTTTACAGGACCACTAAAACTCCTTTTACTCACTGCATCCCAGCCGGGGCGAGGAGGCGCAACGCAACCAGGCATGGATGGGTTGGCTCTGCAAAGCTAAACTCTTTGCTGGATTTCAGACCACATATATTTTTTTCTAGTTGATTTATCACACAGCAGGGATACAGACTCATCCGTCGCTCAGGGTGCTCCACCTCGTCCAGCCCACACTGCCCAGTCAGGCAGGAGCGGGGCTGGCAGGGCTGGTCACACACGCACCATCACACGCGCCCAGCGAAAAGGAAAACCCGCCGTGAAGTCTCTTAATGTCCCCTGCAAATGAAGTGTGAAACGCGCTTTCAAGAAAACAAGGGTAACGCAGCCTCAATAAATATTTCATCCTGGTGGGAAAGCAGTGACGGGGAAGGTCGGGCGGGCAGAGATGCCAGGAGAGATGGGGGACGGCAGGGACGGAGGCTGGCGGGAGAGAAGGGGGAGGCAGCTGGGGCAGGAAACAACGGGAACACCACGGCCTGACCTTATTTCTGTTTGCCGCTTGCCCTGGAGGCTACTGGGTTTGAGGCATGACCACAAAGCGGACCCCAGAAAGGGGAGCAGCTCTTGCATTCCTGTTCGTGCCCATGGCTAAGGTCGGTGATCCTGCTCCAGCCAGGAGCCGAGCTCCTCCGAATGCCCCCTCCTAATGCTTCCCAGTAGACAGGCAGCTGCCTAGGTCTCCTGTCGGTCCCAAAATGCTCCCACGCAAAATGGCTGGAGAATGCTCGGCATTTCTCCAAAGGGGAGGGTTTGCCGAGTGGAAAATCTCCTGCACCTGATTTCCACCCTGTTAAGGGTCTTTTGGGCTGGAGCAGAGCGGGGCCGGGCTGTCTTGCCTAAGCAGGGCTCCGGAGCTGGCTGTCCTCGGGCCTGCGATCAGGCTGAAATCCAGCACTTTGTGGGAGGATCTCGCATCCCAGCGGAGACGGCGCTGGAATGGGATCGGACTTACCGATCCGATGTTCACCACAATATTGAGAACTGCAGCCGGCTGCCACTCTCCCCTCTTGGTTTTCAACAGGTGAAAAAGCCCTTCCCAGGAAAAGCCTTTTCTCCTCCCTCCCTGGCAAAGCCCAGGTTAGAGCCCATCGGATCCCACAGGGACGACATGAATGCCAACCAGCAGCCCCAGTACACCCAGTGCCCCAAAACGGCGACTTGGATGGGTGAGGGGCAAGGTTGGGGAAGGGAAAAAAAAAGCCCCGGTAATACAAGCCTCCATCGGGGTGGAATATTCCACCGTACCTTAGAAAATCTCTCTGCTGGAGAGACAATCAATAGCACGCAAACGAAATCCAGCTGAAAATGCTAAATGTTTCCACATGCCCTTTTGGAGGGAATAAAATCCTCCAGGATAACCTTAGGAGAAAACAAAAGCCAGGCGAATAACTCGAGCACAGGTCTCCTTTAATTACCGCAGCACGGTGAGAGATAAAACAGAGATCCTTTGGAATAAACAAAAGGATTTGATTTCCTCCACTTCAGCAAAGGCAGCCACCATTTCCGCGGAGAGGTTTGGTAGCGGGGCTGGGGATTTGTTGGGCTGTCTTACCCTTGCTGAATGGCAAGGCTTTGGGCTCCCACCGAGGGAGCGAGAGGCTGAGCCCCGGGCTTGGGACTTTCAAAACTTCGCCCGGCTGTGCAGAAGTAGGTTCTAGAGACGGGCAAACTCAGTCCTACCCACCCAAGCAACCGGAACGGTTCACCGTGACTTAAAAAACCCAGCTCAACGCAAAGTTGGACTGCGTAACCCTCAGAAAAGAAGGGAACCGCAACCCGGGAGCTTCGCCCGGATGAAGCTGCGGTGCAGGGGGCTCAGCTCAGCCCCGGGGTGCTGGGAGCATCCCAGCTGGGAGCATCCCAGCCGGGCATCCCAGCCGGGCATCCCAGCCCATCCTGCTCGCAGCCCCCCGCC
>VYZV01018652.1:65067-135320 GCA_013401275.1 Pandion haliaetus
GGTGTCGGGCCACGGCCCCCCTCAGTCCCCGGGCGCCTGCCCCACGGTGGGGAAAACGGGGGTGGGGGCACCCACTCGGCCTCCCCCCGGCCTACACCCAAGCGCCTGCAGCTCTCCCGGGGGGGAGCGCACGCTGGCAGCATCCCCTGAGTACCCCCAAACTCCCGGGTACCCCCAGGGCACCCCCAAAGCCAAGCCCTGCAACACCCCAGGTGCTATCGAACCTGCAGCCTCCCCAAGGCCGGGTCCTGCAGCACCCCTGGGCACCCCAAACCCACCTCCGCGGCTCCTCCGAGCACCCCCAGCCCCGTCAGTGTCACCGGTGCTGCTGCCACCGCCGCCTCGGCCCCGTGCCGGGGGTCCAGAGGCTCCAGCTCCTGCTGGATCCATCCCACCATGTCCCAGGTAATTACACCCTCCTGGCCACCAGCACAGGCAGGGATCTGGCACTGCAAACAGCCGAGAGAAAAACCCATCACACCGCTGCGAGAGGGATGAGCCAGGGCCGGGGGGAAGGATGCCAAGCCTACCCACGATTTTTCAAACAAGATTACACCCCCTTCCCCATGACTCTCTGTAAAATAGAGCCAACCTTTAGCATACATCACTTTCCCAACGCGAGACCGGCGGTACTAGGATGCTGCCTGCTCTGCTGGAAGCTCGGCCCATCGCTGCCGTGGCCCCAAGCCCACGCCAGCACTGGGGAGGCACGAACACATGCACACGGAAAGGTGTTGCCCCCGGTGAGTGTTTTCAGCTGCTGGGAAGCTTTGAAGCTCCAAACCAAGAGTTTAAGCTGGGGAAGGTGCAGCTTGCAGCTGGCATCCCCTTCGGAAATGGCGAGCCGCTCGCCTCTGTGAGCTACAATAAAGATAATCGAATCTCATGCCTTGCACCGCGAGCTGGCCGCTGCGAGCGTGAGGATTGCTGTGCAAGGAGAACATGTGTTCACCTGTTTCTCTCTGATTTCGATCTCTATGGGCCACAAGAGCCACTGCAAGGCAGTGCAGCTTGGGGGGATTAATGCAAGAACTCCGCTCCAGCGAGTCAGTTGTACCCCACTGTGCCTTAGTTTCGCCATTTTTAAGTGAGGGACACCACTAGTACTTTTCCTCCCTATAGGGCAAGCTCTAAAGCTGGGGAGAAAACACCATTCACCTTCTCCTCCATCACCCTCGCGTGTCAGGGCATGTCAGTCAGGGCATCCCCTTGGCTACGGATTGCTCCCCCTATTATTCCAGACCAGCTCTCGCAACTGCTTGCCGCTGGTGCCAGGAGCCCGACCCACTGATTTCTCCCCAGGATCCAGCGGCAGAGCTGAGCCAGGAGGGAATAAACACTCGTTTGGATGCCTGCGGCTTTGCGCCTTTAGCAAACGGGCAGGGTAAATTATGAAATGCAAAGGCGAGATGAGTGGATCCTGTCACAGCACTTACCCTCTGTGCCGCAGGATCTAAGCGCCTGCCGGCTGCGGGCGAAGGGCTGTGCGGCACACACGTACGCCCGCACGCAGCCCCAGCCGGGAGGGAAGCCTCCCTGTGCCCCTGCCGATAAAGAAATCCGCATTACCGACTCCAGCACGTCAGAGAGCTGGCAAATACGGAGAAGCATCGAGCAAGAAAAGCGAGCACGCGAAGTATTTCTGCAGAAGGTAGTAGAGAGGCATTTTCCCTTAGGTGGGCTTCAGAGCTGCTGGAGGGCTGTGAATTAGAGACATCCAGGCGAGCGCAGAGGAGGAGGAGGCCAGGAGAAGTGAGAAAGTAATTTCCTGGGCTCCTCTGGGCAGGATGGGAGGAGGTCATGACAGTCCAGGATGCAGGGAGAGCAAGCCGCTTCTCCCCTCAGAAAGCACTGCCAGGGCCACGGGAGGCATTATTCTGGTTAATTCAGGAACTGACATTTCGCTGTTTCCATGGATGGACGTGGAAAAGAGTTTCTTTGGGATTAAGGAGTCACTTGGCCAATGCCGCACTGAGATTGCCCAGATCCAGACCGTGCTCCTCCATCACCCTCGTGGCTCCGGCCCAAAGCAGGCGGGTGCTGCAGAAGATCACGACAAAGCGAACGTGAAACAGCATCGCTCCGGCGAGCAGGGTTATCAGCTCGTGTGATTTTGCTGCCGGTCTCATTTTTTGCCCCCAAGCCATGTTTCCTATCGTCGCTCCATTATTTCTTTAAAGCAGCACACGGGTGACCAAACAGAACACAAAAGGTGGGATTCCCACCTTCACAGGGGCTGGGAAAAGCTTGGAAATGGGAGCACCAGATGCTCCGCAGCGGGGAAGAAAATTAAACCCAAAGTTGTTCTTTTCAGTCGATGTGGTTTTAAATAAAACACATGGTTTGGGAAGCCCAGCTGGCACGTTTGGAGTGCTTGGGGTTAGCACTGCTGGTAAATCGAGCAGCAGTTTGATCCAAAATACTTTTCAAGTTCTTATTTCAGTTTCTTTTGGGGAAAGGGAATCAGAAAGCACCTGCAAAGCATCTCTGCCTCGCTGGCATGTCGGTATCTGCCGCCTCCAGGCCCCTGGTGCACAGGTACCCTGGCAATACAGGGGTCGTAAAGCTGCCAGAATCTCACCCTCCGCAGCCCTCAGCCATTGCAGTACCCACGCGTACAATTGACTTTAAAGCTTAAAAGTATTGCAGCTAAAGACATATTAGGCCGGGAAGCTCGTGCGAGTTTTATGAGATTCCTTCTTCCCAGCGCTGAAAAGGATTTTACTGACTAGTTTTAAAACAAAACCATAAAATACTTTTATTCCCTTCTGGCCTTCCTCTCTTGTAAAAAAATCTAAGCCCACAGACTTCACTACTGCACACTGATACTTCACTCCCTTATATGTTAGGATGAATGTTCAGCTAAACAATGCAGCGAATCCTTGTTTAGGTTCTACTCCAGCGATATCTGCACATGCAAACCCTGCAAGACTTCCATGGGTGCGCACACACAGCCACAGCCACGCCGCAGAGATGCGAGTGTGCCCGAAGCCCGGCACTTGCGGGTGCCCTTGCGTTATTACACCTTACACCCTTGCACTTCAGCACATCAGTAATCTCCTTCCTGTTCAGGCAAGCGTTTCCACCGGCCCAAAACACTGATGCCAGAGGATTCTCAGGAGCTGAACCTGTGGCTGCTGGCGTGGGAATTTATTTTGTTCTATGCTGGATTGCTTTTATTTTCATTTTTAGCAGAGTCCGGGGCGGCTGTATCAATCGGAAAAAGCCCAACAGTGCAAAATGCCATGCCTGCCAGCATCCAGCCTGCTTCTCATGGGTTTGAAGCTATCTCCCTGCCTTGTGTACTCCAGACAACAGGGCTGCTGGGCTGTAAACGGGGGCATTAGCCCATGGAAAGGACCTTAGGAGTCAGCCAGAGCAACCTTTGGGCCTCCTGTGTTTCTGGTTGGGGGGGGTAGGACCATGCACAAAGCTGGTTACAGCATCTCAGCGTGATGCTGCGATGGCCTCACCGCACTTTCTTCCCTCCCAGCGTGGCCCTGGGAGCACATCGCCGCAGCCTCCCAGGCCTGCCTGCTCCCTGGGGAGGGCTCTGGGGAGCGCAGAGTTAATGCACGGCTTTCCCCTCCGCAGCACATGCCCGCCAGATGTGAATTAGTCATTATACACCTCGGTGGGTTTGCTTTTGCCTGCACAAGCACTGGAAAACAAGCCCAACCACACAGGAAACATTCAGCAGGAGCTGCCCAGCAATCCTGACCTCTGCCCATTATCCCAGCACTGCGGCCAGGGATGCGCCCATCATGCAACCCAGGGATCGCCAGGCATCCGTGTCACAGGAGGTCCCTGCGCAGCTGCACACCCCCAAATCTGGTACGTTTAGGGGACTGCAGAGGCACACACCCCCCATCCCGTGGTGCCTGCACACCCTTTTAATGGGGCGGATGGTTATTTTCTCCTGGGAGCTGGTCAAGGGAAGTCACATTCCCAAAAAAAGGATCCTTCCCCATCACACGTGACCGCCTAGAGCTCCAACCTGGGTCGCAAGGGCCAGGGCTGCCCAGGAGACACACAGGGCTGCCCGCCGCGGTGGCATCCGTCTCTGTGCTGGAGGAGAGGCAGAACAAGCCTCGGATAATATCGTTAGGCGAGAGTTATGCTGTCTCCTTCCCAAACAAAGATAAATGTCATTAAAGCTCAGCTCTTGTGTATTTTACATCCAGAGATACAATGAATATTCCCCCTCCCGGGTGGGGGTGGGGAGGGATGTTTACAGCTCTGGACTGCAATTAGGAAGCAGCGTAGTGTTAACCCATCGTATTCCCGGAGCATCAGCCTAGGAGCAAGAGCCTTGCCCAAGAGCCACTTTGACTTCCCTCCTGGGGCTGGCTCTCTACCCCCATCCCAGAGGCATGGGAAGCAGTGGGAGAGCTGGAGGGGACCCAGACACAGCTCTTGAAGCTACCGAGGGGAATCTGTGCAGCCCTTGGTGTGCACAAGCCATGCGCACCCCGGGTACCAAGGGGCCCTTGCAGCCCTCAGCAGCACGAGCAGCAGCATGTGCAAAGCAAGGCACCCAGAAAGCATCCCGCTGCCCGGTATTCACACAGCAGGCTCCCCCAGCCCCAGGCCAGGGCTGCTTTTTCTGATTTATGAGCTACTTAAAGTCATATATGGAGCAGTCAGGGGAGATAGACTTTTTTTCCCCCCCCCGTGCTGCAATTTTTAAGTGCCCGGTTAAGGAGCTGTTGGCTGCTCACCATATGTCTTAGTTATTTCCCTTGTTTAGTGGCAAATGTGCAACCTGGAGCTTTATCCGTGTGCTCCTAAGCCCTGCCAGGGGCTGTGGATGCACTTTACCCCAATAGCCAGACATGGGGAAAATATCCCACGTCACATTTTGGAGCGTTCAGCCAAAACTTGGGACGTTTGCCTTGAGCTGGGTAAACACATCCGTCGGATTCATCCTCCCCAGGAGACACAGTGTGAGCCGTGCAAAGGGAGCAAGCTTCCTTGCAGGGGGATCTGGGCAAGTTTGGGATAAAAAGGGGGGAAAGGGAACATTTGGGGCAAAACCACCAGCTGTATCCACTGGGACAGCTCTGAGAATGGCAGTACCTGTAGAAAACTTCAAGAAATTTAAAAAACCCCATTGATTTTCATCCCCCCTTGCCCAGCCCCCGTGGGGAGGCAGGATTTTCTCCAGCCAACGTGGGGGTCCCACGAGGAAAGCTCCACTGCTCTCCCCATCACTAGTGGGTGCAGTGCTGCCATGAGCCGCCTCTTTCCTTCTGCCCTCCCATGAACACAAAGCCTAAATATTTGATGGAGCTGAGCAGCTTTTCCTAGCGCCGGGAAGGAAATGCTGCACTGTGTGAGCAACCCGGGGCTCTTCAGCAAGGAAAAGCAGCCCTCGGGGGTTTTGCCCTGTCCCGGTGCCCACAGAAAAGCCCCCGGTTAGGGGAAAGGGGCCACAGGGAGGAGATGCTGGTCGGCTCTCGCACGAGCCGGGGACTTCCTCAGGCAGAGCGGTCCATCGATCGGCTGAGGGGTCTCTCCACCTGCCAAGCCGCAGCCTGGCTTAGCTTGGCAGAGGCTCATCGATTGCTGCGGGCACGGCCACGGCATTGGGTTCGTAGGGAAAACATGCCCTGTGGGACTTGTGGTTCACGCGGCTCCAAGCAGGGCCAATGCCAGGCGTAGGGACAAGCTCACTGCAGGCCACGAGTCCCAGGAGGAGTTTGGGCGATGCTCAGGGAATGGGAAGGAAGGA
This sequence comes from Pandion haliaetus, assembly GCA_013401275.1. Classification (NCBI taxonomy): domain Eukaryota; kingdom Metazoa; phylum Chordata; class Aves; order Accipitriformes; family Pandionidae; genus Pandion; species Pandion haliaetus. Next base: position 70,802 of record VYZV01018652.1, read on the forward strand.
CAGAGAGAGCAGAAAATTAACTCCTTCCAGCCAAGTGTGACCTTACCACACATACACCAACCACTTCTCCAGGCTCGTGGTAACACAAGCTTCGTGGTTTGGTCGGAACATCCTCCTAGGGATCAGCCACGGGCTGTCCACACAACACGGCAGCACAGGGCAAACCCATGGGCACAAAGCTAGGTGCTGGCCAGAGAAAAGCTCAGGAGCCACCAGCACGAGGCAGGGGGTGCAGAGGTGCTAACCCGGCCCCATCCAGCACCAGCATCCCTAAGCCCCAGCACAGGGCAGGGCTGAGGATCTCCACTGTGGTGGCAGCCCCTGCGTGGTTTTCTCCCCTCTTTTTGCAGCAGAGCCCTCCCCAGCTTCCCTGGCTGCCCAGAACCCTTTCAAAGCTGTGCTCTGGCCCTAATCAAACATGGCAGAGACTGCCAAGTCCCAGCACTGGCAGCCAAGGGCCAGCTCTCCTCAGGCACAGCTGGCAGAGAGGTTGGGGAAAAATAGAGGTGTTAACCCTGATGACCGCCCAGCCAGCCCCCAGGCACCAGCAGGGCTCCATCTCTTTGTATCCATATCCTCCCTGCCCTTCTTCATGCTCTTGTTACACATCAGCTCCTTCACAGGTAGCCACAAGACTGCAGGCAGACAGGGCTGCAAAACTGCTGTGAACAAGCTCAGCAGAGCAATGATGAGCTGGATTGGCCCTAGGGCAGCCCCCAACCTCCCCACGGCATGCATGCCTGGAGCACCGGCACCCTAGAAATCTCGGGAGGTGCCTACACAGCATTGGTGGCCGGGGTGGGGATGAGCGACAGCACCTTCCTCTCCCATCGCAGCGCCGTGCACCCCATCTTGCAAGGCTGGGAAGGATGCTCAGCCCCAGTTTCTGGCCCATTAGCTCCCCTTCCCACAGTCACCTTCTCCGGCTGCTTTACCTCCCACTGAGGCACCAGGAGCCACATGCGGCAGCACGGGGAGGGATGCCCGGCTGCATGCAGCATGAACACAGCCACACGTGCTGCGACAGGAGCAGGGGGAGGTCATGAGCGGGCTACCGAAATGCAGCCATGCTCCTGGTGTGGGGAAGAGCGTGGGCTGAGGCTGCGGTGCTGAAAGGTTTTCAAACACCCTCAATGTCTGGTGGTTTGCTGCCACCCCAGCTCCTCTCCATCCTGCTCCCAAAGTGACCAGGCCACCGAAATGAGCTGGTCTCACACCTCCTTGCAGCCCCCTCAATGGCCGAAAGAGCTGGGGAGAGCAGTGGGAGCAGCGACAGCCCCTAAAGCACCCCTGCCTCCCCGGCCCCTGCCCACTCCAGCGTAACCCAGACTTGTCCTCATTTCAGGCTGGGCAAGCGGCAGCCCAGCCCCAGAGGTAGCAAGATGATGCCAAACCTCCTAATGGAGCTTGACAGCAGTGGGATTAAAAGCACAAGTGAGATCGCAACCCCTCTGCAATCAGCTTCTGCCTTGGAAGAGCTGAACCAGAAAAGAAACCTCCTGGCAGCAGGGAGGGGATGAGGAGCCCACACACGTGCAGGGTGAGGGCAGCAGGGGCTGGGGGAACCTCACCTGGCCCAAGCCTTCCTCGCTTGCCCTGCCAACCCATCGTCAATAAGAAGAAGCCGATCTCCCCAACCTCCAGCAGTGCCAGTGAAGGGTTTCACCAGCAAGAGCCCCAATTCCAACTGGTCCCCAGGGGTTGGTACTTCTACTGCCCTAAACATTGGATGCAGAGCAGCCCAGGCCACGCACTGCTAGCCCCCTCCTCTCGCCACTTGCAAGCTCAAGGCATTGCACAGCACCCGCAAGGACCCCCCTACTTCTCCCTCTCCTTTGGGTGCTGCGCTTGGAGCGGTGCCACTGATACTGGGAACAACACCCAAACAGCCAGGTCCAAGATGGAGACGGGAGAGGAGACCGGAGAGGAGATGGGAGGACTCACTCAAATGGAAGTGGGTGCTCAGCAGGATACCCACAGCCCCTGTTTCTGCAGGACACGGTGCGCGCAGACCCTCGCAGCTGGCACCAAGCCCCATCCACCCCCGGTTCAACTAAAAGGCAGCACTGACCACGTTTCCCACCCGAGGGATGCTCCAGCAGCACTGCTGCCCCAGGTCTCCTTCATCCTCTTTCCCGCAAGCAGGAATATCTCAGCACCTCCCCATTGCAGAGATGAAGTGGCAGTTAGCTCGCACAAACCGTCCCGGGGGTGGCCGCTAAGTCACCCTCCAAAAAGCCAGCAAGGCACAAGCACCGTCCCCATCTCTGCTCATCTGCAACCCAGCGGCCAGAGGCTGCTCTCCCGCCTGGCGGCCGTTTGCTCCCAGAGAAATGCAGGGGAAAGCGGGGCTTTTTACTGCAACAAAAAGGGAGCCACTCCAGGGACCGGTGCACGTGCTCAGGAGCAGTGGGAAGAGCTGATGGGTTTTGGCACAGTGCTCAGGCTGAAAAGCTAGCTCCAGCTCCAGACCTTGTTTTGCAGTGACCTGTACCGAGAATTGGCTTTGTCCTTTTTCTTGCCAAATGGAAAGAAAAAGAAATCCTTCCAGGTCAGAGGAAAGAAAAGCATTTACTCGTGGGTCAAGTGAAACAATCTGATGCAGGGTTGAGTGCACTTTTATCCTCTCCAAACCAGGAAAAGATTCAATTTCCATCTGAAAAAACATCTAAAAATAAAAAGACAAAGGTTTTTGGGGTCAGAAGCAATCGATTTTGGTTTTTAAGCCCAAATGACTTCCTGAATTGAACCCCACTTTGCAAAGCACGGGTCGACCCAAAAGTGCAGAGGCGTGGGGAGGGGATGGGCTGATGCATCCATCTGGAAGATTTCAACCACGCTGAGAGATAGCACCAGCCACAGAGACAGTAACCACCGCAGGGACCAGCCCGGGACCCCCCCCGTGTCCCCGGCACACAGCTTGGGTACTCTAACCTCAGCTCCTGCCAAGCCCGGCTGCACACCGGGCACCCAAGGGAGGGAGGCATTTGGCCGCCTCCACAGCACTTTGTTCATCCAAAGCGAGCTGTCACTTTCCAGCCTCCTCCCTGCCAGCCAAATGCTTCCTGACAGCCCGTTTAAAACTCAAAGCACCCAATTACCACCAGGGCCAGGCAGCTGCTCAAAGATGCCATGAGAAACTCTTCCATAAACCACCCCCCTGAAACGAAATCAGTGCCCAGAGCATTACTCCTCACCCTTTTCAGACCCACCCAAACCCCGGGGGCACCAGCGTCATTCTCGAGTGGGTCCCGGTCTGGCTCTGCTCTCACATGCATGGCCCCAGCTGAGGGAACCCCACGTTTCTATCACCAAAATGCCAGCACCCGCTTCTCACTGCCTGAGCCGGCCCAGGAGAGCCACCTGCCCTGGCTCCATCCACCCGGCAGGGCTGACCCCAGACCCCACACACCGCCCGAGTCCATTAGCGAGTCCCCGGAGCACACACCTCGCTGGCGTTTTGCTTAACCCTGGCTTTTAGGGAGAGCTGCAGAGCTGCGCCGCCTTTCAATTTTTAATTTGCTCTAAACATTTTGGCCCTCTCCCCCAGGGACTCCCAGTCAATAACGTCTGCCAGCAGCACAGCCACCCCATAGCTATGGGGAGGGTGGAAACTGGGGGCAAAGGAGAGGAAAGCAGCTCTTCTCCAAGTTGCTCTCCTCTGGAGGAGCAGGACCCCTTTTCACCCACGCCCTGGGACGAGGGGCACCCACGCTGGGTGCTCCAGTGAAAGGACCCCCAGTGCCCCATGGAGATGCTCCTCAAGGAGGATGGGGGGACCCCGGCCCCTCCAGGAGGGACCCGACACCTGCAGAGACAGAGTTGTCAGAAGGCAGAACGTCTTCCTCCTTTTCATCAGACACCTCTGTGGGGTTGGGTCCCTCCAAACTTTACAGCTTGCTCAGCTTTACCCCGATGCGGCAGCGTGTGGCTCTGGCACAGCCACCTCTCCTTCCCCACCGCCTGGCACCGGCGCGGCAACGCCCTGGAGCCGGGACACGAACACAGCATCACTTTCCAGTCCCCGAGGTGTCTTCCTCTTTTTCCACTGCCTTAAGCAACAAATGTACAAACAGGGACCCGTCTGGCATGAGAAACACGACCTGAGCTGCTCTGGGAAGGGAGAAGCCGCTGCAGGCTGGGAAGATCAGCCCAGGTCACCCTGGAGCCAGGGAGCGGCTCCGGGTGGGTTTTCTTTCCCTCAGGTGCTGGGGGGGTCCAGGTTCAGGGTTAAGGCTCAGTTCTTCACACACCTTGTATCTTGATTAAAAGAGTGTGGAAAACTAATCAAGCACTTGCAGACATGTGAAAGGCAAAAAGTCATAGGGAAAAAAAAATATCCTGACCAGTTAAGCATCAGAAAAGGTACAAGGGATTGCAGCAAAGCCCTGTACCCCGCCTCCAACAGGCACCCAGGAGAGCATGCAAAAAGGGTGATGCGCAGTGGTAATAGCCCGGAACATGCTCCCCTCCCCCCAAAACAGGCAGATGAGGGAGCTCCCAAGTCAGATGGGATGCCTTGATGCTGCTTAACACTTACCGGCTCGCTCCCACAAATTTGACTGCCCCCTTTCTGCACACAGGTAAGCTCCCAGTGTCCACAGACCCCCCTAGGATCTCCCCATCCCCAATTTCCCAGGACAGCCCACACGGAGCAGCAGTGGGACCCATCCCCAAAAGCCCCCACTTAGACCTGCAGGCAGCTGCGGGACCCCAGCAGGGATCGAGGCAGCCCCAGCCAGGCTTGGGGACGCTGCCCACCCAGCAGGATCTTCTTCAGCTCCTCACCCTCCCAGACCCCCAGAGGAGTTTTAGGCTGAAGGGAGCCGAGAGCTGGCCTCGGCCACCACCTAGCAGTCACCCGGCAGCAGCTGGGACAGGGTGACAGCTCCGCTGGCCCCCGCTGCAGCCCAGGGGACAGGCAGGGGAGGGACGTGGGGGTCTCCCACACCAGCCCCAGCCCTCACCTCCCTGAAACCAGAAGGGGACTTCTGCAGCAGAGAGGGTGGCGTCAAAGACAAGCACTCCATCGCCCAGACAGCTCCGAGCGACCTCAGCTCTGTTTCAGCCGCTCCCTATGCTAGGTGACAAACACGTGTGATGCAAACCCTGGCCTAAACATGGGACCAGAGAAGTCAGGCAAGCTCTGAACCTCCCCACAGGGTTGTACAGCCCCTGCTCAAGCCGTAGCGCCTTACCTCTCTTGCTTCCATCCCCTTCATTAGCTTTCTGCATGGTTGTTTCCCAATGAGCCCCAGATTTTCTCTCTACATTTTTTTAGCCCTTTCAGATCCAAAACCACCCTTAAATGCTGAAATTAAAACAAAATAGTCATAGAACGATAGAATGGTTTGGGTTGAAAGGGAGCTTTAAAGATCATCCAGTCCAACCAATCAACCTCTTATGCTGGCCTTCTATCCATTCCAGTATTAGTGTTAAACCCTATCTTGAGCTTTTCTTGGTGGTCTGCAGCGAAGCGTACCTCTGGCATGTTTGCAGGTGGGCACAGAACAGCCCTTGAAGCCCCTGAAGCCCCGAGGAACAGTCTAGGCACCAGCAAACCAGCTGAATGCCAGCATTTGTAATGAGGGCGCTTCTATTTTCACAGCTTTTCTCCGCATTAACAAACTCAAGCCCAAGAGGATTTCTTGTCACAGGCGAGGAGCTACATAACATGGCCAACATCAAGCTTCAAGCTTTCTCTCACTGCATTCTTTATAGATCTAATTCGGTATCTGTAACATGGGATTCCTGATACTTCATATGTGTGGCATCCTAATTCACCAACAAATCAGAGCATCATCTTCTTGGGGAAGGAAGTTTCTTTTTGCAAGTTACTAGCACTTAATGTGGACCGAGGCCTGAGCTGGGATACAACCAGCTCTCCTAACAGCGAGGAGCGTGTAGAGCATCCACTGCATTAAAAACCAAAAACATCTCCCCACACAATGTCAAAATTGCTCGTGCACCGAAGGAGGGAGGGATGGGTAGCCAGTTTACCTCTCCTAAACTTAAAGGATATATAACACATGTGACACTTGGATGTTCTCCTCAACCGTTACATTAAAGAGCAATAAATCAGTACACCACCAGCACAACAAGAGCAAACTATTTTCCTGGAATTAAAAGTTAACATTTACACATATGCTGGGCACATCTGAGAAGATGTCAGACTCAGGAGTTTTTCAAGGGATTAAACGTTTCTGAACAAAGAAAATGACAGCGCAGTCACACAGAGAGCCTTTGCTGCTCTAGGCAGCCTTCCTCAGCAGCTGCTCCAGCTTCTCCCTTGTTCTCCCAACTTCTTTCTCAGGCTGGGCAGCCACTGGAAGTAGTCACTGGAAGTGGCTAAGCGTGCAGCTGCCAACACCGCACACAGCGTGGTAGGAGGGACATACAGTTTCTGAGATGGCCCTTGGTCAGACAGCCCACTGGCACTGCACAGGCCAACTGCAAGACTCCTCGGAAGGTCTTTGTTCTTCATTTTCTCTTCATCTGCATAAGGAGGGACACAGAAAAGAAAGATGGTATCTACCTTGGCAACTCTAAGACCTCTAGTTTAGGCTGAAATCCCTTTTGCCTGGACCTTACCAGGTCATGGCAAGAGGACTTTCTCCTGCACACCTGTGTGACGAGCCCGACACAGCACAATCCAAGAGCCTCTCTCCCTCTCCTCCCAGTGCTCGCCCCCCGTTTCCCCAGAGGTGGGAAATCAGAAGTGAATTGAGTAGCTCCTGTCTGGAGAGCTGGGCCTCCACTCCAGACAGATGGCAGACAGCTCTGTTCCAAGGCACAAACAGGCACTGCCTTCGGCAAGTCACTTAATCTACCTCATAAATCGGGCAACTCTCATATAGATGATGTAAATTCTTTCATCATTTGGAAGATGAGCACTCACACAGGGACCTTATAAGGTTTAAAAAAATGCTTTTGTCCCTTATGGTTGGGAGATAGAGAGACTCTCACTATGAAAAAAACACAAGCTAACATATGGAGTGGAGAAATAAAGACTTCTGCAGGAAAGCAGCAGAAAGTCTAGAAAAGACAACAAAAATCAGCAGAGAGAGAAATAACCCTCAATTCATTTGTTCCCACTAAACATTTAGAAATCCATTTTGCTGCACAAAGGTCAAACCGATGCATTGCATCCAGCCATTTATTATTGTCACATCTCCATCCCACAGAAACACCAACATTTTCAGCTGTTCTAGCAAAGAAGCAGCACCAGTCCTAGGACACCCAATAGTGACTGCAAGACTCATAGGACAGTAACAGACTGCTCAGCTTTCCGCTGTGTTAACTTTTACTGACAAATCTATTCGTACTGTTACGGTTGTCCAGCATAAACGGTATTGCCATAAGTAGAACAGAGGGATGTACAGCTTCACGAAGTTGGACCTTGTTGGAAAATCTTTCTATCTGATCAGGGTCATCTTGGCTCATTTCTGCTGGTTGCTTGGAGTAGTAGATAAAGGAGGTGTAAAAGTCTTCCACTGACTTGAATAAGACAGCAGGCATTGAGGACTCTCCAAGAGAATGAGGTGTCTGCAAATGTATATAAAAAACTCAGGAGAGGGTGTGATTAGTGCACACTCAGTTCATTAGCTGCCTTGATGTTTATTATCTCTCAAAGTCCACAAAACTGGAATGTCAGCAACTGGATGATTAAAAAAAAACCCAACAAAAAAACCTAGTTACTCACAACCTTGGCCAAAGGGCAGCTTCTCCTGCACAGCAAGCTGAAAAGAGGGACAGATTATTACAAGACACAAATCACCATGTCTTAGCAAAGAATTAACAGCTGGCTCATCTCTCAGCAGCCCCACGCAGAACAAATGATGGCAACAACAGAGGGAGTTTCTGCAAGGGAGTGGGAATAGTCTCAGATGAAGTCCCTCTGCATTTTTGCTTAAGAACACAAATTAAACATAAATTCCAGGGATGATCACCCATGTCTCAGCCATAGACGGGGACTAGAGCCAATGTTTGCATTTGTTACTTCAGCATGGAGGAGAAAAACAGTGAAATGACAGACAAGCAGCAATTCACCTTGCCTAACCATATTTGTTCAAAAATTAGATGCTTGCTCTCTAGGCTTCTTCTATTTTCAAGGCAGCAGAAGAAAGGCATCCATCTTCAGAAGGGGTGAATCACCATCCAGAGGTGCTTCACCCTTTGGTGAGAGTGTGTTCAGAGGATTAGCCAAGAAAAAAAACCAATTGTTTTTACACAAGCAGATTTAAGCAATTTAAATTGGCCCCCACAAGGGGGCCAGGTGGCACTCCTGAAGCAACAAGGAGAGCTACATGGCTGGGCAGCAGAAATTCTGTGCTGACAGGACGCCAAGACAGAGTAATTTGAATGACAGGCATCACTGGAGTCCAATTAACCAACTACTCAGCTTGATACCACCAGCCCACTGAAAACCCCTGCCTAACATGCAGTAAAAACCAGAGTGTTAGGACAAGAAGAAAAAAAAAAAAAACCACCACCAGGGTTAAAAGATTATTAGTATCTCCTCTTGCTACTCAGCTATCCTTGTTGGGGGACAGGCAGCATCACTGCCACTCCACAGCAAAGCAGGAACAGACAGTGTGCAAGGGTGGACACTAAAAATGTCTGTTAGCATTGGAAAAAGCTGGGATGGAAATAATTTAAAAAAAGAGGTTGTTCAGTTTACAGAAGAGGCAAACAAGACAGGATACCCTAGAGAGTGCTGTGAGGGGCAGGAAGTAAGGCAGTATCTGCTCTTCCTCCTGATTCACACAATTAAGAACACTACCACTGAAACGGAAAACATGAGCAGTGAAAACTGGAAAGGAGGGAATACCACTTTGTGATGCTGCAAGTGCCATAAAACTCTGAGGCCAAGCGATGAACAGGAATCAGAGAAGGAAATCCTCCTCTCTGTCCTGATAACTAGTTGACTGGTACATTCCTTCCCCCCTAATGTCTACAGGCAGGATTATTTTTCATCCCACGGTCTTCCTCAATAGAAATTTTTGTCACTTATTCTAAAGACTGTAACAGAGATCACAGTCAGGGACAGAAAATGTGCCCAGGACTTCTCTGATCCAGTTAGGAAATTCCTATGCTTTGAAACTCACACAATATAATACTTGCAGGGGAACATTTAAGGTGGCTCACAAGGACCCTATTGCTATCTACCCACCTGCCTCCATCTCATCCCATCATACTTTACCCCCACAATTGCTACCAGAAGCTCTCCTCTCACTCTCTCAAGGTCCCTTTTCCCAGCTTGCTTTCTCTCCATCCCTTTCAGGTAACATCCCCCAGAGACACCAGTTCTCTTCCAGCTCTGCTCTAGACTATCTGAGAACCAGCTTCCCCCTCTTCCTTCTAGTAAGTTTTGTCTCAGCACTATCAACCTCTAGATGCGTAAGGAGCTGTGGTTATCCAAAACCTTGTAGGCACACTGAAATTTCCAGCTCTGCAATGCCTTCTGCGAATCAACAAATCCTGAGTGATACTGGCTCCCTGCTGAACCCAGAGCATAGCATTTGCAAAGTGCCACACTGCAGGCTCTGTTAGACTCATCATCAAGCACAATTTAGGTGGCAAACTTGCAACACCAGCGCCACACAATGCCTCAAAGCACAGCCCAAAACACAACCCTCCCAAACTCACCCTCCTGTGTGATCCAGAGTAGCCTCACAGTAACTCCCAGCTACTCCCAGTAACCCTCAGGGCTGTGAATGGAGGGAAAGTAGCGGAATGAAGAAGGGCCAGGTTTGATCTATAAAGTGCCAAGATAGTCTTGTTTCCACAATACCTTTGACATGCCAGTGGAGCACTACTGGATCATCAATAAGACCAGAAACAACAGCAAAGAGGAAAACGTATAGCTCTGAGCCTATGCTAACAGCTAGATGTGATTTCTTTGCCAGTCACTTTAAAAAAAAAACACATGTCAAAGCAATCAAAGGGTTATTCAAGAACAACCCCTCTCCACAGCAATAGCTGAGAAAAACGCCCTTACCTTAATCACTGCCATAAGCTCTGTAGCAGTTTCATTTGTATCCTCCTCTGCAGGTTCAGGGTCTGTTGTTCTTGGGACACTGACTTCATCCAAACATGGCCGCACATCATCCCCTGTCTCCTTCTTAGCAGACAGGTGCTGTTGCTAAGGTGATGGACAAAGCAAGAAAAGGTACAGCTAGTGTGGGTGGAAGAAAGCAGGATGCACTGGAGCAAAATACAGAGCAATCACATGATACCACTCAGAGATTAACTGAGAGAGAAATGCAAAGGAGCTTTTCTGTTCTGCTCGGAAGTTTTAACATTTCTATCTGGAGAAGTCTGGGCTACTTGGAAAGGATAGAAAGAACATGGAAGGACGGGAAATAATGTGAACAAGAAACTAACTGTCACTTTAACTTCTCTCCTCCGCAGAAAAACCTATCACTTGGAAAGTACAGTTTTATTCAAGCAATGTTTTCTGGTTATTGCTTCCTGCCTTCTGAGAAATTTTACCATGGAGAAGTGTCCTAATGTAGCAGGGCTGATACAACACAGTGCCCACCCATTTTGTACTTAATCAGGGTGAGGGGAAAAAAAAAAAAAGTTGTTAATCCCGACGAAGCAAATCTAATATTGGATAATGCAAAGGGAGTTCCCCATGGCTTAAGAGGAGTTACCAGAAAGTATCAGACACATTTCATTCCAGTTCAAAACATTTTGAGCCATTTTATAACTGTCATTGATGATCATGTTAGCAATGCACCAAGGAAGAGGAGGAAACATTTTGGACAGCTAAACAGAACAGCAGAGAAGGAAATGTTTAGTCTTACACAAAGAGAGAACTAGAGGACTGCAATTTCTGGAAAAGGATTCTAATAAGATCCTTAAAATCAGACATGAGAAAACCTGGATGCATTTACATTCTTCTAGTTTCCAAATCACCAGCTATGTCTGACATTTACACAAATGGATCCTGCTACAGTTAACTAGTTAGGGTACTCTCCAGATTTTGCCATTTAAAAAAAAAAAAAAAAAAAAAATAAAAAAAGACTCAGATGGGAANAAAAAAATCACAATAGACTCAGATGTGCAGTCTTCGTCACATTAATTTCTTCCAAATACATAGATTAAGATGCTGGATGCTGGTTTGTGTCCTTTGGTTCAGATGATATATCAACAGTGCAAGGCTGTTAATATCCAAGATATACAGCTTATACAGAGTTTCTCCAGCACAGAAACGCAGTTGGCTAAAACAAAACCTAGGTAAAATGACTGCTTTGCAAGTTACTAACATTACTCTAGCTTTTACTCTTATTTCAGAGAAATATCAGAAAAACAGCTCTGGAGTAGGCCCACTGCTGAACACTTCAACAGCTGGCATTTACTTGAAAGGTGCTTCAGCCCCTGTAGTAAAATACGTCATGAAAATACTACAATTTAAATAACAGAGAAAAGCAGAGAAAGTCACCTGTAGAGAAGTGTTCCTGGTGTTTCTAATGGTACTATATTAGATTGCACTCAAGACCAGGGTTTTACTCCCTGCTTAACCTCTCTGTTCATTAGTTTCTCCATCTGTCAAATAGCAAAGGGCTCCTCTTTTTAATATGCTCTGAAATCAAAGGTGTAAAGCAGTATCCAGATCTGGATCTCATTCACCTGTAGGAGTTATCTTTTAAATAAAACTGTATTTGTATAAAACCTTACCCCCTGCAACAATGGAGCATTGCAAATAGCTTCCTTTCAGAAAAGTTTAGAGTGAGCAAGACCCTTAATATGAGTAACATACCATTAGTTCTCTTCTGGTCTTTTCCCACATTCAAATGACACCCCAAGTTACTACACACTCTTTGCCAAACCCCAGAGATGCAAGAGGAAAACACACCACTTCTTGGCTCCCGGCGGTGCAAAACATGAAAGTGCCAAGTCAAACTGATCTCGAGAATCTGGTACTGGTCTGAGTTCTCAGAGTCCAATCTCTCTCTAACTGAAAAATTATGGTGCATATGGGAGGTTAGAGAAATCACTGAGCACACAGACTCCCTAAAGTCTGCAAAGGGATCAGAGAACAAGCAGCTAGAGGTGGATTTATGGTCCACGTGTAATTGTTTTTATATTATGGTTCTGCTCGCTTAAACCAACTCCACAAAAAACTGTATTGGACTAAAACAATACATGTTTGGAGCTGATTTCATTGAATGATAGCTATGCCACAGCCAAACTCCCACCTGGTCACACAGTTCGTCCCCATCCAGCTTTGAGGTTGCTGTTTCACTATCTGCATCTACAGATTTCTGCTGCAAGCAAAGGTCTGGCTCCACCGGTTCAGCATTCTCCTGCTTTCCACTGGGCTGAACATACAAGGCCGAAGGATTCAGTTCCATGAATCCCTAGGAACAAACAAAAAAAACCCCCGAGTATAGTCAAGAAAACCATGTTGTAACTACCACGAAGAATAAAAAGGATTCAGCAAATTTCTAATAGGTTTTATGAAGAAGCACACCACCCACAAGTTAGCTCCAAATTCTTGCAGAAATTGTCTTACTACAAAAGTCAACTCCCCTCCCTCCAGCAACAAAATTACTCAGCAATGCCCTCCTTCCCCCCAAAATTGGACATACACACGCAAAAATACAATCACATCGGATCTAATCCCGCCAAAACACACGTTCTGCCTCTACTGAATAAAACAACAGACACAAGCACTCCAGGCTGTAAAGCCTGACTTTCTGCTCAGATATAAAATAGTGGCAGTACCTTTCTAAGGTTTTCATATCCACACGGTTCTTACTGAAACTGAGCTGAGACGTTCAGATAATGACATAGAGATGGGCCTAAACATAAATGCTCTCTGCACTGGCTTACAACTTGAATGTCTGCCCAAGGCACAACGTGCAATCTACCATGGTTACGCTGTCCAACACCGTACATTTCACTGGCAAAGTAAGAGACTTTTTAAACCAAGACCATTTCCATAATTCAGTTTGTTAATGGCATAACCAATCTTCAATGCCTAGAGCAAAGAAGGCCAAAATAATTTATTTAACTATCCTGTTCCTCACTCAACTGCCCCTGCACTATGCAGCACTACTTTTAAGTCAGACGAAATCTAATCGACTTGCTCTCATTAATTGTTTGGATGAATCAGGGGCCTCAACTTATGACTAACAAAACTTGCTGAAATTAACAAGGGGTAGTGAAGCAACTAACACATCTTAACAACCTCTCAATTCCGTCTCAGTTTGGCATTATGCTCAGAAAACCTATAGCTATTTTACTTTTCCTTCTTATTTATACAATGTGTGTCAGCTCCAGGTGAATCTGCAATACCAACAAGCTAAACAACTTTAAAAAAAAAAAAAAATCAAAACCTTCTAATCCACTGTTAGAACACAGGATGAAAATAATTTGTTCTGCTAAACCAGAACATCTCTGCTGTATCATCAGATTCCACCTTAACCAAAAAGCAAGCTCCCACCATAGATTTTTACACCATGGGATGCAGTCACAAAATGGTAAGTTACAGGAAAGCAGGGAATACCAGTTTTGCTCTTCACAAAACTACTTGCTTCAAGCTAAAGGTCTTCCCATTACAGGCACCCAACCGATCCTTTCCCTGCCCTTCCTTTCAGCAGCACATGCCTCCCTCCTGACCTGAGAAGGAATGTTCTCTCTGCAGACGTCAGCATATCCACCATCCCTCAAGACGCAGTGGAAGTAGACATCTTCCTTAGTGGATGTGTCACACAGGAAGAGATGCAAAATGCCATTCACATATTCATCCACAATGCCCACAAGTAGCTTGGAGCCACACAGCTTCTTGAATAGGAGAGTTGCTGCATTAGACCATGCACCCTGAAGAAGAAATAAGAATGTAAGTGACTATAAACAGACCAACATTCACCACCTGAGACTTCTCCTTGTGGGCACTTGTCAAAAAGGCAATTAAGCTAGGTCAGGCTAAGGACAAATACAGGAAAGTCAGGCAGACAAGCTTCCCGAGCACTGAACTAAATCAAACTAACCTAAAGCCTGCAATGCTAGTTACACTGGGAATGCCCTTTCACCCTAAATACCTATTTCCATACATGGTTCAATGGCATTCACCAGTGATTTTATCACAATTGCCGAAAATACAGTTGTTTGTTTGTTGGTGTATTTTGGGTTTTTTTAAATTCCTGGAATCATGTGATTATAAATGTTAAAAGTGTCAAAAGCTTTGAAGAAACTGATAAGCCTCACTGCAACGAAAACTGTGATTCTTACCAGAGTAAAGAACTTATTTTAAAATAATGTCTTTAAACACAGAAGAAGCAACTCTGCTCACATGCTTTCCTTCAGAGATTGCATTTCTCAGGCTTCTTGACCAAGAGGTTTCCCAGCACAGAGGAAATTTCTTATGACCTCTGTAATTCTTTGGCTATGCTGATTGCATCAAACCACACAGAATAATTTTTTTAAACCCTCCAGAGGGCTGGAGCTACCAAGGCTTCAGAAGGATCCTGGAGAACTACTGGCAGGGGCAGAAACAAGCTTGCTCATTTGCTTAACTGTAGCTATCTCTTTCTGCAATAATATAAGCAAGAATACTCCAATCACAAGGAAAACAGAGAGCGGAACGCTGATCACTTGCGGAGACAGAGACTTACACAGTCACGCTCTGAACATAACAGCAGCAATTCTGCTGTAAACATCAATGGGACCCGAGTTAATCCAAATGTTTGCCCTTAGGAGAAAAAGCCAACCTCTACTTGATAGCTCTCATACACGTGTCAAACAAAGCTGCATGTGAACGCATACCTCCACGGGTTTTACCCATGCCAAGGAACACGGGATGGCCTGAGCAGGGAGCTTCAAGTAGCACCACCTACAATACAGAAAAAAAGCCATCATCATTACAGCAAAAACAGAGCAAAACCAGGCAGAAGAGCAGAACTTCCTCCTCTTCTGGGTTTTAAAATCAGCTTAGGAAGAGGCACATATTGGACTTTGCACTTATTAATAAAATCCAACAGCAGCTTTGGAAAACACTCCATATCCAGAGAATGGGCACAGAAGAAATAGGAGTAACAGCTGGTCCCTTATACACTCCCTTGCCCAAGCATCTTCCCATCATAATCCCTTATGATTACAAAGTTACAGACAGAGAGCAATGACTTTTGAACCAAAGAATGCCAATGGCCAGGCATGAATAGAGGCAAATGAGAGGGCAGAAGCAAATATGGAAAAGGTACTGAACTGCATAGAATACCTCTGACACTGCAAATGCATCCCACTTGGACTAATGTCTGTTTGGGAAGATGTTCACATACATTCATGGAACCCAGGAAGGAGGATTAGGGAGCTTACCCCAAAGTGACAGAAAGCAGCCAGTGGAAAGATTGAGGAGTGAAGGCAGAAACAGGAGAGGATTTAGCCCAAAGTCACTGTGAGGGAGTGATGGACAGGGCTGATGAGCAAAGGGCCCGGAGTGATCAGCAAAACAGGTCTTAAACAACGTCACCTCCAGCATTAGCATGGAAGCAAGGAAATGCCTGCAAGGCACCATTATGGAATAAAACCCCTGATCCTTTCTAGGAAATCTGCACGCTTGGATGTCTTTCTGAAGACAGACAGGCCAGTCAGCCCCACTCTGATCCCTGGGAAGGCAATGGAACAACTAATCCTGGGAACCATTTCCAGGCACATGAAGGACAAAAAGGTGACTGGGAGCAGGCAGCATGGATTCACCAAGTCATGTGTGACCAACTTTCTACAATGAAATGACCAGCTTGGTAGGTGATGGGAAAGCAGTGCGTATTGTTTATCTTGACTTCTGGCAGGCTTTTGACACCGTCTCCTGCAAGATCCTCATAGAGAAGATAATGAAGTACAGGCCGGATGAGCAGACAGTGAGGTAGATTGAGAACTGGCTGAAGGGCCAGGCCCAGAGAGTGGTGATCAGTGATACAAGGAGGCCAGGAACTAGCGGTGTACCCCAGGGGTCAATAATACTAGGTCCAATACTGTTCAACATCTTCATTAACAGTCTGAATGATAGGGGAGAGTCTACGCTCAGCAAGTCTGCTGATGATACAAAACTGGGAGGAGTAGCTGATACACCAGAGGGTCATGCTGCCATTCGGAGGGACCTCAACAGCATAGAGAAACAGGCAGACAGGAACCTCATGAAATTCAACAAAGTCCTACACTTGGGGAGGATCAACACCGTGCACCTGTACATGTTGGGGGCTGACCAGCTGGAAAGCAGCATTTTTACCATGAGGGTGACTGGTTGCCCAGAAAGGTTGTAGAGTCTCCATCCTTAGACACATTCAAAAACCATCTTGACGTGGTCCTGGGCAGCCTGTTCTAGACAGCCCTGCTTGAGCAAGGAGGCTGGACAGGATGACCTCCAGAGGTCTCTTCCAACCTCAAACATTCTGTGATTCCGTCACCCATGTGTAATTTACTTACTTGAGGAATCTCAGCCAAGACTTTTGGACGATTTCAAGGTTTCCGTAATCTGGGTAGAACACCTCTACTTCTTGGTCATTGATCACACGATGGATGATAACACGGTACCACCATTTTGAGACCGTTACACAGCAGAGCTGTCCAGCCTGTACTGAAGACTCAGGCATTACATAACGATCAGAAACAAGTTTATTTGAGTAACAGTGTCTGCAAAAGATCATAATGAAAAACTGTACTTGGTAGGATGCAGGAGATGAACAAAGAGAAACATACAGTTCTTCAGAAGAATCCTGATTTCTCAAAGTCCCCATGCTATGAATTTTCAGGAGTTGTTTTAATAGATGCTTAGAACATCCCTGTTCTGCTACACTTGAACTGAAATGACAATAAAAAATGCAACCCCAAACTTTTAACATTTGAATGATAATCTTGTGGTCCAACAAAAAGTTAATTAATGGGGATTAATCAGAGGCTAAATACAGTAATTCTAGTCATTAATTTTTAACATTACCTTGACATGTCAGTGCTTCTTGTGATCCAGGTTCTGAAGTACTGGCTCACACACACACTATCTGTCTGGAGAGTCTGTAATCACACTTACACATGCCCCACGGACATCAAGCATTTTCTTTGGCGCACAATTAACAGCAATTGTAGCACTGCTGTGGTGGAATAGAATTCCAAAATGCATAACATAACTGACACAAAGCCACTGATGGGGTTTTGCTTTCAAATATAGATATGACATAGGCCTATTACCTGTTGCTTTTTGATAAGTGTTGGAGATGGAAGTAAAAGCCTTAACCCAGCACATAACAGTAGCACAGACAACAGAGAGCTGCAAAGGAACCCTAAATTCCCTTCCATAACCTTTCCAGGCTTTTAAAGTTTAGGACTGTCTAGGACACAGCCAAGCTACTGTGAATTGCTATTAACCATACTTATTGCTTGCTAGTTAAAAGGAAAGGGTAAGCGTTATGAGTACGTGTTTTAGTATAGCACCGGCATCTCCGTTATCAAGTAATCAAGCCAGCAGTGACCATAACTAACAGCTGGGTACCCTGTTCCCTCAGCACATACACACACACTCAATGGGTAATAGTACTGAATCAGCATAGCGTGTTCGCACCTCATCTCAATCATCATATCCTGCAGTTTATCAGATGTTTCCCTGCTGCAGATGTGGACGTAGAACTGGCTAGGAGAGACGATGAATTCCACAAAGACTCCCACCAAGCACCTTCTCTCCAGTGGTGGTAAACTGCAAAGGCTTCTGTCCTGAACAGCATCTGGGGGGATTTCTGGAGTCATTATCAACTTGTCCAGTAGGGACTGCTCCAACTCTTGCGGCTAAAAAGGGTTAAGAAGGTGGCACTCAGATTTCTCCTCATGCACTGAACACACATAACTGGCCTTTCCTTTAAGGTAAAAAAATAGTTCTGCTTTCCTGGGGACCTGTGAATTACTGAATATCAGAGAATTCCAACAAATTGTGCAAACTTGGATTAAAACTTTCCCCGTGATAGAAGCGTTCATTTTCACACTCACTCACTCCCTTCCTTCTTTATTCCCTCCAGTGTAAAAAGGGGTGCAACAAAAATACCTTGCTCATATTCCTGCAAGGAATAAAGGAGGGGAATTGGAAGTTGTGTCACATATTTAGACAAAAGTATTGAATAGCTATTGCTAAAAAAGCAAAACAGAACAAAAACCCACACCAAAAAACCCAAACACAACCCACCTGTTTGTTGGATTTTACCCAAAGATGCTATTACTGTGTTCCGTAACCATGAAAGAGTACATGACTGAACCAGCAAGATTCTATCTGAAAATGATTCAAAAGCGAAGGAAAGCACAAATGCATATCACTTTCACTCTACAGCTATTTCCCTTTGTCACACAAGAACAAAAATCTGGAGCTACCTGGACCACATCGCCCCTTTTTTTACCCTTCCCGCAAGCAGACTTTGTTTGATCTAGGGGAATTCCCTGTGAACTTCATCACATCAAACTAAAATTTCTTTAAAGGATCAGAGAGCCTGCCAAAAATCTCTAAAGGGTATGTTTTATGAAGTGCTGCACATAGTCCAACTCATAGTCCCAGGCTTTCAAGCTCATTAGTACACAAAACACCAAAGTCAGGAAGAATTCCTGGGACGCTTTCCCTAACTATGCGCTCCAACTGTACAGTTGCGTACAGCCACAAGACAAGCTTGGCAGAGGAAATAACTCTAAGTAGGAGGATTTTCCTGAGAAAAAGAAGGCCTAAAGATGCTCAAAAGACAAAAATAGAGGGGACACAAATTCTCCCAATCGGGTTTAGCAGTTCAGAGCCTCCATACTGCTCTTCTCCATCCCTTTCGAAGAACATACTGCTGAACAAAAAAACCCCAACAACAAAATAGAAAAATTTTCCAAGTCCAACCAAATAGCAGAGTTGAGACTGCAGGAATCAAGGTCTCTCAGGACCGCTCCCCAGCTCTGTCACATAGCTGCTTGACACTTAAGCCCTGCCTACTGCAGCAGGGGAAATTCCACACAGCAAGGCTCAGAACAAAGTTATTAAAGTCCAATTACAAGTAAGTTCTGCAAAAGGTATCACCACTATTACCAGGGAGCAAGATCATGCTTAACTGACCTTGGGTGATCTGCAACATACATCTCAAGACCAGAAACAGAACAGAAAGAGACAAGAAAAAGACCTAGTTTGGATGGCATAGCAAGCTATAACCAGGTCAGTATGAGTTTGGTCACCTCCAGACTCATCTAAAACAGGTATAAAAAAAAATTCAGAAGCAGCAGTGCATCAACAATGCAACAATCAGAAACAATGCAATCAACAGAAACAAAGCAGTAAAAAAAGTATCAGCTCCTGCATTAAGACATGAAAAAGCTACCAATTGCCTGTCCAGCCACTTACTTGTTTGAGGCCATCACCCAAATCTACTGCTTGTGTTTCCACTGGCTCTGACTTCTCTTCTGCTGTCAGGTGGAAGCTCTCTGTCTCACAGCTGGGTTCCAAAGGAGGCATCTCAACTGCAGGTGCTGCTGCAAAGATGATAATTTGGCTATTATTCTTTGTTGGACTGATGCAGTGTTACATATTAAGCAGAAAGAGGAGATATCTGAAAATGAAAGTCTGAAAGCACTGGTGCCATTTTCCTCATCTCTCGTAGCATTCACAGCCACCACAGTCATGATCATTCACTTGAGAGGCACCCTTCACTGTATTAATAAATTAAAACAAAACAGACTTGCTCTTATAAGCATGCTAAGGGTTAAATTAATTGCTAGAATGATGCCAAAATGAATTCTCCCCAGAAAAGTCAGGAATTTCGGCAGGAACTCTATTTGATTTTCTGCCTTCTCTCATAGCTGTTACGGGAACACTGAGGACAGCTGCAGTCTCTTCTGTTTTCTTTTGTGGAACATTGTAGCTGTGTCTTTCAGACTAGTGCTAATTTCAGTCTCAAAAAGCACATCAAAAAGGCTTTACCAGCCTGCGGAGCAGACATTAAGGAGATCCTTCTAGTTTTGTTATTTATTGCCTGGAATGACTAGAAATTCCAGTCCTACACACACATTCAGAAAGCCTGTACTCTGAATGGGCTAAACATCCCTTCTTTCACTTCACAACAAAAAACAGTGGCAACCTGTAGAAAACCTCCAGTTAAGCTCTCTGCTACCAAGGCAACTCTCTTGTGACAGCTGCTTCTGCAGCACCCCACAGCCCTTCCGTGCTAAACCCTAGGGGAACTGGGACTACTACAGCAACTGGAAATGCAGCAACATTCACTTGAAACACGGTTGCTTGGCCACAGCGCTTGCAAGAGCTACGTGCTTTCAGTTAAATAACACACCGCCTCACCTTGTGGCATCTCTTCCCTCTCTATCTCTCTTGCCAGGTACTTCTTCAGGATCAGCAAGGAACCTGCTCTCGTCTGCTCAACCGCAATGGTATCAGACATGCTTCTGAGGACTTCGAACATGGAGAAAAATCCATATTGCGTGTACTGGAAAGCCCGGCCAAAGCGTCTGAAGAAGGCCTTATCAAAGTCCAAGAGCAGAAGCGGTGAGGAACTCAGCAGATCCTGCAGCTCAGCCTTCACCGTTGCTGGCAGGATGGGAGCCCTGCCCCTCTGAGGGGAACCCTGTGGATCCTTAGAGGGAGAAGCAGCACCTGCCTTCGCAGCAGCCCTCTTCCGTGCCCGCACACTTCTCCTCTGTTTGGCAACCAGTTTGGCAACAGCTTTTGTGGTCTCATCTGCAATGGCTACCAACAGAAAGAAATAAACTATTAGACTACCAAACCAGGGAACCATTAAGAGCTCTACACAGGCAAACCTCCTCTTCTTTCCTTTCTTTCTTCTTCCCCCCACCCTTTTCAGAAGCAGGTGCCTCCTTCAAAAGCAATCACACTAAATCATGGCTGATTTGCAGCAGGGCAACCACTTTTACTCTCCCTTTGCAAACTGAACCATTTTTAACAGCCAACAACCAATCTGCACCCTCATCCCCATAAATCCAGATCCAGGTAGGAAGGTGGGTCAAATTCTTGGATACAGGATCACAAGAGGAAACCCAGCTGCTGCAAGTTTTGTTGGGAAAACAGTAAATGGCTCATTGCTCCTCTCAGCCAAAAATACAGTAAACCCCCACTATAGAGCACCCACCTGCCCAGGCAAGGTCTCCCTGGAGATCAGCCCAGGTCTTTTCCATGCTTTTAAACAACTTTTTCTTGTCTTACTGTAGCACTCAAAAAAAAAAAAAAAAAAAATCATTTCACCCTTCCCAATCAACTCCTTGCACCTACCATTTGCTTCCACAGCTCTTCCCCAAAGAAAAGGAAAATGAAAAAAGTTCTTTGATACAGACTAAACTTCCTATGCAGTCAGATAGGGAAACATTTACAGCTTCTCCCGAGAGGCCTCAACCCTGGTTTTGGCTCCTGCTGTAAGTCTGCATTTAAAGGAAAAGCGATGCTTACCAGTTCTAGTGTACCCATAAGAAATGTTACTGCAGTTTCTAAACTAAGTGCAGAATGCAAAATGTACAAAAATAACTAGAAGCCTGTGTGATTTTTTTCGGGCGGAAAAGCATTAAAAGGCAGATCAAAATACAGGAAGAAACATCAAAGACAAGAAATCAAAACAGATCTATACAAGAAAAAGAGTAACAGAGGTACATGACCTATAGTTTTGGGAATTCATTCTGTACATCCCCATTTTGTAGCATCACTTCATACCAGTATGTGGTTCCAAACAACACCTCCACCCATAAGGAAACAAACCCTCACCTTTTAGAATAAAATTGCCTTTCTCATAAGGACAGACTCTGACAACTTCAGGCATATCTGCCACCAGCTCCAATGTGGACTGGAAGCCCAGGTCACGTAGAGGGAGAGGTTTGCCGATCATGGCCATGTACTCCTGCTCCAGCTGTGCTGGGGTTAAGCCCTCTTTGGCAGCCATTAGCAGCGATCTCACCTCCTTCTTCAGCAGCTCCATAAGCTCTGCCTGCTTCGACATGTCCACACTAAAGGGGAAACAAAAGAAAGCAGAAAACAACTCATACCACAGCTGCTCAAATGCAGGCAAAAGACTTTATACCACTTAGCAGCTGAAAGCTGGTGGGGGGAAAAGGGCAGCAAGCCAAGTTCACCAACAGCCACTACCTACCGACCCCTGTCTTTCCTTGCCTGCACCCCTGGAGCTCACACTCTCCAGCACCCGTGGTCCCCAGCTGATTCCTCCTGTATTCAGTGCCTGTCCCCATGGGATCACAGCCCCTACAAGCATTGCATCCCCTGCGTTTTGTGCACCCCTAAGCCCCTGCCCCAGGGACTGTCCTCTACAAACCCTGCCACTCTGCAGAGATCCCTGCACCCCTAAACTGCTGCCTGAGGATCCCCCACACCCTGCTGGCTCACTGCCCCTCACAGAGACCCCCACACCCCGAACTCGGGATTTCCCACTCTGCTCTATAGGGTCACTGCCCCCTAAAGAGATTCCTGTGCCCCTAAACCACAGCCTGGGGACAACCGCCCCCCCCTCCCCAAGGAGGCCCCAGGGGGCCGCTGCCACCCCCGTCGCTGCCCGCACCCACCGCGCCATCCCACCGCCTCACTCACGAGACACCGACACCACCCTCCTCTCTGCGCCTGCGCGATCCCTTTCCCGCCCTGCCAGGGCGCGAGGGCGGGGCAGTGCCCACTCCCCCCGTCATGGGAGCGGGGCCGTTGGGGCGCCGCCGCGCGGGCGGAGGGGGCGGCGGCCGTCGTTCCCCTCAGCGCCCTCCCCGCCGCCGCGCAGCTGAGGGGCCTGGTGCTGCTACACCGGGGAGGCGGCCTGTCCCGTGGGACAGACCCTCAGAGCCAGCACCCCCGGCAGGCTGCCCCTGCTTTCTCCTCAGTAAACACGTTAGGTGTGTTTCCCTTCTGACGGGAAAAGTTCCGCGTCGCAGAAGAGCCACGGACAAAAAAGAACAGATTCCTTTAAGGCGACGGTGTTTAAACCCAAACACCAACGTTGTTAAGAGTAGTCTTGTATCTTTTAGTCCCATCTGGGAGGAAAATCAACAGTGGAGACGCTGAGTGACTTTACCAAAGAGCATGGTAAACTGGGTTGTGATGGCCATTTCCTAAGGGTTTGCAGTCCTTTGTGAAACCCTCCCAACAGCGTGGTTCATTTCCACACAAGGATATGTTTCAATACGACCAGGGGGGATGAGGCTGCAGATTTTAGGATGGCAAAGGTTGCAAACCCATCAGCATGTGCTCTTGAAGCATCTCCCCTGTCCTGAGGCAGCAGCTGAGCTGAAAACATCCCATGGGGATGGAGGAGTCAGGAGCTGCTGGCCAAGTTAAACATCAGAAAAAAAGCAGAAAGTTGCAGGTTTGCAGATGTGAAATATGCCATGATGCTTTTGACAATAAATCAACTGGAGTCCATGCTGCCCAAAACCAGACCTGAGGTGCTCTTTGCTGCTGCTGCTTAAAACATTACCTGCCCTTTCAGCAGCTGGACACCATCTCCCCCTGCCCCATGCTGCCCAAGTGATAAACACAGTGAAAAACGTTTCTGGAGCAATTCCAAAGCAAATACAGAGACTGTATGAATTTAGTAGTTACACCCCATTTCTGCCCAACTTTTCTCTGCCATTAGCCTTCTCCATCCATCTCTTCCCTGGTGACCTGCTGACAAGGCACCCAGCGTGACAGAGCAGAGAAAGCAGGGAGCTGGTGCTCCTGCCCTCCCTGCCTGAATATTGTGACTCTGGGCAGTCCACAAGTCTCCAATAAAACAGGAATCCATGAAAAAAACAAGAGCAGCACCTCCCCGGCTGGCTTCCTGGCTCCTTCCAGCTGCTCCTCCACACCAGAGACCAGGCATCCCTAAGCTCAGCTCTGCTCTGTTGACACGGAAGTCACTGCTTTATGTTCCAGCCTTGTCTTGCTGTAGTATCACTTCTAGCCAGGTGCTGTTTTCTTTAATATGGTCAGTGACTTTAAAACACTTTAAAAGTGTTTCTTGCAGGGGTTTCCCGCAGATGTCACCACAGGCTGCATGGCATGAAAAGAAAAAACTACTATGTTTGCTCTGCTCTGCTCCTGCTGTGGAAAACTGCAGAGGCATTTAGGCACACTCTCTTGACAATTCAGAAGACAGATTCAACAGCTCTAGCCCTGCAATGGCCTCCATGCTTTGCACCCATTTGGGAAAGTTCATGGCTGAACTGGGACCAGCTAATTTCCCTTGCTGCTAAAATGTGAGGTGACCCTAGAGGGAGGGAGTTTGCTGCCAGTATCCCACCGCTGTGCCAGCCAAAGGGTTTCTAGAGAGCAGATCAGTGTGAGAGGCTACTCACCCAGCCATTCTCTGCAACACCCTCTCCACTGATCCCACCAGTAAAGGTTTTTCACCCTGGTGTTTATTGCTCTGGGCCACTCTCACCATTCGAGGTCTTTGGAGCCACACGCCTGACAGTTACTTTTAGGTTGCTTTTCAACAGCTTTGCAGAAAGCATCTACTAAAAATCATCTAAGTGCTTGTATTTTATTTCCAAAGGCAGGAAGACGCAAACACAGTGTCTTCCTGGAGTCCACCCTGTCCAGGTCTAGCTTTCCTTCCCACCCCCACAGCAGTGTGTGATGAGAGCAGAGCAGCTGGGAAACAGCTTGCTCACTTCACTGTCCATTATGTGTGACAAGCCTGTGTTAAACTTGAAACAAGCCTCCTTGGTCTGACACCTCCCCTTCTCTCCTCCCCTGCCTGGTTTTCCTGCCTGCAGCAATAAATTCAAGCACAAATTCATCCTACACCCACAGGCAGCTGCATGCTCCTTGGCACAGATGAGGATGGATAAGAGGTCTCAGAGCTCTTCCAGCGAGTCTCGTAGAAGACCCAGAGAGTCCCCAGCTTCACAGAGCAAACGAGAGAAGAGGGAGAGCGGCAGAGAAGCCAGCAAAGGAAGGGGAGACGTAAAGCAGGAGAAAGCAAAGGAGATCAAGAGCACCGCAGGGACTGACGGTAGGGTACACACGTCCACAGTTGTGGACGTGGATGATGTGATATCTGATGAAGAAATGGAGGCGATGGCATTGCTGGACAGCGAGCAGCAAGAGGAAGGTATGGCTTATAGAAGGGAAGGGGCTGAGAAGCCATGGGCTTTTTGACCCTGCATGGGTCACAGTATGACTCTGCTCTCTGCAGGGTGAGGTCATCACACCCACCTTGCACAGACACTTAGTTATCCTCAGGACAGGATATGGGAGACTCCAGCCAGCCTCCCAGCCAGTTTCGCAGTTAGTCCAGGCTGATCAGCACTGTCTAGCAAAGCGATGAACTTTGCCACAAGACGTTACATCCCCAGCATCCTTCATGCTCCAGCTCACTACTCCCCAGTTCTGTTCATGTTCTATTCTCTTCCTTTTCTTGCTTGTCCTTCCTTAGGTGGATGGAGTTAGCCTTAATGCCAGTTCACAGACCAAAGAACTGTGCTGCAGGGAAGAACTGTGCTTGAGGTACACACTCGTAGCTCCCCTTCCAGATAATCCTCAAGAGCAGCTCCTCTCCAGACCATGTGTTAGGCAGATTACCAGCCTGCCACGACAGGAGGGAGCATTATAAGTCTTTTGACAAGATGGCTGGGCCTCTTTGGACCCAGCGTCACCACAGATGCTGTATTACAGGAGCCAGCATCACTTGTCTGCTTCCATGCCAGCAGCTCTGCTGCCCTAGAGTGACACAAAGCTTCAGACTTGCTCCTATCTCTCTGGGAATTTATTTTTCACAACTGCCTCTTTCTGCCTCAATTATGGGAATCCCAGCCAGCGAGTTGTGCTGTGAAGCCCTAGTGATCATGCAGGTTCTTGGGATCTGAACCTCCCTCAAGACCTGGTGGCTCTGCAGAGAGCTCCAAAGGCAAAGGGGCAGGGATGGAGGGGCTAGAAGGGATTCAAAAGGGGAGGGCTGCAGGGATGCAAACTTCACTACTGAAAAACATGGTCCACTCTCTGTGTACACCCAGAAATAATCTATTTTCATGCCATACCTGCAGATTTTCCCTCAGACAGGAGCACAACAACGGGCAGCCAGAGCAAGATGACCCACGCTTGCTTTGGGGAGATGTAGAAGGTGATATTTATCTGGGGCTGACCTCAGTCAGCCTCTAGCACCTTGGTGTGACCACTGTAGAGCACAGGGAGATTTCAGTGACACCAGTGGCTTTGTCCCACTGCATTAGGGTGCTAGGATGCAACTAAAATCCTGTTCCAAAAGGACCTGAGATACTCTGGCAGGGAAGGGCACTTCAGGCTGTGCATGTTGAAAGCTGCCTCTTATTTACAATCTTTCTCTTTGCCATTAGCTTTCTTTGCAGATAAGTTTCCAGGGTCCCAGCTCAGTCAATAAGGTCCCTTTCCAAGCCTTTCAACACTGGTTGGTAGCCACAGGTCTTCAAAATAAAGGCTGCTCTCTAGTCAAGGCACTATAGAGAAGCATGGCTCAGTTTCTGCCAGTAAAGCAGAGACAAAAACCTGTCAGTCCATCCTGGCAGCTCCTGGCCACCTGGGGCAGGGGGTATTCTTCAACACAGCTCCAGAGAAAGCCAAATGGTTCACATACATCGGGTCTAGGCAAAGGACGACAGTGAAACTGATCTGGGCAGGCACTTGTCAGGCCATCAGTATTTTGGGAGCAGTCCCCTCTTAACACAGTCATGTTGGATTTTTCCCTAGGTGTAAAGTCTCCGGGTCTGGGCATCTGTGAGTGGCTTCTGACCATCTTGTCTTTCGTGTTCGTCGTAATGACCTTCCCCATTTCTGTCTGGTTCTGCATGAAGGTGAGAATAGTCATGGGGCCTCTCTAGGTTTAGCATTCAGTGTCTGATGGGGATGTATATAACCCACTGGTTCAGCATGTGTCAGACGTGAGCATAAAGCTTTTTTGGTCTAAGGCCTTATTTACACTTCTTTGACTCATCATTAATTTTGACTTACGCTTTATCACTTGTTGCTGCTGCAGAGGGCTGCACAGGGGTCCAACCACTACCTATCAAATACTCCTGCCTCAATATCAGCAGGCAGGGGCTTAGGTTCTTCTTTTTTAAAACAAATTGCAAGACTATTCACTTTCAAACACAACCCTCAGCCTACCCAGCCCAGAGATGGCTGCATTGCAGCAGCAACGTAAATAAGTTTTGCATTACAAATTTTGAGAGATTGTTCTCCCTGTCAACAGCAGATTTCCCCCTCTTCCTCCCCTTTTCTCAGGTTTATAGCATGGCTACAAGTAGGCATATTTTGATTCCCCCCTTCTCAGGAAATTTCATGTGCATCTTGTTCTCAATGAGAGTGTCAGTATTATGGCTCAGACCTTACACATGTGAACACACACATGGTTCCCTCAGAGACAACCAACATGGAAAATTTTAGCTCAGGTGATGAAGTTTGGCCAAGCTATAAGGAAGCAGAAAGCTGGCGTCATCCTGGGAAACCCTGGGCAGCTCTAACATGGGCTACTCTCACCAAACCTTGGGCTGTCACAGGACTGCTCCGACGCTGCTCACACACAAGGCTGGCCAGCAGTTCTGGGCCACGTTCTCTGCAGGGGTAAAGGGACTCAGTGACAGGTGATGCCACCAGCTCACACCTGCTGAAATCCCTCTCTTTGCAGGGCTTTCCCAGAACAGACATCCTTCCGTACTGGTGAGGCCCGTTTTTTCCAGTCCTACACCTTTCTCTCCAGCCTAGCTTTTGTTTCCCCCTGCAGGTAGTGCGGGAGTATGAGCGAGCCATCGTTTTCCGACTTGGGCATCTCCTTCCTGGCAGAGCTAGAGGGCCTGGTAAGGTGTTTACTGAGCTCCCCCCAGCCATGTTGCTTCTCTTCTTCATGTTCCACCAAAGCTGACATGCTGGTGACCTCCAAGCATGCATGGCCAGACAGGAGATGGGATGTCTTTATTCTCTTCCTCTTAAGGGCCAGTAGCTTCTAATGGCTTTTCCCATCACAGGAACAGCCTCAGAATTTGAGCCTAGGTATTGCTGTTCCTTTGTAGTTCTGCATGCAAAACCCTCCCCTGTTTTCCAGAACAGTAGAGGCAATTTTTGTGGTTCTGATGATCACCAGCTGCCTTTTGCTTCCTCCCATAGGCCTTTTCTTTTTCCTTCCCTGTCTGGACACATATCACAAGATAGACCTCCGCCTCAAAACCCTAGAGATCCCCTTCCATCAGGTATGGCTGACACCTCTCTATATTAATTTTTGGATCTCTTTAACATTACACCTTATGCTTCCAGCCCTGCATAGAAAAGTTTGAAAAAACATCTCAAAGTAACCCTAACACCTCAGAAAATGGAAGGCAAAAAATTCACCATAGTGAATTTTCTTCTTTTTTAAAACTGCTGGTTTTAATCCTGTTAAATTTGACACGCTTTAGTGGTAACAACACCAATAGGGAGCGGCTGGCCAAAGATACTGGACCAGGTTTTTTTACCTACCACACGTGCGAGCAGCAGGGAGAGGAGCTCAGACTAAAACCTTAACAGTGATATAAGGGTGGACTTTGCTCCTGTATAAGCCTGGGAGGAAGAAAGGGCTGAACCCTTACTTCTAACCCTTGAACCTGCAACCTCCCTAGCCACAGCCCCTCTTCTTTTGGGACATGTTGTCTGTGCTGCTGCGTTGCCAGTGGGACTGTCCTTGCCTGGTAGCATCTCCAGGCTCACACCCATGGCATACAGCAAATCCTTCTGGAGATAAAATAACTTGGAATGTATCTCAGGACACAGCCTATGCTCCCAGAACAGGAATGGACCAGGCAGCAGTGGGCAGGGAAACACAGCATAGGATGATGACCTACCCCCAGTCCCTAGCTCAGCAGCTGTACTGAGGAGACAGACACAAAGATGCTGCTCAGGGAACTGAGATCCAGAGGTTATATAGTTTGCCCACGGTCAGTCAGTAGCAGAGGTAGAAACTACAAAGACTTAACCATCCAGCTAGTCTTTGTCATTCTCTTAACTGTGTGCTTTTCTGTGCTACCTTAGAGTTGTCAGAACCAGCTCCATCTCCCCTAATATCTTCTGCTCAGGTGGTGACCAAAGACATGGTTACTTTGGAGATAGATGCTGTCTGCTACTACCGGTTGGAGAATGCTTCTCTTCTCCTCACCACCCTGACCAGCATCTCCAGTGCCATTCAGCTGCTGGTGCAGACCACCACAAAGCGCCTCCTAGCACATCGAGCCTTCTCTGAACTGCTCTTGGAGAGGAAGAGCATCAGCCAGGAGATAAAGGTGCTTCCACAGGGGGGAGACAGCAGAGCAAAGGGTACACTGAGGCTCCACAGAGAAGCTCAGGTGATCAGTCCCTCAGAATCACTGATACTGGTTTGCAGAAGGGTACAATAACAACATGTGTCTCCTTCAGAGAAAAATGGGAGATTTTTCTTCTGTTTGATTTTTTTTTTTTTGACTCAGATCACTTTAGGGGAAGGATATACAGTGTGGGCCCCACAGGCAGGCATGGTGAGTAGCAGACAGTATGATGTGAGGAGCATGAAGGAACCACTTAGACCAGCTTCATCACTGCTTTTTGATACGCCAGCTTCAGTACTTACCTGAGAGAGGAGAGTCTCATAAGAAATGTATTCTGCAGTCTGAGTGAATTGCCATAAACCCAGTATACATGGTGTTCACAGCCATGACACATGTACACGATGATACCAGTCTGGAACTGAATGTTGGTTCCACACTTGAACCAGTATGGACTAGTTAAATCATACTAAACCCCTGGGGCAAACACAAATTGCAAGTGAGGGAAATAATTTTATTTCTGAGGGGCTTCACAAAATAGTACACAAAAAGTAATAAATCTGCCTTACAGTCCTGCAGTTAACTGCCTTGAATTAATGTCCCTGCACTGTCTTACTCCCTTGTAAGGGGCCTAGGGCAGGGCTGGTGTTCTCTCCATGGTCTAAAAATCTTCCTCTTCACAGGTGGCTTTGGACGCGGTCACAGGCTGCTGGGGGATCAAAGTGGAGAGAACAGAAATGTAGGTAGGAAATGCTGGTAAAGGGGACTTCCCTGGCCCTTTGCCAGTACCTGTCCTTCCATGTTCACTGCTGCCTGCTCCTCTTCCTGCTTTGCCTCTGGCTCTCTCCCTGCAGCTATTCTGCAGAAGATAGAGCCTCACCTCTCGCCTTCCCGTTTTCCCTGCCCCTTTCAGCTTCTGCCTCGTGTAAAATTTCTGCATGCAAAGACTGTGCTTGCTCCTGCACTGACACCCAGGGCAGGATCCTTAGCTGGGATCTCATCACAGTTTCACTGCTGCTCCAGGTAGAGTTTGCACCCAATTCTGGTAGCCCAAGAGGTGCAGAAGGCACCAAACCCTGTGTCCCATTCTAGATCAAAGGCCCCAGAGTCTTAGCTTTGGTAGGGATGGGCTCATCACTCAGAAGCCCATGCAGAAAGGTGGGACTCACTCATCATGTAGAGGGCCATGGAAGAGAGCGCCAAACAGTGAGTGAGTAAATCTATGAAGAGAAGGAAATTCCTGTGCCTGTCTTGATAGCAGTCTCCCAGTGGATTCTCTGCTGTCTCAAAGAATGAGCTTAGACTTCAAGCCTCAGAGGCACAGAGGGAAGAGGTCTCTCTGCTGCCTAGTGATCATGCAAGCCTGGTCATTAGAAAACCGGGCTGGAAAAGAAAGATGGGAATGGGGGTAGAAAGCTGAAGTGAGACACACAAAGTGGGACACCCAGGGAGCGAAGAACATGAGTGAACTGCTCTGCAGAGACTGACTGATGAGCCCATTCCAAGCCTCAGACCATCCAGTGCTGTCAGGAGAGCCTAGAGCCCAGCTAATCCCTGTCCTTTACTACCACAGCAACAACGTGCAGCTGCCTGCTGAAGTCCGGCAGTCCCTGGCTGTGGAAGCAGAGGCCCAGAGACAGGCCAAAGCGCGGGTATGCCAACTCTGAATACTTCTCATCTGCTTCCAAAGCATCCCTCCTTCCTTTCCCACCCCTGGTTTGAGATCCCTGGGACATGCCACACAAGGATACAGCTCTGGGAAGATATGTCGCCTTTAATCCCTGTTCAAGAGCTGTGTCTAGCAAGGGGAACTGCAGCAAGAGTCTGGGCCAGCCCAGTGGAGTGCCACCTCTGGTACCTGGCCTACAGGTAGGACAGAAAGACACACAAAGAGCTCTGGGGTTATCCCTGGGCCCACAGTGATCCCCATGGGGATCTGTTCCTCAGGGTTTCACTCTCCTCTAGGAGCCCAGTGCAGGGCTATCACCACTGTCATGTACCCTGCACCTTGCTCAGCCCGGGCTGGTCTCCATCCCTTGCACTTTGCTGCTCAAGAGCCTGGATAAGGTTGGTGTCCAGCACCCCTCCCACAAGCCTAGCCTAGCCTGGGGGCTGCCCTCTCCCATGCTTTTGCAGCAAGGGTATGCCCAATTGTAAGCCCCAATGGGCCTAGTAAAAACAAGTTAAACATGAGCTCCCAAACTTTTGGGAGCATCAAGAGGTCTGGTACATGCTGTGATCTTCAGAGAGCAGGAGTGTTATAATCACACTGGCCCTGGGACTTACTTCATGGTAGCAACCTCCCTCTGTAATGAACAGTCCATGCCCCCTTACTCCCAGCCTCACAGAAGCCTTCTTTTTTCCCCTGCATGGTAGGTTATCGCTGCTGAGGGGGAAAAAGCTGCCTCTGAATCCCTGCGGATGGCAGCTGAGATCCTCTCCAGTGCCCCTGCTGCTGCTCAGCTCCGTTACCTCCATGCACTGCACTCCCTTACTGCAGAGAAACCTGCTGCTTTCATCTTGCCCTTGCCTTTGGATGCCATGAACCTGGTCTCTCCGGCTACCCACAAACCTCCAGCAGCGAGCAGCCTCCTCACAGACACCACAAAGCTCCCAGAAAGCCCAGAAGACAAGAAGGACTCACCCATGCTCTAAGAGCTATCCCAGAAATGGTTGCCACACTGCCCCTGGTCAATCCTGCTCAGAGAGGAGCAAGGTGGCAGCCCACCAGCCGGTCCTGGTCTAGAGGCAGGAGGGAAGGCAGCCCAGGCCTGTAATATAAAGTGGATTGTACATGGCAGAAGCCTTTGCTTGTTTTGGAAAGGGAAAAATATGGAGCACAAGGAGCAGGGCTGGCATGTGTGTGAGCAGGGGGTTGAGGGAAGAGGGGTGTCATCCCTTCCTCTTCATGGCCAAGTGCACCATGACACCCTAGGGTCTCACCCACCTCGCCCCATCACCTCGGCAGGAAGGACAGACTAGCCCCTATGTAATGACATGCCCCCCCATTCCCAAACTGAACAACCGGGCGGGGGGGTGGGGCTGGGAGCCTGACAGTCGGTGGGGGAACAGGAAGGGGCTCAGCACCCAGGCAGGTTGGTGGGTGCTGCCAGCCTGGTGGTTCGGCAACGAGGGAAGGAGCTGGGTCCCATGGCATAGTCCTGGATATGGGATTTCAGTCACCACCCATGCGCACATACATACACATACAGGCAGCCAAGGTGTTTAGCCCTAGTTCTGAAATAGGCAGAAAAGGAAGAGCAGGAAAGGACAGCACTTCCCTGCGAGATACATCAGCCGTGCAGAGGACAGGCAGGCTGTGCTGCTGCTCGCTTCCACTGGGTGGTGAGGCAGGACAAGGTCTGAGCTTGTGAGCATCTCTAAACATTTTAGAGGTGATCCGTTTAACCAACTCCCACGGAGCGGATAAGGGGGAATCCAGCACCGCTGGGGAAGAGCCAACTGACAGCCTGGAAAACAGTAATACTTTTGCCTGCTGCAGCTGCCTTGGTAACCTCCACGCACAGGGAAGGAACAGAGAAAGTCCCCAAAACTCCTATAATCCTCAAAACTTCTATAGATCTTCCCTGCCAAAAGCAGGTCATTGAAATGACCGGGAACCTACAGATACTGCAATCCTTTCCCTCGGCAAAGAGATGGAGCACTGTCAAAGGAAATAAATACCGCTGCACTTGGTTTCTCTGATCCTGGTGCCCTGTGGGTGGACATCAGCTCTGCTCCTGCCCTTTTACTTGACCTGCAGCATGTCCCCTTGCTTCAAGCAGACCTCCCTTGCACAGCAATTCCCAGGACCAATGTTCTGCTGCTGGTGGCCTGTAGAGACCACTCTGTGGCCCTTCTCTTAATTGCCCACACAGTAGTTGGCCATCATGCATGTGCCTAGCAGGTGTCGCTCACTCTTGCATTTGCACTCATTTTAGTCAGTCCATCTTTGCCTGCTCATAACACTCACACACATTGGCACAAGTCATTGGTAATACTTCTGTTAAACACAGCTGTGTCACGAGGATGGCTTGCAGGTACTGGCTTAATACTGCTGCACAGGGCAAGGATCCCACTTCTACTAAGTACCACATGTTCTGTATTTAATCAGTCCCTTCAGCGCCCTGTAGTCCCCTTCTTAACACTCAGTGCTCCCATAATACTCGCTCTACAAGTATTTGCTGGTCTTTTTACAGCAAGAGCACCTGATGAACCAGCTCCCTTACAGGTAGCTGGGAAGTGGGAAAAATCCACCTGTGAACTTCTCTGTGATCACATGAGCATCTGAGCTCCAGATTTAGACCTCACATCTAAATCGTTCTGCCACTGCAACCCTCTCAGGAGAGGGCAGTAGGATGGCTGTGGCTCCCGCTTGTGTGTCTGTGAGAGATCTCAGTAGTGATCCAGTCATGGAAAACTAGCTCCGGGAAGTGGAACAGCTCTGTAATCTTCTACTGGCGAACATGAGCTGCGTAGTTACTTCTCTAAGGCTGGTTCTGGTTATTTCTCATGCTGCTGGAATAGGCCCTTGTTTCCCAAACTAGGGCAAAAGGGAGCAATACTACACAGAGTGAGCTGCAGACAATCCTTTCTGTGAACACTTCTCTGGCTGCATTTCTAACTCCGTGTAAAATGATCCATCCAGACCAAGATTCCTTGGCACATCAAGGACCAACACCTCTACAGATAATGTCTCAAAGGAACAACACTTAGCCGGAGAAATGACTGTCAAGAGACATGTGGCACTACATCAGGGCACACACATTAACCTATTTGCACTCATATCTGCAGAAGTCAGGCACAGCTTTTTCAAACGTAACTTTTCTGCGTTACAGAAAAGGCAAATGATAGCTAAAAGCATCCTCAGTTCCAAAGTACGTGCCTTGCTCCAGCAGGATCTTGTCTTTTTCATCTACAGAGCTGGCAGAAACTTGTTGTTTTACCTTCAGGAGATAGTACATTCAAAAACCTTGCAGAAGGAAAACATAATTTAAAAATATACTTCAGGGTTAGTGATACATGATGTTGCCAAAATAGCATTTACTCTGAGGGAGTTGGCAAGGGCTGTATGAGCTGCTGTGATTCCTGACAGTTTCATTGCCTGCTCTTCCAAGCTGAGAATGGATCAAGCTGCAGAGTCACACTGAACCCAGGCAGCTCTGCTGGCCTTGAAGAGCTTTATAACTGCACAGACTGCCCTGGGTTGGGGACCCGACAGAGGCAGAAGTCTCAGGTGGCTGTCTCACTGTTAAGGCTGTAGGGGTTACTGCGGAGAGGGAGCCAGGGGGCCAAACACAAAAACTGCAGGGAGATGGAACATTTAAATGCCATCCCAGTGCACTGAGCGGGTGAACTGGCATCCTCTAAAATCTGAGTTTCTGACCTTGGTTACAGGCAGCTCTCCTGTGGCAGCAATTTGAGAAAGGCCTTCAGGATCACACACAGCTTCAGGCTGCTTCATGCTTTCTGCAAGAAGGACAAAACCTTCAAAAGAATAAGATTCAAAGACGAACAAAAATTTGTCTGTACAATTCTGTACCATTTTTTCCTAACCAGTCAGCTGGTAACTGGATCATCTGAAAGCCAGAGGATGAAGGAGGTACCCATTATCAGATACACAACCAGGCCATGCTGGCACAGAAGAAAACCCCTTGATAGGAAAGGAAAGAGGTGCAAATGACTTACTGGCATGATCCAACAGGGGTGAGGCTGAATGAGAGAGAGCAACATGAAGAGATGGAAGAACACAAACAGGAGGCAGGCACAGAGCAAGGGGAAGGGAGGAGGGCATGCAGGCAGGAGAGATGCGAGTAGGAGAAAGCCGAGGTAGCAATGGTATTACAAGGAAGATGAGCTGTAAAGATACTAAAGCTGTGGCAGGAGGTAGAGGACAAGCAAGACAGATGTGGAAGTGGTAGAGCCAGCTAGAAGAACAGTGTAAATGCCAAGATGGCACAGAGATATTGGGGTAGTAGGTAAGGAGTAATGGCAGTGGATCGGGGTGAAATGCTACTATGAATGGGCACTAAGAAACTACTCAGGCATTGGTGTTCTTTAATGTTTGCTTTTCCTGGATCCCTTGGGCTGGCCAGAGGTAGAAGCTTTGGGACTTGAGCAGGCCCCGACTTCTGAGATGCTTTCTTGGAAACATTTTTCTGAAAGAAAAACAAAACAACAAACCCAAGTCATTAAAAGCACCACAGAGTAAAAATCTGCCCAAGGTATCACATTCTTAACAAACGAATTAGCCTCTCCTCCTGCTTTGATGTCAAAGAGATAGGATACACTGAAGGACTAAGGGAAGAAGTTTTAATTCACATTCTTTCTCCTTCTCCACATGTTACATCTGCGTGGTTCCAGCTGAGAAAGGGCACAAGGAGGTGCTTTCATCCACAACATGTGACCTAAGGAACTCCCTGCCATACCGTATGGACAAGATCAGTAGGTCAGCAGTGTTCAGACAACTCCTGGGGACAGCAGTAATGTCCTGTGCTATATACACAGAAGGTCTGTGGCCTCTGAGAGTGAAGGGCCCTGGAATATTATTTTTTTCTACCACAAAATCAGTGATCCTAAACAGATCTTCTTGACTGTAATAGGGAACACTCACAAGGAAGATGAAGCCAATTACAGTGACCTAGATATAGACCCTGTGTCATATGTCAAAATCAAACATAATTACTTTCTTTCAAAAACAGACCATGTTCAGCAGTTCTGTCCCAATCTAGAGTCATGGGAAAAGCCTTCTTGCCTGGCCTCTGACAACAAGTGTACACAAAACCCTAGGATATGCCCAGGCACAGAGCGTCCTGCACTAAATGGGAGATGAATGAGGTGTCCTCAAAGATTGCTTCCCTCTCCGAGTCTAGGAGAGGGTTCAGAATATTGATTCTCCCGACCTTGTCCTTTGTGTGTTGCTTCTTGGATGACTTTCCCCTCTTTCTCCAGCTCACTCTCTAGCTCTTTGATTCTCTGCAGAGCTTCTTCCAGCTTCTCTTCAAGACCTTCAGATCTCTCCTCTGCATTCTGAGCACGGATCTCTGTTTCTCTGAAACACAGAAGCAAAGATAATGTTGAAACCTGAAATCTAAGCAGCTGCTGGCAGGCTACCCAAAAGAAAGATTTAGAAAGCTGAAGCGTTCAGTAGGATCGACTGACTCTGTAAAACACATTTATGGTGTCAGAGAAGGGCATTGTTAAAAGATCTATAAGGGACTTCATGGCACATCTGTGTAAACCCTGCAATTGAATTAATTTTAAAACTCAGTGTTTGCTAGCAAAGAGTGAGATGCTAATCTTCATTATGCAAGGATAAATACAGAGCCCAGACAATTCTATTAGCAAGGCTAATGAGATGGGCTTACCCTGGATAAAGCAAGCTTACAGACAAAACAAGCAGTATGAGGGCATGTAATTCAGAGTGCCCAAGCCTGCTTAAGCATGGAAGAAGTCATTACCAAACACAAACCTTAATGTGGTTCTGCACGGAGCCACTTGGGTGTCCTTTCATTGTGTTCCCCACACTTAGGCACAACATTGCATGGCTGTACCTATCAAGCTTCTGGGCACTAGCAGGCCCTGGAAGCACTCAGCTGCACTCGTATAGCACCTGGCAATGGCTAACAGGACCTGAAGTATTAAGGTGTCTTGCAGAAAACCCATCATGAGTACCTCTGCAAAGTACCTCATGAGCACACAAAACCGAAAATCTGCACACAGATGAAGGAGAGCTGACATAGGTCATGTCTTCAAGTAACATACATCACAGTCAATGGCCCAAGAAAATCAGAACGGAAGGAACCCCCAAATTAAGCACACAGATACTGGATGAAGCAGAACCTTATCAGAAGGCAGAACAGGCACTTGCCTGGGATGAAACCCTGCCCCACTCATGCCTCCAGCACAGGACCAATACTCACAGGAGCTGTACTTGCAGATGTTCCAGCACTGCCAGGGCTTCAAATTCTTTCTGAGAAAAGGGAGTTGACGACTTGGTGGCAGTCATCTCCCTCTGGTTGGGAAGAGCAAAACCTTCTATAAGTGAATGTGAAACCAACAATGCCACATTTCATCTGCGGCATGTGCCTGATTTGGTGCTGGTGTCTCAGTGCAGTCACAACACAGACAAGAGCTCTGTATCGGCACAACATGTACAACCAGAGGCTAGTTCAGGCACTGAACTGATCTTGACATTAAAAATAGACTAAAATGCTTTTCTGACTCAGACGTGGAAGTCTCACTGGCTCATAGTCTTGGGTTGCTGGTGCATTCACTGGGTTACAGAGGTTGGAGATAGCTGTAGCCTGACCAGGAGCAAAAAACCCAACAAAACAATGTTCAGAGAACTGAAAGAGGCAGCCCCTCACAAGGTCCAACAGGCATAAGTCAGTTTTCTTCATCTGAAAAAGACAACGAGGGCTTTTCTGCAAAAGTAACTGTCAAAGGGCTCCTACTCTAAGCTTTGGAAGGTAACTGTCATTTCCAGGGATTCATTTCTGTAACAAATCAAAGTCCATAAAGACACGCTCCTGTGTCTCAACTAGCTGCTCACCTCTAAAGCATGAAGGGCAAGGCACACTCAGCAATGCAGCATGCTTAAAGAGTGGGACCATCCAGTGACAGTTTGCTAAAGATCCACAATTCCTGTACCTCTAAGCTCCGCTCTGGATGACTGACTGGCCAGGGGATGACTGCAAAAGGCAGGCCCTATGACTTCTCAAGAGCAACTTTACCAAACAGCACCATCCCAAAGGCAAGTGGAGAATACAAGGACCTAGGAGGCCAAACCAACATGACCTTCTTGCTTCCCTGTTGTTGTGGGATCTCCCTGAATCTCTGAACCCTCTTCAACTCCTCCCATGTGCTCAGCACCAAACTATTTTCACCATCCCAGTCTCTCCAGATAGTCCTGGTTCAGACTACGCACATTACCCATTACTGGTCCCATGAAAGTCCCAGGGCCATGGCAGTAACGCATGGGTCAGGAGGACAAATTGCAGCTGTAGTAACTGTGCTAATGATTATTTAAAATTGCAAGAGAGGAATCAGAGAGAACACCAGCACCTTGCACTGCCCCAGCAGGTCTGACACAAGTGTTAAATGGGGTCTCATAACAGAGTCCGAGTAGACAGGTAAAACCCAGCTCCAAATCTCTGCCAAGAGGCTAAAACCATTGGTGTGGTGGAGACTCCTACCCCTGTAACCGACACAATGTCTGACTTCAGAGACTTCAGGTGGATGTTGGAGTCATGTCCTACATATCTGATCATGTCTGCAGTAACTTTGTTGTCCTCAGTCAGATAATCCGTACCAGCACCTGGCTGCTCCTGAGAGAGAAAAGGAACAAGAAATAGGAGATACCACTAGCCTAGTGGCATTCAAGGTAGCTGTAAGGCCATGTCTCACACTGAATACACTAAACAATAAATAAAAAGGCCATGCTGGGAAGTAGCATATTGCAGCTACTGCAGTCACCTGCATAACAGCAATTTCCTCCTTTACTTCTAATGTTTCTTCCTCTGTTACGGGTTTCCTGCTGCTGTTGGTACCTTCAGCTTCCAGCTCTTCCTGAGTTGAAGAAATTATAGTACCTTTAAGCTTAAGGTTCAACTGCAATTCCTGTAAGGCACCATAAGAATGATCAGGTGAGTAGCATGGTCTCTTTATCCATCCAAATAACCTAGGCAAAGCTAGCTGGTCTCTGACTTTCTTTTGCACATATTTAGATTTGGACTTCAGCCAGTTAGGAGGGTCCTGAGTATAAATATATTTCAAATCGCAAATGAATATGCTAATTACTGAACAAGCTTCTGGTTTTGCCTTAGACTTGCCCTCAAAAGAAGGGCAAAGACCTGATTTTTAACGAGTTTACAGTCATAACACGTCATAGTTCTAGCTGTTGCTTTGAGTGCATGCAGGTCTCCATGCGAAACCTTCCCTCAAACTGAACCATAGCTGCTTAAGGAAAAGTTTTGAAGCAGACCTTCAGTCAAACAGGTTCAACCTAGAACAGCAAATGCAGTTTATATATACCTCTGATTCAAAGAGGTTTCTCAGTTTTTCTAAACCCATAAAGGAGACCGGGTTGCCTTTGATCTCTGAAAGGAGAAGACTACACGCTTGAATCCAATTACAGCACTCAGTCTGGGAAGACATAACAGAAAATGATTATTCAGGGATTATTGAGCAGAAAAAATAGCTAATGTTATATTCATTCAGTCAGTTAAATCATTCCACCTTTCTGTCTCTATCTGTTCCAGGGACCCATCTGGACCCTACCATCCTCACCCTACAAAGGAAGTCACATTTCTCCAAGCTTTCAGACATGGCATCTGTCACCAGCTAATCAATCCCACCAACTAATTCCTTCAACAAGCTACTCCTCAGGCCAGTGCAGAACATCTCTGTCACAGCCACTGGCCCAGCCCATTTGGGAAAAAATGAGTGTAAATCCCAGGGGTTAATTTTTCACTTGCTAAGGTAACATAGAACAGAAGCATAAGTATTTTTAATCCGTGCAGAGAAGCTTCTTACATTCCTTGAAGCAAGGCCATTTGCCCTGTGCTCAAGGAAGCCTTGGGCTTCAGGGAGGGTCTACCTCTCGCATTCCTAAAGTGCAGGCAAAGCTCAGCTGAACACTGGCCATGACAGCAGTATCAATTAAGAGCTTTACCTGCAAGTGTAGAATAAGGAGGTGGCAGCAGGTAGGTCAGTTGACTGTAAGAAGTTTCAGCTGCATCTGTATACAGGTATATTGCACCCAGTACCTCCAGGAACTCCTAAGCACCACTGAAGTCTGGATTTACATGGCCCTGACAAGCTTTGAACCAGAGGTGAATCTACTGCCACTCATATGGAATAAATCTCGTAGGAGAGCCCTTACATAGGTACCCTGAAACAGGGTAAGGAAAGTATTAAAACTGAATATGACCTGATCCAGGTTTACCTGCTTTCCAGGTCTGTAGAGTCAGCAGGAAATTTTGGGGACCAGGGTAATCCACTGGAGTAGCAGGAGTCTTCCTCCTTCTTGAAACCCTCACATGTATTAATCTCTACCTTTTACAAAGCAAATGCAGTCTCATCTACCCCAGACCTAGACAGCTGGAAACACAGGCACCTTTTACCTTGATCTTATTCAGCTCCTCCAGCTCAAAATCAGCTTCTGAATCCATCTCAGACCGTTTTTTTCGAACGATTGCATTGACAATCTTGCGGCAGCAGCTGCAAAGATGCAGAACATCATCAGCCCTGCAGGAATGCCCTCAAATGCTTAGAATCATAGACTCATTTAGGTTGGAAAAGACCCTTCAGTCAGGAGCCCATTGCTGTCAGCAAGGTACAGGAGCTATCTGTAGACCTCTGTACTAGAGAAGTCTCCAGGAGAGCAATCCTCACCTGCCCCATGCACACAACGACCTCCCGGACAGCTTGTCCACACCTGTGCTGTACTAACCCACAGAGGACATGTGAGCACAAATCCTGAATCAGGTGGAGGCTTTGCTCCAGGTGACCTGGACTGCACACTCACTGCCTGTACTGCCCTTACATCCTCTGGAGGTCATCCTAAGTGTGGGCAGAGCCCATGCAATGACAGATGCTAGCATGTTTTACAGTAGTACTAGGTATAAAGCAGGCACTGCTGTTCCCTTTAGGTGTTCCTATCTCATTAGGCTCCCTACAAATTCCAGTAAGGCCCAGTTAAGATGTGGGAAAAGATCTAAGGACAAACAAATTAATGGGATCTGTTGTTGGAATCTCTGAGCACGCTGCACATTTTTTCTTGAGAAACCCCCCTTAAAAGAAATTGAAAACCTCTGCTGATACCTGACTATAGAAACAGAGAGTCTGCCCATCTCCGCAACCAGCTCTTCAGCTTCATGCTGCAGCTTATGAGCCCTCAGGAGTCTGAGCTCCTCGTCCATCTCTCTGTGTGATTCTTGCCGCTGGTGACACTCCCAGGACAAGCGGTCTGCTGTCGTGTGTCTCAGCACATTCACCAGCCACAGGGTCAGGTTTCTGTGCAGTTCAGTCACCTGCACAAAACGTCAGAGCAAATCTAAACCAGTAATAAATGACTGGTCTTGCCAAGTAGTCTGAAGTCAGTGCATTTCACATAAGTCAATGTCCTAACTAATTCAAATTGCAAACTGACCTAATGACAGAAATATTTGGTTTTACCATCTTTTTCTTCCATATTCATTCCCATTACAAACACATCTTTTCCTACTATGGATCCACCCTTCTCCCAGTTCTTGTTTAGGATCATATGCTGCTTAACAGCATTCTCTCGTGTCTAGAATTCAGTGACAAACCAAAAACCACACACCATGCTTACAGAACATTTGAAAAATGCATAGTGAGAGCCTCTAGTCTACAATCCTGGGAGAAAAGTAAAACCACAGAGAGCTAGCAGACACAACAGCTCTCTGAACAGGAAATATCAATGTTTTCCAGAGGAAATGCTTGCTAAAGGTGAAACAATAAAACTGTGTTCATGCACTGTATAGGAGACCTTACAGCTATTTTTAGAGGAGTTCTCCTCTGCTCCTTTGGCTGGAAGACAAAAGCCACAACTCAACTCAAACAGGAAAGAAGGTGTCAAAAGAAAAACAAGCATTCCTCACAACGGTGCTCTGGCCAGATGGAAATTAAAGACTGAATACTAGATATAGTGCTCTTATCCCTCGCAGTTCTAGGCTTGCACTTACTTTTTCATTAAGATGTGTGATATTCTTCTCAACCTCATTATTTATGGACAGAACCCATTGCTGAATCATCTTAAAAAATTCTCTAGGTACCACCCTGAAAAAAAAAAAACCAAAACAAATCCAGAAACAAAGTGACCTCTAGTGCACCAGACCCAAGGATCTCCTGTCTCAAAGACACCTTCTGCTTCCCAACTCAAGGAAAACAATGTATTTTTAGCACAGCATATGCTGGAAACGTGACACAGGCATTTTTGTTAATGCTATAGTCGTGGGCAAACTTGGCAGTTGCAAGTAATCTCTTACACATATGTTATATGCATGTGCTCTGCAAATAATTTATTTCCTAATGATATTTGCCAAAGACAATGGAGCACCACAAGGAAGAATACACTCCCCCAAATCTGACTGCAAATGAATCACATGTTTTGGTTTTTTCTTCAAATGTCAAGATTTCCAAAGCAGGTGGCAGTTCTGAGGGAGACAGTGATGTTCCAGGAGCGATACTGAAGCCACCAACTGTTTCCACGGATATTGCCAAATCAAAGCAAACGAAAGGCAGTCACCAATCATTTTAATGCTTCAGCTGATCACATTTACCCCACTGCCAGTTTCCTGCATGAGGGTCCCCACAAAAGAATATTTCTCTTTTCTTATGAGTATAGTTTAACACACAAGGCCAGCCCAGACACAAGTAACACCTCTGTCCTTACGGGAAATGTGGTTTCTTATCACTTTCAGCTTCATGCAACTGGTTGGAGCCTATACAGCTCATCAC
This sequence comes from Pandion haliaetus, assembly GCA_013401275.1. Taxonomy (NCBI): domain Eukaryota; kingdom Metazoa; phylum Chordata; class Aves; order Accipitriformes; family Pandionidae; genus Pandion; species Pandion haliaetus. Next base: position 113,534 of record VYZV01018652.1, read on the forward strand.
TGCATCCACCTGGGCCAGCCACACAGGAATCTTGTGATAAAAGGCCTGCAGCTCTGCTTTGTGCATGCCAGAACCTTGCTTCAGCTTTTGCACCTTGAATAACCAATCTTCCATACTTCTCACCAAGGCTGTCAAAAACCTAGCTGTGCCTGCGGGGGAAGAAAATACAAACCTTTAATTACAATTCTTTCAGCCAACAAAACCAAAGCTGAATTCAAAGAGGATTGCCAAGAGGGATGAACAGCCTGTGTGGGAACAGGCTACACTTAGTTTTAGGAATGAGCTGCTTAGTAAGCACTGAATTCAAAGCAAACTGAAAGAAAATGGACTTGATTTGAAGCCCTGATTCCCTTCTTGTCTTGGCAGATTTGGCTCCCTCGTTGCATAAAGGCTTAATATAACTCTTTTTAAAACCGCTTTGCAGTTACAACCCGATTCTTCAAAGATGCAGGTGATACAGTATGCACAGATGTGCAAAATGCTTGGACAAGGTAGTAAATTACTTGTTCATTCACTCATCTGACTGATACATGCTGATGGACATTCTCTGTTGGGGAATATGCTTGAAATGTAACAATGCCTGCTCTTGATATCCAATGTTTGAACTTTCTTTAAATCCTGGTGAGGTCCTAGCCTCCATGACATCTTGTAGCAAAGATAGTATGTTAAGCACATGGTGGTGATGACAAATTTTTTTTAATATTTCAATGATTTTGACGCATGGCTCGGTTTCCCTACTGTACGGCTGCAGGGTAGAACTGGTTAACTTCTCCTCTGGACTCGGACAAGTGCAATGAAGCAGTGTTGGCATGTCCAGACTGGTAAGAAAGGGAGGAGGTAACCCTCTGTAGAGCCTTTCAGAGTGCACAACAGGAGCCCCACAACCAGGCATTAGTTTTTAACGACCAGGAGACCAAGGGGAAGTGGTAGGAGTGAAATTAAGTTTTCCTGCCACGCAGCATCAGTTTAAGAGGGAAGAAAAAAAGAGGTGGGTCCCAGGTGGGCATGGGCTGAGGGAGAACAGTCGCTTCTGATCGCTTATGTGCAGTTTGGCCATATTAGCCTTTACACAGTATTCTGGATCCTTACTGAATAGCAGCTTCCTTTGGGAAGGCTGTCTGTGTCATTGCATTTATCTTATAAACTTAATCAAGTCCCCAGAAAAAGAGAAGACCTAACTGGAGCTCACTGGAGAGGTCACTCTTATCCCAAGTGCCAATTTCAGAGTCAAAAACATCTTATTCTCGCAAAGAAGGTACACTATGAAGGCTTTAAGAAGTGATCAAGGAAGGCTGAATAAAAGCAAAGACCTTAAGCCAAACCTTATAAATTTCATATAAGTCCTTTCTTATATCTCCTGTCTAAACCAATCTTGCATCTCATTGTTCTCTCTCCATCTCTAATCCGTGTCATCCAATACCAAACCCTTTGTATTTCTGGCGCATGCTGCTTGAGATCAGGTAACCAGATCTTAGAAGATAATAAAAACTTCAGGTAACTGAGAAATACTTCAGGTAATTGAGTGCCATTGCCTTGCAGGACAAAATTACCATGGTCTCAGTATTGTCTCTTACCTATTCTTTATAATCTCTCTCATTTTCACTGTTTCTTACCAGAGGTGCAATGTAAAGAGATGGGATACCTTGTCTTTTCTACTGAAAGGCCATTACATTACAATACAATAATGAATCCAAGCCATTCAAAATACATTGCCTTGTATGGATCAAGAGAATACATTTCCCATGGTCCAGTTCCCACAGCCTTTGTTAAAATAAGCTAAAAATCCCTTTTTCTGGGCTTTACTGGCTGAAGCCATTTTGCATCAGGTGTCTGTGCTGTGCTGCCTAGCCCTTTATTCAGATCACAACTAACTACCGAGGCTTCTGACAATCTGCTGTTAACTTTTTGCTGTGCTGGTGTCTGGCCAATTATGGCCCTGTTCCTTCCTCTTTCTCTCTCTTTCTAATGAGTACTACTGGGAATATTATTTCCTTTAGCAGACTCTCAGGATGGACAGACTTATCATTCTATGTCAGCTCCTTTAGTAGGCTGAAATATAACATGTAGCATAAGATAATGTAGGGAAAAGCACAGGATAACCCTGAGTGAAAGAAGATGACAGTATGAGAAGCAGCTTAGCAAACTTAAGTAGCAGTTCCTGACAGCACATGTTCAGTTTAGTTTTAGTCTGCTAAAAGGAAATAAGATGATAAAAAAAAAAAAAAAAAAAAAAATCAGAGATGAAACAATTCTGAAATCAGAAATGAGTCAAGGTCTTGCAGAGGCAAAGGTTGAGAAGGTTAGTTGCAAATTACCCAACAATTGTTTATAATCTTACACAGGACATAAATATTTTCTTTGCTGATATAAAGTTATTTACATACTTTTATTACCTTATCACTAATGTAGAGTTATCTTAATCTAGATATTGAATTACCCTTATAATAAAGTATTACCCTCCCAGTGTTATCTGGTTAATGATCTTCAAAGAGATGTTTTACTTTACATTTTAAACAACCATTCTTTCCTTCTACATTTATTTTGTTTTCCACAAATTATCCACATAATCACAACCCGCCCACACTCCCTCTGAACATAACACATGACTTCCCTGTGTCATATCTGCATTGCATGTTCTTTGCACTGTATCACATTTCAAATTTCAGATACTGTTTTTACGTGTGACTGCGAGTCAAGTCTCTTGGAGTTTATCCCTTGAACGCTCTTGACTCCCAGCACATATCTGGGGATCAGGCTTTAGGTTTGGAAAAAGCCAGTACAGATTATGTCAACTGGTCCTTTATTACCTGCTACTTTCCCAGCATCCCCAAGGAAAGACCGAACTGCAAAACAGGTCATTCCTTACCATTATTCCCACTTATCCTTATATTGTATTGCTGGTAGAGTTCACACCCCCTTTGGTTTATTTCTTCCAGGGCAGCGTGCTGTGGAGGCAATGCTCCAGCAAAGTCCCGGTGTCGATTCAGCACTGTTTGTCCCAGCTCCATCCAGTGTTCCTGCAGGCTGGCAGCGCTCCTTAGACTTTCCGTCTTTCTTAGGTGCACCTCTCCTCCATACTGCTGCAGGTCTTCTTTTAGCATCTGAAAGAAAAGTAGCAAGCTTGGTGTGCCCCCAAAAGCTGGACCACCCCTTGGCTGCAACAGAAAGGTGATGAAAATCGGGTAAGAGAAGTGTGAGGAATCCATGAGCATAAAGATGTCACAGTGAGTAGATAGCACAATGAATTGGAAACTTATCGGTGACAATTCTGAGCGCTTCTATGGACTGATATCATTTATCAGTCACCAGAGCTGTTGGTCAGACAGTGCTCAAATGCACGACCAAGTTTAATGCACTGGATGAACTATGGTATTGGTCAATTATAACTTCTCATGTATAGGCTCTTAGGTTAAGCTTCAGCACCAAAGATTTGAGCTGATGTGGTTTTGTCCGCATTTGTGATGGGCATAGATGCTCACTGGGATTCAGCTAATGTATTAATTTGCTGAGCAGATACCACTCAATAATATGTTCAGCTCCCCAAAATCTTACATTAATCAAGTTCTTGGTATCTTGCAGGATTTCATCCAGTAGCTTTTCATTCATTGGAGAGGAGCTAAAGCAGAGAGAAAGAAGGGATGAGAGCTGAGAGAAAAAACTCCTTTAGTAGCCAGTGCAAAACCAGGAGTCAAGATATATTCTACACATACCAAGTTTGCGAGACAAATTGTAAATTTAAAGAGAAGTAAAAACCCCCAGGCCCTAATCAGAGTTTTTTGTTCTCTCTATGTAACACAAACGCTGGGTGTCAGTTAAGAAAATGTTACTTCCAGCACAGATGAAAATCAAATTCAAGCACATATTGAAAATTCAGACATTATTAACTCTATGATTGAAATCTATAAAGTGATGTCTTCTGTTAACGCATGCATTTCTGCATTTTGTACTTGCGTTTAAGCTTCATTTTATTTAACATATCACAATGAACTAACAAAAAGCCTGCAAAACATAATCACCTTGACGTACAAAATGACTTTGGATTTGAAACCTCATGTCTCTCAGAGTCTCATTTTGTATCTGTACATGAGAGAACTGAAAGCTCTACTGAAGCATCAATGCATGTGCATTCAAGTTGAAATGAACCAAACTATATAGAAGAATTCTGTTATAGCAATGACAGCTGCAAAAAGGACACTGGTTCACAGCAGGAGGTACAGTCCTCGCTCTGCTGAATTCAACCACAAACCGACAGCATCTTTGGAGTTACTGTTAGGGACCCGATTATCAAAACACGTGTTGAGCAGAAAAGTAGAGTAGTGAGGGACATGCAAATTGCACCAAATCTTGCTGCACCTGAGAGTCAGTGCGTGCTTTGCACTGGCCAGTGAGACCTACTGTCACAAGGTAAAGGTTGAGGGTGCTGACCGCTACCCCCAGTCCCTCTTGGCCACTCACAAGTCACTACAATGGAAGTTCTGAAGCCGCTTGTTGAGGCTGCTGCAGACAAGTTGCAGTTTCCCCTGGCTGGACTCCTCGGAACGCTCTATTTCTGCTCCAATGTGACCCAACCTCTCCCTGAACTGCTCGGTCTCTTCCTGAAGATCAGCCAGGTCTCCCGTGTCCTGCAGGTGTTGCACAAGAAAACAGGAAAAGGGATTGTTGTTGTGATTATTTTGATCCGAGTCAGAGGAATTCTCTTTGCCCTAGCTATTTTGAGATATGTACATATCGGAGATCTGGGAAATGTCTGCAATTCCACAGCACAGCCCTCACAAGCCCTTTGAGACAGGACTAGGTTGGCTCACCCTCCCCAGGCATGCCAGAACTGAGCGCTTGACTCCCTGTTGCTTGTATGCTACTGCTAGACCATGCAGCCCCATACCTATGAGGCCAAAATTACACTAGCCTGGATCTGGTTTGGTTTTATGGAGAAGAAATGGGGAGAGAGAAAAAAAGCCACAAAGAAAAAGGGGAAATGAGGAAAAAAAAAAGTTTGAGGTAGAGAAAAGGGGACATGGATTAAAGAGAAAGGGAAGCAGCGTGAACTAATTCAAATTTTAACACTCATTTGAAACCAGACCAAGATTTGAAAGTTGAGATAACAGCCAAAGTACCCAATGCTTTACTGAGAACCATAGAGCTACATAAAACATCCCTACACACACTTTGAACTGGTACCCATCACAGGCAGGCCCCTACCTTTGAGGCCAAGAGGACTATGAAATGCTTGAGAATGTCGGTCAGTGTCTTTCCACTAACATGGAGCCTGCGGACCAATGTGAGCTGGTTTCTGTCTATTATCTGAAAAAAAAACCCCCTTTATTATTTGCCTTGTTTTCTTCTGAGAGGAGAGGCATCTGACAATAACATGGGAGCTTTACCATCAGTGAAATGGATATCAAGTGGTTGAGTCCACTTTCTTTACAAGTAAACTTCTGATCTCCCAGACAGCCCCAGAAGTTCTGCTAACAGATTTTAAACTTGAATGGGGTAAGGTAGGAGATCACAAACAAGGGGGACACACAAACAAGGAAGCACAGACTTAATGAAGAATGATACTTTGTGAGGAATCTGGGTGCAATATTCTAAATTATGGGGAAATAGGAAACTTTTTAGTCAAGCCCATCTCTGAATGGAAATACTCATTTCACAGAAGTTGTTCCTGCACAGAACCTGGAGAGCTGTACTAAAAATGCTGTGTGAATCAACTGGTTTCCATTTAAAAAACCTCACATGTGAAATACAACAGACCTCAGGATATGAGGTCAGGGCAGGTATGAGCTGTGTTACTACCTGATTGTATTAAATAAAAACATTAGTTGGGATGAAATCTGCCCTTGAAACAAGACTGCTAGCTGTGATGTTTCATATCTTGCAGTGTATCACTGATCTCCTGCACCTACCTTCAAAGCCAGGTCGTATGCAGCTGAGCTCCAAATGTCTCTCTCTTGAGCTAGAAGCACAACCTGCTCTTCCAGTCGTCTTCTCTGTAACTCGTATAACTCCCGATACTCTTCCAAAAGGCTAGAAGAAGGGAAAAACAACAAAATATGTGCACCTGTGTTTCTCATTCACATTTACTGTCTTTCTCCCAATTCCTAAAGCTTTTCTTAGACTTTTCTTCTTCCTCCTCCTTCCCTCACAGCCCGTAAATTCACAGGTCCTTTTCCCTGAACCCCTACAACACCTTTCTGTTATTTCCATTGTGCATTTCCGATCGGTATGAATACAAATCTCTAAGTGAATCTGTCTGCCTAAGCACTCGCCACAACTCTGACACCAGCCACCTAAATCCTCTATTTTTTAGGTATCTGAGGACATCCACAGGCCCTCAGAAGTTCAGAGCTGCAGGCTCTGCTAGACCATGAAGAGCTCACCAGCTGTGAATGTGGGGTGAAGAAAAGGAAATGCCAGCACCTGAGCAACAAATGCAACTTTCATGTCTTAAACCTAGAAAAGTTTTGAACAGGTTTCTATCCCTTTCAGGAGTTTAGGATTTATAGCAAAATAATGGCATTTGTCATAAACAGCCAAGTTCTCTTTCCCAGAAGGAAATCAGTCCTCACCTCTCCTTCCCAACAACCCCAAGAAAATGATACCAGCACACTGCAGAAATCTCCCAAACGCAACTTTGAAAGCAACTTACTTTGCATTCGCCTTGGCCTCCTGCATGGCTGCAGCTAGCTCCTCTCGAGCTTCTTCTGCCTCTTTGGCCACCTTGTGGTCACACTCTCGTACCTCACACAGCTCGCTGAAACAGCAGAGAACGGTCTTAATGCAATTTAGCCCAATCCAAAGGTGTCTACTCTGGCAAGCACAACCTGATGAGCTCTACAGTATCATGCAGGGCTCTCTTCCTCCAACAAAATCATCTCACTTTACAGGTGAAAAGCATCTCAAAGACCTCCTCTTCCAGTGCACACACATTGCTCCAACAATCCCTTTCTGCAATCCCCCACCAACAAACCTCCAGCGCGCTAAGGAAAGGAGGTGGCTTTGACATTATTTGGCACTAAGAGGGTGTGGTGAGAGCATGAGGAGGCTCAAGTGTGGTCCCTGTAGCTCTGCTTCAAATCATAACACTGTCTTCCTGCTCCTATGGGAGGAAGATTAGAAAACCAAACAAAATCAATGGACTAAGCCTAGGGCATGGAGATAATTTCTTAGGATCAGGCAGGATTCAGACCTGGCCAGCTGTCCAACAGATTCTTTAAAATAGAGTAGTTCTTCTGTAATATGTCTGTCTACCAACTGCTGTGTCATCATTTTTTTGTAGAGGGTCTTCATCTGTTCAGGAATCCGCTCCAGGAGACCCACGTACCTCTGTCTGCAAGTAAAATGAGTAAAAAAGGATATTTACCTGAGAGTGCAGATCTCTCTTACACCATCTGAAGACCCTTTCACTGAACAGGCAGTTATCTAGAAGGCAATCTTTTGAGTGTTTGGACTGCGGATTTTAAACACTCCAGAACAATTTAACTGCCACAAATAGTGGTAATCTGAGCATGCGGTAATCTGGCCATGATGGAAGTACCAGCTATTCTGTGTGAAAACTTCCACTGAATATCACACCAATAAGGTGCCCACACTGTCAAGTGTGGTGACAGTGCCACCGACTTCAAGCTCCAGGTTACCTAACAGAGGCTTGTTAGTTCTGATTGTTAACTAGGCAGGGAAATCCTATTTCACTCCTGGCATCAGCACACACACCATTACATCACGATGGGCTAGCTTTGCTGGGCAAGGACATCAGGAATGATCTGCAATAGCTAATGCTACTCCCGAGAGGACACTGCCGTAAATCAAGAGGGGGATTAAGGGTTGGCTATCAATGACCTGAGCTTGGAAAGCAGCTGTCCTCTCTCCACGCAGTCTACGCTGACCTGCCGAATCAGCTCATGGAAAATGATGTTGTAGATGTTCTGCTCTGCCTTCATCAGCTCCAGCATGTTGTGCAACTGGCAAAACAGGCAAGAAAAATCACAGCCTTGTGCAGCATGGCCAGCCTATTCCTTTAACAATAGATTAGGACAGATCTCATTTCTTCTGCAGCAGGCTTCCCTCTGAGGACAAAACACTACTAAAGGTAGGAAGGGGAAGGGAAAGAGCCATCCTGCATATATTCACAGGTTCGTTTTCCCACATGTTATGCACTATCCTGACTACCCTCCAGTCAACATCCATGGGAGCTTCTCTGCCAGTTCCAGCTGAAGTTCCTGCTGCGGCAAATGCTCTACACTTTTCAAAAATCCTTCCCCATCACTATGCAAGAAAAACAGAAAATAAGGCAATGTGAGGTTCTTTGACATCTGCTTTTTAGGTGTATGAAGGTTTCCAGTGACCCATTTTATAACACAGCAGCCTATCTCCCAACGAAGAGATGAGACAGCTACTGCTTTCATTCCTCCACAGTAACTATGCCAAATGCATTGGTTTCCAGCATTTTCTGCTGGAAATATAACCACCTACACCAGCAAGCTAACTGTGTTCTTTGTGGATCAGACAAAGATGAAGAGATTCTCAGGAGAGGAAACCCGTGGTTATTACAGGACCTACAGACAGCTGGCTTGGGCAGAAACTAGCTTCTAGCAGGCACCTTAAGCACAACAAGGATAAACACTAAGGAAAACAAGATGTTATTTTTCTGGGTACAAGAAAGTTATCCAGGTACAAGTGAGTTATCCACCTGTGAAGGTCCTGTTACTCTGATTATCTTGTCTACTCCAGCTTTTTCCAACATGCTGTCCATCACCTCCATCAGCTGGATGACCTCTAACCTCCCAGAAGGTTTCCTGACAGACCAGAGACACATCATTACTCTATATAGCATATTATGATATTTTCCCAGGAAATGAAATTCAAACAGCTGTTCTTTTCCAACAGCAACTTCATGTGGGATGGTACTTACACGGATGGGAACAGCCGCAGTTTCTTTTCACGGTCTTCAAGCAGCGTTGTGTATTTACTGAAACGAACACGAGTGTTAGAACACGATTACATAGCAATCCTTCCAGTGCTTGCTAAGCGATCCCACTCTCCCCTTCAATCTCTTTGTCTCTTGCTCTTGCTGCAAGGTTGGAGAGGCAGAGAAGGCTCTACGGGGTCGCTCTTCAGTGGGAGCATCCAGAGCCTAATGTGAGAATTGGACCTCCTGCAGCTGTTCCCCCAGCTGGAGCTCCTTCTTCTTGCCACTAATGACAGAAATCTTGTAGGAACCTTCTCCCTTTAAGACCTCTCATGGTACTTGGCTAAGAAGTGACCAGTGGGTTTAAAAGTTACTGGTGGGGCCAGAAAAGCACCACATATCCACATCACAGCCACCCAGAGGCTGATCACAGGAGACCACTGAATTAATAAGATAATGTTCTGTTACATCATGCTGGCAAAGAAGCTGTGAGGATTTCACTCCTAATCTTAGTATTTTAACCCTTAAACAATGGGAAAGAACCTCCTTTAAATTTATTAAGTTGTCTAGAGAGATCAAGGGGAGTCTCAAGTAGCCTTTTTTGGGCAAGGCTTAGCAAACTCAATTCAAAACTCACAGCCTGAAAACTGTGGGGGGAGGGGGGATGGCAAGGAGAGATCACAAACAAACAAAAAAACAACCCAGAGTGGTCAGATTGAAGATGGTAGCATGTCTATACAAGCGTAAAGTGAGACTAAGTGAGAGTAAGAGCTACCCAGAGCCTGCCCAACTTTGTGGCGGAAAGCAATTCTAAAATAAAACCAGAGAAACTAATAAAAAATAAAAAAAATAAAATAATAATAATAATAAAAGAAGCAGCAGCAAAAAACTTCCAAAAGTTACCTCAAGGGATCAAACCAGACTTCAGCTTCTACATCCACATCCAACTACTGAAACCACCCTGAGAAGCAGTACAAGTGTACTGGAAATTCTCTTAGCCACCCCAGAGCAGCAGGGACAAAGAAAAGGAGGGTCACCTTGCTCTGCAGGGTTAACCGCAGCCTGGTCACTAGCACAGGAATTGCACAACCACCCCTTTTATACTCTGCCCTTCCCAATGGCAAGGGATGTATTTTGGCAGCATCCTCAGCCTCTCATCACTCTATCCCCCCCGCTCTGAACAGTTGAGGACAAACCCTTGTAAACCAGAAAGGACTCACTCATCAAAGTACTTCAAGGGCAAAACTCCCCTGTTCTTCACGATGTGAAATTCCTTGGGAACCAGACTATCTGCTAGGGTTGCTTGCTAGGGATGGAAAGAGAGAGATCATGAAAAGTCAGCATAAAAGCCGTGCACAAACTCCCGGTTCCTTCCCACAGAGGATACAGGTTTGGCAGCTGGGAGAGAGAAGCTCATGTAGCCACTTTGCATGCTTTTTCTCCCTTTCCCACTCTGCGCATCCAGAGCCCAACAGAAACAATCTATGGCTGAAAGCAGATTGAAACAGCTAACATGAAACTGCGGCGGGAGAGCCGGGGGGCTGGAGCCGCAAGGAGACCTGATGAGTTTTAGGATCAGGGTAACACTGGGACACATGTATGAGGACCTCCCTTCTCCTGTGCTAGTGATACGCACAGAAAAACACCCAAACAGCAGCGCTCACAGGAGTACAGAGGACTGTACCACGGCTCCCTCTCTGGTCCCGACGACCCTCAGAAAAAGAGCTTCTGCCAGTCATTGCTTTCTTAGCTTTTTGGCCAGTCGCAATGTCACACAAGTAAGAGGCATCCCTGAAACAGAGGGGAGGAACTTGTTGACCGACTCGCCCCGAAGGCAGCCCACCATTCCCTTACTGCTGGCCTAAACCATGAGTGGGTTTGTCCTGTTCAGCCTGAGGCCAGGCTTACAGCCAGAACTCCCTCCCCTGGGCGAAAAATGACAGATGAGGCTATGTTTTTTAGGCAGATTAACCTCGCATTGTCTATCCCTTTTTCGCGTCTGCTGCCAATACCCTATCACATACATATCCAACGTCCAATAAAGAGCAAAACATTTTTTGCTTCCTAGCGCCATTAAGCGTTGCTTATTTACAAAGAAGTGTAGAGCTATTCCCTGCTAAGTCCATTAAAGCCAGAAGAGCTTCTTTTCTTAATCGTGGATCACAGAGCATCCCTGCGAGCCTAGCATCAGTTAGAAGGATGGTTCCAAGAATTGCTCATTTAGCAACTCTTTTAATTTATTATTCCCCAAACACCTTTCCCTCAAATCTCTCCAGCCCAAACTCGGATGGGACAGCTGGTCCATTTATCCAGCCACATTAGGCAGCACAGCCACCTACGGGAGAGCTCTAGCTCTGTGTTCCCAGCTCTAATGTCTTTCCATCACCCTGGGCTCCTTATCCCTTCTTTGCTTACCTTCCAGCACCCATCAAACTGACAGGGTGGTCTGTCAGGTGTCTGAACTTGCTCCGACGATTAGGATAATGCCAAAGCCGATCTGGGGTTTGCAGGCAGCCCTGCAGACAAGGCACAGGTGGCTGTCACTTCTCAGCAAAAAACGTGCCAAGGAGTGGGAGAAGTCAGGGTGGCTGCCTAAACAAGCTCTGCGTCATTGTTTCCGCCTCGGGGCTAAAGAAACTGGTGTGGACAAAACAGCCTCGGCAAGGGCTTCGCAGCAGCACCAACCAGGGTGCAAGCACGTTGTGCAGGGACTAGAAGGCAGCACTTTGGTTCTGCATCAAATGGTGCAGTCAGAAAAGCAACGCGGTGCAAGATAAATTTATCTTACAAGGTCGGCAAACTTTCTTTTTGCCTAGGGAATGAACACACGTCCCCAGTGAAGAGACAATTCTGGACAGAGAATGGCAGGAGATGGAAACACAACTCACCCTGAAGCCCACCGGGCTTTTGGTGGTTTGCGGGGACTGTGAGTACTCTGGGCTGTAGAGAGAACTGCTGGCACAGGTCAGGCTTCGGAAAACCTCTTCTGGAACAAAACTATACTCCAGGGAGGAAGAAACAGGCCTGATGTGGTCAAGCATCCTTGAGGTACCCCTCCTCAGCTTGGGGATCTCTGGAAAATAGCACATCAGATCCATTTCAACAGCATTTATTCTGCTGGCGAAAGTAAAATCGATGATAAAATACAGGGCTGAGAAAAACCATGACAAGATGTCTGCTCCCTTACCCCGAAGCAGGATCTAAACCACAGGCAGCTAATCCTGTTTTTAGCAGTTGCGAGATCCTCGGTGAAGCCTAGAACAACAGTTACCTTCTAACCACGAGAGAGAAAGCACCGGTTGCACGACTGCACCAAGCTGTCACGTACACAAACACCAAGGGATGCTGTGAACAACTAAAGTCTGTGTGTTTCTGTAAAGCCATTTCTCTTCTTGCAGGTTGCTAGCAGTCAGCTTTCTGCAAAGATACTAACACCCTAAAATATCAGCCTAAATAAAGGCAAAACTTAATGCAGAGGAGCATCCCGCTGATAATGGGAAGCTGGAAGGATGGAGAGTCAGAAGTATAACCCCCGCAGGCTCCAGCCCAGCCCTACCTGACCGGTCCTTGCTGACCGAGCCTGCCCACGGGGCACCACTTGGTTTCGTCCCGTCGGCTTTTGGTCCAGGAACTGGTGCTCTAGTTGTAGGCATGGTGACTGTTTAATTTACTTTAATGCTTAGCCAAGGAAATCTGCAGTAACAAGTGACCTGGAAACAGAGTTAAACCCACATTCGTACCTTCACAGGGTTAAAAGTTTATTTTGTTATTTATTGTGGGGAAAAAAAACCCAACCTTGTGCCTGACACCAGGTACATCAGTTAGGAAGAAGCCCCTGATGCTTTCCTACATCCTCCACAGGGGTGTTCGTTTTTCCATCTACAAACTGCATTAAGAACAACTGCTTCTTTTATACATTTAACTGGGCCAGAGATTTAATTATATGTCTCCAATTATTAATCTTACCACTTTTTCTTCTCAGCATTATCTTACTAATGAAAAAAAAGATCATATTTCCGTTAGTTCCGTAATCTCCATGAATTCTTATCTGAAGCCTTTCCCCCCCACCAGCCTTGCCAATATATATTGTTCTTTATAATGTGCTCTTGGTATTAAAACTTTTTACCCTCATCAGCTGTATCCTTGTGTACTGCAGTTTCTAATTAGGTTAACTACACTTCTTTGCCTTCAGATACGTGTGTGTGTGTGTGTAGATATAATCTAGGAGTAATATTGCCAGGAAGTTTCTTGTCTTGCTGTGTAAATGGTTTCTTGGAAAGAAAATACAAAAATATGCTAAAAAATTCTGACAGAAGGGAACTTTTTCCCCCCCTTTAACAGCTCTGGCAGTACACGATATTCCTACCAGAAAGGGTGGGAAGATTAATGGCACTGTTCTGTAGCAGCTACAGTTTAAGGACACAGACAAGACTTGACTTTAGAGCATCTGGTACACAGCTGGAAAATATCACATTAAGTCCTTGGCACACAAACTCTTTTCAGGCCCCAAATAAAGGCAGTAATCACCAACATGATACACATTTGGCAGTTGCTCCAATTTAACATGCATTAAATCGGGACAGGTTAGAAACTCTGGTCTGTTCCAAGAGCTATCAACTCCTTCCCTGGGCTCCTCTCCAGCACTTCCAAGGACGCCCTTTCCTCTCACAGAGATGTGATGGCAGATATGCAGCTTATAAAACCCCAACGATCTTTCTCAGCTGGTATTTAGCTCTGACATTGCCTGCTTCTTTTTAAGACCTCAAGAAGGGCTTGTGTTAAAAGTTTCTTCCTACACACCCAGCCAAGGCGATCTCCTCCCTGTCCCCCAGCGGTCTCGCCTGCTACCACCAGGCCTGGGTCTGCCACAGCACGGCTGTCTCCATCCCTCTCCCCTCCTTGACCCTGGAAAGGGGGAGGCTTGCAGCCCCATCCAGGAGGGCTGGGAGGCGGCTGGGCCAGACACTCCCCGGAGCTGCGGGCACAGGCAGCCTCAGGCCACATCACACCCACAGGCTTGCAGCCCCCAGACCCCCTCCCAGCACGGGGAGCAGCAGAGGGCCCCCCCTCGCCGTACCTGCCAGCCCGCTCCTCCCTGGCTCCATCGCCACGGAAACACAGGGCTCTCCCCACGTTCTAGAAGATGCCCTCCCTCCCCAGCCCCACCAGGCTCTGACCCACATCTCCCCACAGCAGCCATCTTCCCAGGAAAGCAACCCCACATACCTTACCCTGCCCCCAGCCCCACTCCCCTGTGCCCTCCTGCAATCCCCCTCGCCCCAAATCACGAGCCTCAGAGAAGAAAGAAACAGGCCAAGGCAATTTTTTTTTCCTCCCCTAATAGCAAAATATATTTCAACTGCTGTAATACAGTAGATTATAAACAGCTCTTCGGCGTGATAGAACACAGTACAGGTTGCATACAGGGAACCACTGGTGCCTGGGCAGGCAGCAGCGCACGGTGGCTGCTGGGCCACCGTCTGCTTGTGCACCTCTCCCCTGCCACTGCGGGCACAGGGACAGCGATGGCTTCTCACCCCAGCTGCAAGCACGGGGAGATGAGACAAGGCTGACCTCGGCTGGCTCAGAGGTACTGCGGGGAGCTGGTTCATTACCCTGATGCTACAGAGTGCATGGGCTTGCTCACGCTTATGCCGGACCACCATCCTTGCAGCCCATCTACATTCAGAAGGCGGGAGCTCAAACAGGTCAGTTTTCCTTCAGCGAGTGGCCTGATTCACGTAATCCACGCCATTTCGTATTAAAAAAATACATCAGGATTTTCTCCCCCCTCCCACCACAGCACGCAGCACATGCCTTACTCAGATGGCTGTCACAGGTTAGCACACAGTTAGCAGCTCAGAGGCAGGACTGCTTCAGCTCTGAAGGCTGGAAGCAAATACTCCAACAGAAAGGACGCACTAGGTATGAAGACTCTGCACAGGTTCAGTCTTCCTGAGAACAAACTGTCACCTGCATGAAAACCGGGACACATTTCACCATACTAATACTGATTTTTGTGATGTCACTGAGCAGGGAGCTGCAGCTGTACTGGTTGCCACTCAAAAGCTGGAGGTTTCCCACCTCGGAACCGAGGGAGTTACCATGGAAGCAAGCTGCACAATTCTTGGTTTGGAAAGAACCACCGAAAACAGTATATATGAAAAACTTGTAAAGGGCAGGTTGTAAACCTCAGCATCATTACTGACCAGAACACCATACTGCTAGCTCTGGCCCTCACAGCCTAAGAAAACTCAAACATGGTATAATTGACTCTAATTAAACAAGCAATGTGCAAAAGACCTCGTATTTGCCCTCCAATACTCTTGAGAAAAATGAAAATAAGCCCACATTCAAAGGCAATTTAAAAAACAAACAGGAAATTGAAAGTAATCCCAATTGTTAACACCCTGACAGCACGGTTGCCAGATGCCTTGATCTACAAGGCTAAAAACCTCAACCTGTCAAAAACTAAGACTAGTCCCAACAGCTGAGCATGCCTTTCTGGTTGCCTTTTGCTTGCCAGATGCTCAAGCCCTCGGGCTTCAAGCACCGAGGATGCTGACACAGTAAATGCTGACATTCTTTATTAGCAATGTAACAGTGCCAGCTGCGAGGGAAACACCAAAACTTGGCACAAAGTACCTCCTTTTGAGAACACTGAGAACAGCAGCAAGACCTGACACAGGTATCAGGAAGACTAATCAAGTCCCTAATCCATCACACCCTATTTGAGTGCAATTACAGCTGTACACAAGTGTCTTGAGCACCACAACTAAGTAGTACTGGACTGAGTTTCATCCTATACTACGGAGCTGGCAAAACAGTTTGGCCAAAGGGTAGGATTTTTTGTTTGGTTTTTTTTGTTTGTTTTCCAAAAAGGAAGCTTAGTTGCTCCAGCATTTTTGTCCCTTCCTCCCACAAAAGGTACGGTGAAAGATTTAGGATTAATCAAACTGAATGAAGATAAAGTAATCCATTTCATTCTCAGGATTTTATATACCAATACTACCAAGTTTGAGTATGTACATGAATGCCTTCCTCTGCAATTAACCCAACTGTTTCAACAAACAATTTCTAGTAGGAGGTATTTTCAGAGGAGAGCCAGGTATGCAAACACTCTGTTTGGCAAGTTTGACCTGACACAATGTCTCTTCTGAAGGGCGGGATTCCTTCTTTCAGGAAACCGAAAACGTGGAAGAGTTTAAGTATCATCTAGCTTTCGCTAGCTTTGACTGATGTTAGTAAAAATAGAAGCCCCAAAGATAGTCTTAAGTGGATTGAGAGACAAGTCCACCAACAGTCCCAGTACTGCTGGTATTCAATACCTAGGCTGTAGGCCAGTAAGGAAAAGCCGTTACCAAAAAGCGCCAATAAAGAACCTTTGAGTAATTCAGAAATCCCTGTGACCAAAGTTAAGGTACCTCCATCGTGACCCTCCCTCTCCAATAATGGGAGCTGCAGTTCCAGTAAAACTGGGGAGATGCATACACAAGTACTATGTAAGTTCCCTTTTGTGCTTAGCATCTGACAGAACAAGGAAACTGAAAGGACCCTGCCTAATTAATAGATATTGAAATGCCAAATTCACATAAAGCTTCTCCCTTTATCAGTGTGTATGGGAGGATGTCCTACCTCTTCAGAAGGAAGAGGGCAATACCTAGGAAATTGGCCTTCGCCTGAAGTCCCCGCTGGCGTAAGAGCAGACACAGGCAGATGAAAAAGCAGCTCTGACTCCAGCCACTGGGTCAACCCTCATTTCCCACCAACGCTGTTAGAAGCTGCTGCAACACACATTCGCGAGAGGCACCAAGACGTGCGGGCATATTGAACTGGATGTAGCCATTTCAGATGAGAATGTGCCATGTACCTGTAAAGGTGACTGCATTCTCTTACACTTGGCTGTGGTATTTCAAATCTTTCGCACTAAAGAAAGCTTTAACAACTCGTATACCTTAAAGCACCTGCCAAATAAAAGCAAAAGCTCTTTTACAAGTTAATTATGTTATGCTAATTGATTATCTGGAAAGGAAGAGCGAGAAGAAAAACTAGTCCTCAAGTCACAAGGGCCTTCAGAAACCCAAAATGCTGTAAGTCAGTTGGGAACTAAATGAATACAGAGAAAACAAATTTTCAGTGTAAAAAGTCATATAAAGACTGCACACACCGTGCCCTGATTCTCCAATGCAGCCACAAGTAAACTGACATTCCACCCTTCCTCTGCCCATTTTAAATCTGCAGGCAGCCAACATACATAGAATACAGTTCAAAGCCATCCAGGAATACTTTGGCTATCTTCAGAGCAAGGAGGCAAATACCTGTTGCTCTGCCACTTGTCCGCGTCACAGCAGCAGACAGGATCACAAACAATAGAAGTTCTGTAGACATCCCATTACCAAAAAGGAGAAAAAAAATTTGCAGAGGGATGGCTAAGGAAGATGGACGGACGCCAACAATGAGCTACTAGCAAATCTGACTAGACAATCTATTGTCCAGAAGAGCAGCAACCCGGGGGGACCCCTGGATGAGTAGGATTCCAGTAGACTCCACCTTCAGCTCAATGTTTTACTGGCATGAAAATGGCTCAAAGTGGGACAGCACATAGTAGATGCTGCCTATGAAGCCTGCTGCAATCCAGGTCAACTGGTTTGCCTCAGTGATGTTTAAAAAAAAAAAATTATAGTTTCTCCCCAATAATCAGGAGGCACAGAGAAGAAGTCCGTAGTGAGTTAGGTCATTGGTCCAAATACTTGGAGGACAACTCTTGATTTTCTGCGATGACACGGCTAAAGCATACTATTTTTACATCTTCATATGACACGACCATGAGCGTGGTTTTAAGTAGTCCAGGAACGTGGGCTGCAAAACACAGAGAGGCAGTAAGTTAGTCACAGGCAAACAGCACCAGCTGTGGTGCGGTCTGCTGAAGTCACACTTTGCTAACAGGAAAGATCAAATGCATTTTCACATCTGCAACCCTACTCTTATCCTCACTAAACAGCATGTGGAAGTGCAGCTACAGCCACAAGGTGTCTGCCTGCCACCCATCTTAACCCCAGTTCCGATACATCAGGTAAATGCTTCTTCTAGTAGCATATTGCCTCAAGAAGCCAGTCATTTAGGACAGCACACTCTTATTTTAAGTTTGATTCTCCTCAATTAAGAGTTTGCCTGAGGATACCTTTGGTTAAAACTGAAATCAATTAGGACAGCAAGAAGTTTTATGTAGAACAGAATCCGGTACCAAGAAAATGAGTTGTAAGTCAGAGAAAATAACACCAACAAAACCCCAAACTGACCATTTATAGGCAACCAATTCTCACTGCCACCCACTCTAACCTGGGTAGAGGCACAACAGGCTCAGTTTTTGTGGGCCTCCTAGAAAAGTTTCTCCTGACCTCATTGGCCCTGTGCTGCAGTTCCATTCACAGAGCCTGAACAGCCTAGTGTACTCTCGAGTAGTGGCTTATGTCCTCAGAAATGTGGGAAAAACACCCTCAGTTTCAAGTAGTGAAATACTATCAGCATAGAAGGAGCACTAATGAAAGCAGTTTTGTTAGAAAAAAGCTTTCCTAGATTGTCTACAGTTTCTAGACTAAGTTAACTCCTAATGAACTGATAGAGCACACTGCCAGAAAGGCTCGTGCCGTTTAACTTCTGCCCTGTCTCCACAGCAAGAAAGGACAAGCCACTTGCATAGTCAGTTATCCCACAGGAAAGGCCAGTCACTCACATTTTCCATAGGGCAGTACTGGCGGGCATACCACTCCTGGCTGTAGAGGCAAATGATGACGCCTTGGCCCAGGAAGAGGGATGTCCACATGATCACGTTCCAGATGGGCCCCTTCCGACGGTCATTAAGGATGAAGTTGAAAACCACTGGAAAGAGGTGAAACGAGAAACAACGTTCAGAAACAAACTCAGGATTAACGAAATCAAAGACCAACTGATTTCACTGGACCTTTCGCTCCCTTCACTTCATCTCTAGAGCAACAAGGCTGCTCTGTGAGGTCAGTATAGTGCAAGAAAGTCTCATTTTACTTGGCAGTAGAGCAAATTCTGTGAGTTGATTCTGACATTTACTTC
The DNA here is from genome assembly GCA_013401275.1 of Pandion haliaetus. NCBI lineage: Eukaryota > Metazoa > Chordata > Aves > Accipitriformes > Pandionidae > Pandion > Pandion haliaetus. The sequence continues at coordinate 132,525 of VYZV01018652.1, forward strand.
CAATAAGTTTGCCAACAAGCTGGCCCAGCTATATGCCTCTGGGGATCAATACTGTTTGTGCTACGCTGGTGACAGAAACATGCTAGCAGAGGTGGCCTAGAGTTTATTGGAGCCCTGTAACTTGTTCGGACTCAAAACCCAAAATGAAATGCAAGAGCTTTAACTTCTAAGTGGTCTCTCTTCCTCACTGCAGTAGCAAAGCAATACTTGTCTTACACTATGGACTTTAAAGAGGAAGACTTCCAACCTGCTGACACGCAGCAATTCAACTAAGGCTTGGCAAACAGGAAGCAGTGCTATTTTAATATGTACAGCGTCACATGAACAGCAGTCTCCCTCTCTTCCTCCTCATCCATACCTTGCTCATTCAAGTCCCAAACTTGCAAACCCACTCTGTGTATACAAATATCGATTGAGCTACTTGGCTGCAAAAATTCATTCACAAAGTTTGGACCCACAATTGCAACTCTTGGACAAGAAACAGTTCTGTGTGTTAGTGCCTAAAGGATAACTGGCATCAGAAGAGCAAAGCATCCTTGTTTAAAACAAAACAAAATAAAACCAAACCAAAAAACCCTCACAAACCCCACAACCCACTCATATACTGTCTCCTGGGAACTTACTTCCAAAGCACGTAAACAGGCAAAAGAGAACTGGATAGAAGTAGCCGAAGCAGATGCTCAGAACATATTCGTGCACAGCAGCTGATACCGTGAAGACAGATAGCATAGCTGCTGCTTTGAACTTCTTACCAAAAAACTGGAAGAGAAGAATACCAAGTATTACAAGCTATTCTGCTATGGTTTTAGTTTCGTTGTTTCAACATTGGTTTTGGTTGCGTTTTTACCTGAACTAAGAAGTGCCTGTTCCAGGCAAGAGGCATGCATGAAATGCTAAGTGCTTTACAGAGTACCTTGGATTTTAGGTGTCTTCTTTAGGTATATTTCTGGTCTCCTGCTTAAGCACTCAGGTTGAGCCCACTCATGAAGTATCTACCATAGCTCATCAAAATAGTACAAACATGAGTTCAGACTGTTGAGTCAATCCTTACACTCCTACACCTCAGGCCCACATTTTGCAAGCAGTAACGACTTGGAAATGAGCAACGGATCTCTAAAAGGCACAGTGGCTACCCACAACAGCTGAGGCAAGACATTTTTTATGCTTCTCAATGGACAGTGATGCTGCATCTTGACAAATGTACTGTCTTGCTTGGTGGTTAAATGTTTAATTAACAAAAAGAATACATCTGCTTGTTACTCACCCAAAGGAAGTCCCTGTAGGCATAGTAATAGAGCCAGTCATGTACTACCACGTTCCAGGTTCGGTAGTAGTTTGCATAGGAAGTGGAGTTCCACCAGTCCTGAAAGCACAGTTGAAAGAGTAATCTAATTAAGCATAAAATATTCTACAGGTCTTTTCTGGGATATCAAGTTGAAAAATATTGATCAGAATTATACCAAGCTAATATAGTAAGTTGCACCGTGAAATAATGCATTCCATTGCACTTTCAACATTCTGCTCCGTATATCGAAGTTTGGGTTTATGCCAAACTGCAGTGGCTGAGATGATAAAAGACTAAAAAGAGTGCTAACAGAGCTATTGGGTAGGTGCACAGGGCTCTGTTTGTGCACAGGGTATATTACCTTAAAAACAATTCAGACTGTCAAGTAGAAATCAGATCTGTTCTACAGCACGGCAACAAACTTAAGCCGTAACAGCATAAGCAAGCAAAAATCTGTGGATGTTTTGTTTGGGATAACAACCTTCAGTTTCCTCCTCTTTCCTTCTCATTGGGAAAATGTCTATTAGAAGCTTTATAACCCTTGCTTTATAAACTCTAACTCCTGCTTCTTACCTTGTAGAACATCCTATCTGCAAAGCGCAGCATCTCAGCAAACGCATTAAGCCAACAGTGAAGGAACGCAAAGAAAACCAGGAAGAGAATCAGTACACCTAGAAACAAGGTAGATTCAGACTGGTTTTGTAGTGTTTTCTCTCAGCTATAAGCAAGAGCATGTAATGTAGTCAAGACTGTTCTTAGAGGCACTGACACAGCTAAGCTTTGTGCTACCTATGCAAAAGAGTAAAAACATTTCAGTTTCTCTCCACACTAGGCCATGCTTACCCAGCAGGCAATAGCAAGGTTGCCACAGAGCCTAGAACTTGACTTAGAAGACAGTTAAATTCAAACCCAAGCTTTTATTTTGTGTTGCTGACTCTAAAGTTTAACACTGTAACATTGAAGTCTGCCCAAAAAACCTCCTTTGCTGATCCTTTCCTATCACGAATGCATCTCATATGAAGGAAGCACTTCCCCCCTGCTCCGCTTCTTCCATAGTCACTCATGAATCTGGGTCTTACCTGGCAGAATGGAGTTGAAGATGCAGAGGACCAGCCCTCGAAGATTGAAGGTTTCTTGACTACTGTTGTGAAACTGAGGAATGCAGAGTCTCACAAAGATGTAGTAGGCATAGAAAAGTGAACCAAGCACCTGGAACAAAAACAAAAGTCGGACTCCATACGAGAAATGCACAATTAACACACCACCCCTTGACAGCTCTAGGAGAGTAACAGCAGCTGCCAAAACAAGTCAAGATAATTTATTTTACATTACTGCTAATAAACTTCCCTAAGGGTCCAGGCAGAAAGTAAGCCACAGCCATCTCTGTAGCATGTTGACAGCCAGGAGCAAAATCAACTTGTCCTTTCTACTACAGCAGCTGCAAGTTTCTCCTAGTTATATCAACTCAGTAGTTAGGACACAAAAGATTTGTGCCAATGCCAAAATAAGTA
>VYZV01018653.1:0-24924 GCA_013401275.1 Pandion haliaetus
CAGCCTGGCTGGCAGGGAGGGACAGAGCCTCCCCGGGCATGGTCGGCGGGGGGTTCGGGGGTAGAGAGCTCGGCAGCGGTTCCGTCGCCTTCCAAACTAATCGGGTACCGGGATGAAGGATGCCGTGTTTCAGTGAGCGACCTTCTGACCTGGGCTCGCAGATCCATCGAGGCCGGGGTTAGCAGGAGTCGTGTGGTTCAAGGCCGAGGAGAGCGTGGAGGTGGGCTAGGTCTGTACACCCAACTGGGAGCGGTGCCTGCCAGGGAGGAGGCATGGCACTGGCAGCCGGCCGTGGGGGTGTTTCACCTCTGCGAGAGGTGGGCATTCCCGCTTCCCAAGGACCTGCCTGGCACAGGGACGTTCCTGGCTGCCAGCGGCAGCCACTCCAAAACACACACGCAGAGCCCTGGACCAGGGTTACTTCTTGAGTTTGCTTCCAGCTTGTTTTCTGTGAATGCTGCAGTGAAATAGTAGTAAATACCAGCAGGGATATCGAGCCTAGCTAGCCTCCCCTGGCAAACGGCTTGGAGTTGAGTTTCCTCCGTCAGCCTCCCTTTTGCAGGGTAACTCTGAGGGGGAATGTGAGTTTCAGGAGGCAGCTGGTGAGTTTGGGATTGCCTGGGGGCACAGTGTCAGGCTGGAGAAACTGGCTGAGCTACTGGAAGGAATCTGCCCCGACCTGCCACCATAACCTTGCGTGCCCCAGCACTGCTGGGAATCCGCCTCCAGTCTGCTCTAATCTTCGGTAGCCTTCGCAATGCAGGTAGGCATCACCCCACCTTGCTGTGCCTCTGGCATGCACGTGCTCCTCGCCTGCCAGGAAAGCCTGGCGGTGTGTCGCCTGTCGCATTCCGCTCCGGGACTGGTGGTTCTTCCTCTGAGGTTGCCTGAATTGACCAAATACCCTTTTCTAAGCTGGTCCCAGGACGCCCTTTTGTCACGACAGCAACCTCTAGCAGGCAGAGGGTTGACAGTGGAGCTGCGGAGTCCATGAGAGGGCAAAACAGGCTTGTGTTCTTACACGCAGAAGCTGAAAAGGTAGGCTAGAAACCAGACTGCTGCCTGCTGTGTTTCAGGTGGCCACCACAAAACCCTCAGCGTGGCATTTGGGAACCACTGAGAGCTGAGATGTTACAGTGGCTGTGCATCACTCTGGGTCTTGAGGGAGCTGCGTGGTCTTGTGTCCCAGCAGCTCCTGGGTAGTATGGCTCGCTCTGACCAGCTAAGATAGAGCCTCTGAAAACACTCCCAGTCGCAAAGCTGCTGGAAGGGAAGAGGCAAATTAGGGACAGGAACACTTGCAATTACTGTGTTTCTGAAATTTTTTTTTTGGTAAGCAGCACAGTAACTGGGAACTGAAAAGCAGAGGTTCAGCAAAAGCTTATGATAAACACCACTAAAACCACCTGATGGTTTCCCATTAACTATATTTACCATCCCATTAAGCAGCAGTCGCTGCTCTTAAGTTGTCAGTGGGCTTAAATCTACTCCTGGCAAATGTCCTAACTAAATGCTTCACAGGTCCTCTGCACGAGCTGTATTGTATAGACAAAGTCCAGGGCCTTACAAGGACATAGCGTGTTGTAGAAGGATTTTCAGAGGGCGGTCAGGAGAGTAGCATCATTTCATCTGATTCCAGCTTCTTCAGCCTGTCCCTATTTGGAAGTGGGAAGATTGGATCAGAGGCAGTAAATCTTCTGACGGCAGAGGAAAAGTGGTTGCCCTTCTTTTCTTCTAAGGTGCTTTCAGTCAGCCCGATAATGGGTCTTGGCAGGGATCTGCGAGTACGTTTCTGACCTTGCGTGGTCTTCCTTTGTGCGGGGCTCTCCTGGCCCACATGAGACGGCCACGCAGCTCCCTGAAGGCTGAAGTTCCTCTGTACTCAGCTGCTTCCCTGCTTCCTGCTGGCTTCCCCTTGGGTCACAGAGGAGAGGAACGAGCACATCCATACAAGAGCTGAGCTAGAGCTCTGTTCTCTGCTTGTATGGCACTATTCCGCTGGCACCCTGATCCTCTGGGCTTTCTTTTGCTGCTGTGGTGGCTGTTGGTCTGTCCCGGTTGTCTGACCCTGCCCAGGTTCCCCACTGTTGCGCTGCTGTGCTGGTAGGTGACACGCTGGGGAAGAGGCTGTCATGAAAGGCCGTACGGGTAAATGAGGCTGAGGACAGTTTTCCACATGACTCCTGATTTGAACACAACTGCCTTGGGATAAGGTAGGTGGTATCAGAGGGATGGGATGGTCCCCTGGAGAGCTTTGGAGCAGCTCCTGCAGAGCTCTTGGAAACACTAGAGGTTGTTTGTTTGTTTGGTTGGTTTTTTAAAAAGAAGTAGACTGGAAGTGCTCAGTGTCTACTGAACGCGGCGCAAGGTGTCTTGAACTGACCACCAAGGATGAGGTGCTTACCTGCGGGACCTGTGTGTTGAACCATGAAGCTGAAAGTCCCTGACTCTAGCTCCACTGGTGTACACACTTCACTTGGTTTCATTGCCTCTCTCGCAATCAGGGAAATGGGAAACCTGGATTTAGCTTCTGACTGCGCTGCTGGCTGTGTGATCTCGAGGCGAGACATTTAATCTCTTTTTTTCTCTTGTCAGTTAAGCTGGAAGCATCCAGGCCAACTTGACAGTGGACTGTGGGGATTAATGAGTTTGTTTGCTCAGTGCTCTAGAAATCTAAAGCACGAAATTAGTGTTTACAAGGCATTTGCCACAGCTTAGTGAAGCAAAAAGCATCTTTCAGCATCCCAAGCTGTGCAGCCTCCCCGGAGCTCAGGGGAGGTTCTTGGCATATGCATTCAGGGGCGAGAAGAATAAGAGAGCATGGCACACGCTTTTTGAGTGCTGAGAGAGATGGAAGCTTGAGGAAAACAGGAGATGAGCGCCATGCATTAGAAATGCTGTTTTGTGTCCCTAGAGCCATGGGTTCAGTAACAGGCAGGATCACAAATCTCATTTGTTCCTTCCCATGTACTGCCTGTGTTTCCCTGACAAGACCTGGAAAGCTGAAGGGCTTATTATGCAGCACCGCCGTTAGAGTGCTCATGATTTATATTTGAGGAATCCAGGAATTTGCTCTGGTTCTAGCTGTACAGTGCACCCTTCCCCCTTCCCTGGGTCTGCTGTGCTCCCTGGCAGCTGCCCTAAACCCCAGAGTGCTTAGTGGCTCTGTATGTATCTAATTAGGTAAGCGCTTGGGATGTTATTTGCATGGAAATATTACTCCAGGATACGCTACGACGCTGGGGTTTGCTGAGTCAAGAGAGTTGTTCAACTGGGATAGCCAGAGTCTCGCCTATTCTTACATCCGATCCCTTGGACTGGTGTGTCGTCAGGAGAGGAGCCTGAGCAGAGCTGGATGAAAGGCTGCTGAGATCAGGGCAAGGAAATAATGTGACATGCAGCCACATGTCACAAGCTGCAAGATGGCAAGTTCTGGTCTTTCTGCAGAGGAGGCAGTTTATAAAGAGGAAAGGGGTATGTCTGGGGTGACTCCCCCGTGCCTGAGAGGCCATGCTCCTTGCACGTTGGTACAGGGAACGTGCCCGGAGCTGCAGGGACGCTGCACGACAGAGTGGCACGAGAGAGTGCTCGTGTCAGGAGTGATGGAGATCAGCACGGTCCTGCTTGGCTTGTTCGGAGAGGGAGCTGGAAAATGCAGTGGAGAGGAACTGAGTAAACTGTGATCTCTGGGGCCTCGTACTGAGGGCCTTCAGTATCTTGGGTAAAAGCTGAGAGTCTGCAATCCTACGTTAGTGGAAAAAATCTTCTATTCCCTTGCTGCTTGGTAGCCCCCCTTGTTACCTCTTGAGCTTCACATCCTCTCTGCTGGCGTCCGCTTTCCCAGGAAGATTTGCCTTGGTTTACTAAAACGGCTTTGGTTCGCTGGGGCAGAGTGGAATGGACTTGATGTTTTGCCCATCAAAAAATACTATCCCAGCCCAGGCCACCAAGGAGTCTTTGAGCTTCTAGCTGCACCACTCCCATATCCTGAAAGTAAGGGCATTCAAAATGAAGGTCATGAATGTTTAGAGGGCAGTTGATATATCAACTTTGCTGTCATCACTTAGCCTGTGTTCCCAAGCTGGTATTTTCTTTAAAAGGGAAAAAAAAAAAATACAGCAAGGTTAAAGGAGTTCTTTAGGCAAAAAAAAACCCGACTTAGGGAAAAAACATCTCCCAGTGGAAACTAGTCATAAATACATAAAAGGCACTAGTTTTCACATCAAAGCGAAGGCTGCAGCTGAAGCCTTTTTTCACCGGCATGTAGAGAGGGGAAAAGTTGCAGTATTTTGAACGGGCTGGGTTCTGTGCATGTATTTGCATGAGCTTTCAGAAAGGTGCTTAGCACAGAGCTGAATATCCAGCCCATCTCCTGCATGAGTGCCGCATTTGCGCGCTGCTGCAGTTTCATTTATCTGAGAGGAAACTGCACCAGCAGCCTCTTGCTTTTGAACGGAGGAAGTGTAATTTTATGGTGGCGCAGGCAGCTGGGAAAATCTTCCTGAGCTCATCACGGACTTCCTCTGCAGCATCGGGAGAGGGGCTTCGAGAAGGGGCTGGTTGACCTGCGGTGCAGCGCCGGGGCGGGTTGGGTCGGTGTTACAGGAAAAGGCAATAAAGTCCAAAGGGGGATGGAGGAAGGGAGGCTCCCGCAGCCCCCTCTCCACGGGCACATGGCTGAGGATTTGCTGCCTCGCCCGATTCCTGCACACCACCTTCGGGGCAGGGGACACGCTCCCCTCCTCTAATCTGAATTGTCTTTCTAGGTCGGTCTCCCAAGCTTTGCACCTCTCTCTGGGCCATTGGGGTGGCTTCGCCTGACTCTAAACCTCTCTGGGCTGTGTCCTCCTCTGTGAATCCAGCTCGCAGGCACACCAAGCTGCTGCATGAGGTTTTTTTGGTAACAGAGCTGAGATCCTTGGCAGGAAGGGGCTGTAATCAGTTTAGCGTGATGCTGTTTTCACACATTATACCCACCTGCACATGCAAAAGGCATAACTAACTCCTTCCTGTATTTCTTGCCCTCTATTGAAAACCTGCAGGCCGCTTTAACCCTCAACCCTCAGCTCCTCTGACGAAGGCAGCTAGTTGATCCCTGTGGCTGATTCGATCCCCTGAAGGGATCCAGGGGAACAAGTGAGATGCCACAAAGTGCTCGGGTTGGGAACTGCTGGGGTTCCTCTCTCTGCCCTGAGCGCCTTGCATTCAGCAAGCTGCCTCGCTGTAAAGGCTGTGGCCAAGGGTGGTTTGCTGTGTACTGCGAGCGTTGGGGAGCAAGCGAGGACAGAAGCGCAGTTTAAGACCTTCTGTGTCACTCCCAAATCCTGGGGGTGACCTCAAATCCCTTAAGGTGGTGCAGGGAGATTTGTCTAAGGACCCTCATAGGAGGGAGAGATCTAGCACAGGTGGCTCTTTCTCTTGAGGTGGGGGATCTGCTTCCCCATCCTCCTCCTGCTGTTGTGCTGGTGGCCTTGGAGGGCCAAGATCGGGGTGATGTCGTGCAACCCTTCAGTGCAGCGGTATGTGGTGCTAATCAGAACGTGGCCCTGGTATTTCTGCAGCCTTTAATTGCAAGGGCAGAAGAAGCGGGTAACAAGAGACAAGAATGACATTTTCATTTCCTGGTCACCACCCATTTGGGACTTGCATTCTTTTTTTAATTGCAATTTCCCTTTGGTTTCTTTGTCCCTTTACAACCTGAAATCTGCTTTGCCAAGGTTTTGTTTATCTAGGGTCTTATATATTGAGTTGTTGTAAGGTTGGCTGTCCTGAGAACCTGCATGTGGTGGCATTGGGGCACTTTTCCTCTGTACCTTATGTGGCTTTTTTGTGCTTTCTCATTTCAGAGACTTTGATTCTCTCTCCAAGGATGATGTCTATGAGAATAACCGCTTGGTAAGTCCCTGTTACACAGTGCGCAGAAGGAAGAAGGGACATGAGAATGACTTGATGGAGGTCACATAGTGTGGGAGGACTTTGTGACAGTGGTGAGGGTGTAAGAAAAATCTGTGCTTGTAAGTAACAGGCAGGAGTTTCTCTGGAAACGTAAGGGAATCTGAAACATCAGCTTCCAGCCTGTACTGAAGAGAAGATAAGATGGTTATCCTGGTAGTTGCCAAGACAACATCTCAGGTGAAGATTAAAATGGCGCAACATCTTCTTGACCTCAGCTGTTCCAGACTTGCAGGCAACAGAAGCAGGAAGCTAGTTTTACTCCAGGCATAAGCAGAGAGGAAGGTGGTGCTGGACCTAGGCTGGTCTACAATGTTCCCCTCCTGCTAGGGACAGCTGCAGCCAACAGCAGAAGCAGGCAGTGGGGAATGGGGAGATGCCCAACCTCAGGGGCTAGGGGTAGGGCAGAGCAGCAATAGCCTTGGGGTTTTTTTCTGAAAGACCTGATTGCTGCAGGCTCCATCTGATAGTCCGTGGAGGGATGTGGGCCATCACCTTCCCAAGACGAGTTGAGCTAGGTTGTTTGGGTTCTCCGTTTGGGTTCTCGGGATTAGGGCTCTCCACTTGCATCCTGGCCATGACCTTTCCTAGACCAGTTGGCCCCTTTCAGCCATTAGCAGCTATCTTTTCTCATTTGAGAGCCACACAATGGGTTTCTTGTCCCATTAGTGACCCCTAAGCTGAGGTCTGTCCTTGCTCACTGCTGCTTGCACCCTTGTGTTCAGCAAGGCTCAGTCCAGAGAACCAGCTTAAAGCCAGGCTGAGCAGAGCTGCGTGTCCACAGGGGGCATTTTACACCCCCAGTTACTGCAAATACCCGTTTCCATTTTTTTCTCTGTTCCTTTTCTTTAGATCCCACACCCTGTACAGCATCTTGTGCCCCAGAGACCAGGCACCTTCAGTCTTTACCCACACCCTGCACCTGGTACCTCACCATTCAGTGCTCACACCACTCTCATCCCCTCCTCCTGACTTGCTTTCTCTTCAGTCCCTGCCATAGTCTTGCATTCCCCCTCCCTTGGAGGTCAACGTGGGTATGCTGCCCTTGGCACAACAGCAGGATGGCCAGCATATAGCCAGTAATCCATATACACCGCTAAGTGGGAAGCTCTCAAACAGCTATTTTCCTCCTTCACTCCTTCCTTTCAAGTAGCCGTGTATGCAGTTGTAGGAGCTGTGTGCTTCTTACCACAACGTCTTTGTCATTTCTGCTTGCTGAGACACAGAAAAGTATGGAAGTGGCTTGTGCATGGCAGGCTGCTGGCTGTTGAGCTGGGATGGTTCTGTTAACGGTGGGAGGGGAAGATGTGGCACCCCAGAGCATGAAAGGATGGGCAGAGTCGGTGTTTCTGTGGGGTGAGCATTTGGGGTGGCCGGGGACACTGCTCAGTAGAGCTGGCGTTTGGTTGTGTCGCTGGAAGTATCTGCCAGCTCTAGACCCTTCACAGTGCCCACCAAGGCTCTGCAAGGCTCTTGCGTGAGGGCGGTGTGCCTGTTTCATGGGCTGAAAAAAACACTGGGTTTTTTTTCCAATGAAAGCTGAGACCTTCTGAGAGGTACCTTCTCTGTCCCAGTGCAGCAGCCAAACACCAAGACCCCTCAGGTGGGAGTTGCAGGTACATAGGCAGCTGAAATGACTTGGAGGAAAGGACAGCTGCAGCAACTTGTTCTCTTGCTTCTCATGCCACCTTTCCAGTCAAGCGGCATGTTTGGGAGCCTCTGTCCATCAGGGATGCCATAGGCTTACTACTTAACCTTCCCCAGGGTCCTTCCAACTTGATTTCTCTGTTATTTTTCAGAGATCATCAGTTTTCTCTCCTTAATGCCTCTCTGCTGTTCCTGCAGGCCTTTGAATTGGCAGAGCGGGAGCTGGGCATTCCAGCCCTGCTAGATCCCAATGACATGGTCTCCATGAAAGTCCCCGACTGCCTCAGCATCATGACTTACGTGTCTCAGTATTACAACCATTTCAACAACCCCAGCCAAGGTGAGTGTCATCCCACCCCTCTGGCTTCCAGTTTGCCCCCACTTGAGTACAGGACACCCAGCGTTACCTTGTGCTTCCTCCTTCCTATGTCAAATGGTTTCTGAGTGTGTTTGAGGGGAAGGGGAGAGGAACGGGTAGTGCCTGCCTCTCCTGGATCTTGCTGGTGCAGGTGAGGAAGGCCTGGAACAGGGAGTGGAGTAGGGCAAGGTTTCACAAGAGGTGGGGAGTGATTTAACAGCTCAGGCTGTGCAAAGAGGAACGCCGTGTTTCTTCACCTCCCTCCGCGCTGCATTCCTGCTGCTTGGGTTGGCCCACCACCCCTGGTGCTCATCAGACCCCTTTGTGATCTGCTTTAACCCACTAAAATGGGAGAAAGCTAGATAGGCAACATGCCTACTGCAGCTAGTTTTTATAGCCAGAGTGGAGTGTCTCAAATCAGCTCATCTGTCCTTACAGCTGCAACCTGAGCTGAGTGCTGCTCTGAGACAGCTCTTCCAGGGCATCCCTCCTGGGTGGAGATGAGGGCTCCAGGTCTCCTCTGCTCTGCTCTTTAGCCACAACATCAGATAAATCTCTTCTGTGTGCGTATGCTTCTTGAGGGATGCTGGCCTCCCAGCCGAGGACTCCTGCTGGGGACTGGTGTGTGAGTGCCAGCCCTGACGGGCAAGGGATGCATCCCAGACCTGCTGACAGCACAGAATCCCTGGGGCCCAGCGGGTCACAACAATACATCAGCAGCTACCCGGGGTGCTCAGGGCTTTAAGCATTGCTTAGGGAGCTGGTTACAAGGAAGCCAAGCAGCATTTGATGAGTAAATCAAATCACAGTGAGAGGCTCGTGTTCCTGGGCCGCAGATGGGGATCCACAGCAGGACTAGCCTCCCTGGCAGCCTCGCAACCGACCCATTATTAAATTGTGTTTATCTCTTCCACCTAAAATAGGCACTGAAGTGTTGGGAGCGGCAAGTCCCGTCCTATGTCACAAGGCTAGATGACTTTTTTTTTTTTCCTTTTTTTCCCCTCCCCTTCCCCCACATGGGTGGTGTGAGTCACTGCTCCTCTCAGTGCCTGATCCTCCTTGCCTTCTGCCTCCAGCCAGAGTTCCTCCGCCTATGAAGCGCCCAGCTGCTGCCTCCTCGCCTCCTCTGCTATCCCACAAGAAGCCCATTGCTGCGGTCAAGAGTCCCCCAGCATCACAGGTACCTAATTTCTTGATTCAAAGCCAGCCTGAGGCAGTGGTGCTCCTTGTGCTGTGGGTGAGGAGACAGGAGAGAGCCCATCGCAGCGGGATGGATTTTTGCAGGGGGTTACCTGTGTATTTTGGGGTGGGAGGGGTGTTTCTGATTTTGGTGCCTTGGGGGACCAAGCTGAGGGAGTGATTTACCTCTAGGAGTCTGTGGACTGAAATGCGTCCATGGCAGGCAAGAGGTTGGGTGGGTTGGTGCCGGATGGTTCCTTGAGCCACCCAGGGCACAAACACCCTCCTTCCTATGGGAGGATAAGCCCATAGATGAGGAAGGAGCACGAATGTACGATTAGAAGAGCAGAAAATACACCTTTTTCTTTCTTGGCCCTTTATTTCAGGTTTTAGCAGATGACTGGGATGGCACATTTTCCAAAGAGAAGGGGTTCCTCTTGCAGGTCCCTGCTGCCTGGGGTTTAGATTAGTCCCTTCCACAGCCCTTTGGCCCTAGATAGGGGCAAGGCACCTTTTGGAGTGGCTTCTTCTAATTTGGGAAGAGGCAGCCTGCCTGTGCCTGGACTCGGGGACAGCTGTTCTGTGCATTGTCAGCCCCTGAGGTCAGCCCCTGAACTGTGCCGCAAGCACTCGGCAACGGGCCTTGCACAGGGAGCAGCTGCTCTGGAGGAGCCGTGGGCTGGGGAGCAGCTTGTGGCCCCCATCCTGAGCTCCCTGTGCGTTGTTTCTCAGGACGATGCCCCCTCGGACCCATCGGAGCGGTCCCAGCGCACCACGCTCAGCAGTACCTGCACAGCCTGCCAGCAGCACGTCCATCTGGTCCAGCGCTACCTGGCCGAGGGCAAGCTCTACCACCGCCAGTGCTTTAGGTATGTCGTGGCCAGGCCTGGTGGGGCGGCCTCTCCTTGGCAAACTGAAGGTCTGTGGCCAGCTGCACCCCATCTTTGTGTGTCCATGTCCTTGGACAACATGAAGCATCGACGACAGTGTCTGAAATGATACTGAAGAGGGTCCATTTGCCTGCCAGCCCCCTGTCCCAGAGGTCTGAGTAGCCTCTTTTGTCCAGCCCTGTGCCCCTGCCTCCCCTGCTCCCTGCCTCCCCTGCTCTCTTGCGCTTTTCCACTTCACTGACTTGGCATCCCAGCCCCTCGTGCTTCTCCCACCTCCATAAACCAGGATGCTCTGCCTCTTTACCACCAGAACCCCCACTCCCATCTTCTAATGAGGTCTAAGCCAGGACATCATCCTACAGACCTCCTTCCACCTACACTCCATGTCCTTAACTGGATATTCAGGCTCCCGTGCTGCCTGGGGTGGTGCTGAGCTCTCAGGGGAGCATGTGGAAAGCTGCAGACTCTTACGAAAGCAAGGAGTGAGGGATTAGACGTCAGCAGCTCTGTGGTTACTCCCTGTGGGCAGGTCCTTACCTGCAGCACCTGTGAAGTTATTTCACTTTACTTTCCCTGCTCTGATGATGAGGGGGTGAGATCTCTTCTGTGGGCTACAGGACAAGAGCTGGCAAGTGGGCAGCTGGCATCTGAGGACAGAAATATTGAGCCACTGGGAAAATACAGGAGGCCTCATTCACCTGTATCAATAGTTCCTGCCTAAGCCAGCCAGGGATGTGTCATAGAAACGGTGTCGGAGGAGGGGAGCTGAGCTGTGGCACATCAAGCTTCCCATCTGCAGCTGGGGCAAAAGCAGGAGCTTTGGGGTGCAGGTGCAGCATTGCTCATGGGCCAGGAATAGGAGAGCTGCCGTGTCTGCCTTGGCACAGCTCGTGGCCCTTCAGACTAGAGCAGCGAGATCCCTGTAATTTTATCCTGAGTGTTTTGCCTCTTTATGCTTCTGTTGTCTTTGTTTTTCTGCCCCCACCCCCCGCTGATTCATGGGCGCTGTTTGGTCAGGAATGTCCTGTGGCAGCGTTTTCTGTGGGTTGATGGAGATAAAACCAAAACAAACCTCTTTCTCCCCTTGTCCAAACTTGCCACCTCTTCGTTTCATCATACCCCTTGTCTCTAGAGCCCATGTGTCCTCATGCTTCTGCTCTACATTTCAAAGAAAATCCCAGTCAACTGGACACCCGGAGCAGAACTCCTCACCAAAATTACCTGCTTGCAGTGTAGGGCAGCCAGCTGCTGCCAGCACCAGGTATTCAGACAAGAAGGAACAAGCCTGGTTTTTATAGGAGTGCTTCATCAGCCCCTTGCCCTTGGCTGTCTTTCGTGTATGCTATCTGCCTTCCTTCCCAGGTGGAAAAGGGCTGACTTGGTTGTCAGTGCTGTGTATCACACGCCTGGAGGTCTTCATTAGGGAGGATTCAAAGGCTCAGTGGGGAAAGAGTGGATGATCCAAGGACATGTGGCAGAGAGTGAGGGATGGGGACGCTATTAGCCCACTTTCAACAGGCAAGGCAAAGTGTAAGAATGGCTCTACTGCGTCATTCCCTCGTCCTTCCAGCCAAATGCCCTGACCCTGTTGGGGGCCATAGTCGGCAGCAGCAAGGGTGAGAGTGAGACCAGGCTAGGCTTGCTTGCTTCTTCTCCTGACTACTCTTCAAGCCTCCAGTGGAGGGATTTGCTGAGTTGGAAGTGGCGTAATTTTATTTAATACTTGGATTTTGGGGGGTTTTGTTTCATTTTTACTCCCCATAAATGTGTCTGACGGTTCTTTAACCCACCTGGACCCTTGGCTCCTGCAAGACAGCCTGTAGCCTCCCTGTGCTGATTCTGAACTAGCTGCTCCCTGATTCCAGTTGATAACTCCCTATTTCATATCTGTGAATGGTTCATCCCTCTCCCAGGGCCACCTGTGATCTTTTAGCTCTCTCTCCTGTCCCCTACCAGCTGCATCTTTTCCAGGAAAACTGTGGATTTCTACTTTTCCAGGTCTGGGAACCATGCCGTATCCCAATACCAACTGTTGCTCTTCCACGTCTATTAAATCCTTTCTGAGTTGAAGGAGGAACCCGAACATGCGCAGTATTTGAGTTGTGAACTCCCCACGGGTTCATACAGTGGCATGGCGAAGTTTCTCTGTTCCTCTCCCCAGTGACTTCCGCAAACCACGCTAAGATTTAGTAGCAGGGGTGGGAACTAACTCCACAGGCTGCAAGGATCTCCCAGGTGCATTGCCTTCCCTGAGGCATCTCACGGGGCTCTCTCTTTTCGTTGGCAGGTGTAAGGAGTGCTCCAGCACACTGCTCCCGGGGTCGTACAAGCCCGGGTCAGAGGCAGGGACTTTTGTCTGCATGCAGCATCGTGGTAAATTGGCTGTGAGCGGGAAGGCGGAGAGGAGGCCCAGCCCAGACCGACAGTCGCCAGAGCTAAGAACTGAAACTGTGGCTGGCAGCGTGGGTGAGGATGCCCTCCCCACAGGAGCAGAGGTGGGGAAGGACAACAGCGACTCCCCGGAGAGTACGGCAGAGACCCATATGCCTGCAGAGGGGCTAGCTGGCCCAGCAGAGAACAGCACACCCAGCAAAGCAGAGACAGCGATGCCCCCTGCTCACGCAGGCAGCGGGGTACCCGTCTCCCAAACTCCCCCCAGACCTCCCCTTCCCAGCAAGCCCACAGTGCTCACCCAGGACAAAGCCAGCTCGCTGGACGGACGGCTCAGAGACACACGGCCCACACCTGCCCCAAGGAGGGCCACTGATCTGTCAGCCCTCTCCCCTCCGACCTCTCACCCTGTCCCTCGGCCCAGGTCCACTCTCCAGGGCGAGGGCAGCGAGTGTGGGCCTGGCATGGTGAACGGTAAGAGAGCACAGTGGTGGCAGGGGTTACCCTCCACCTCCCCAGGGACAAAAGTGGTCGGCTGCAGGTTGGATGAGTTTCGTTCCTTCTCTGCAGCCTGATGCCCTTCTGCCTCCGAATAAATCTCAGGCTCAGACACTGAGCCTTCGATTGCCAGCCGTCCCCATAGCGGGGAGAGCAGTGCTAGGTTTCACGCCTGCCTGCTCCCTTACATTTCTCCAGAGCTCTCCAGGGGCTGCTGCCAGTGTGGAGGGAAGGTGGCAGTGCTAGAGCAGTTTGCAGATGTGGGGACAGAGGGGCATGTCAGTTCTCCAGGTGCAGCTCCTGGGGTGGGGTGGGGAGAAAAAGACAAAGGGGATGTTTGGGGTTGACTGACTGCGCTGGCTGTGGGAGAAATGCCACGAGGTCTTCAGAGAGTGGGAATAGCCAGCCTCCCATGGGGAGATGTGCAAGAGGTGCCTCGTGTTGATTTAACCTCTTTCTTCGTGTCCTTTTGGTGTTGTGACAGTCTGACCCTGTGTCTTTCTAGGTAGGGTACCTGAACCTAGCCCCCCTGTCCCAAAACCCCGAGGGAGACCCTGCTCCTCTGATCGGTACGTCCTTCTGTTCACAGATCACCTGCAAACACCATAGCAAGGTCGGGCTGTGGGGACGGCTCAGCTGTGATCTCCTCTCCCACCTCCTCTATCAGCCCCTGCTCTTAGGAGGACATAGGCTATCCTCAGGTCCCTTCCCTTACCTAATGGGTGCCAGCCCAGTACAGTTAGGCTGACAGTGTTTGTCCATACCTCCCAGGGTCTTTGTCTCTTAGGGTTTGTAAAAAGTTTGGGGGCTTCAGAAAGGCGTTTCTGCGGCACATGCAGACTGCCAAATGCCTTCTGAAATGGCCCTGCTTGTGGGTGCTGAGAAGGGGACACTTGTCTGCCTTGTGGCGGGTTTGTCCCGGGAAAGATCCAGTGCAGGGATGTGAGTGCCTGGCTGCAACCTTTACACCTGCTGGGCTTTTACCCAGGAGCCCAGTGGCGTTGGTTCATTTTTGCCTGCTTTTGGGACAGAGGTTGCACAAGCACCCTGCGTTTGCCGTGGCCAAGGATTGGGTGCGTGCAGCAAGTGACGGCTGCTTTCCTGAGGAGCAGTGATTCACTGAGCCATGGTGCAGGCTTGCCGTGGGCTGTGCCCCCAGAGGAGCAGCAGAACTTCCAGCTGCAGGAGTTAGCAAAGAGGAGTATGTCCCTGGGACACTGGGATGATAAGGTGACAAACAGCCCTCTGAAGTGTAGGAAGGGAGCGTGACCACAGAGGGCAGGTACCTGATCTCGACTTCCATCCACAGCCTGGGGAGCAGAGCTGGGTGTAGGAACGGTGTCATGGAGGGGAGAACAGGCGTGCTCATAAAGCTCAGCCTTTACTGCTCCTTAGCAGATGGAGGCTGTAATATTTAGAAACCAAAATCCTGAGCCCAGTGGGCAAGTAAGGCAGGCTGTGCCTCCCTCAGGCCCATAGGTTTGCCCGTAGAGAACAAGACACTGTGTCTGGGGAAGACTAGGGCCACCCTTGGATGAGAAAGCTGCTTCTGCATGGGAGACATCCTGCTCCATCCGTCCCTTCTCCTGAGGGCTAAGTCCCTTTCCTGTGCCTCGCCGTCCCAGCTTGTCTCTGCTCCCTGCCACCTCGATCTGTCTTTTTCTCCTCCCAGTGCTGGAGCTGCTGCGAGAGCCAAGGACCCGCCATGGATGGCCTTAGTGCAAGTGGAGCCCAAGAAGAAGCCAGCTCCCCCTCCTCCCCCAGGCAGCAGCCACGAGACTCCAAGTAGGACTTCAGAGGAGGAGGATGGGGAGGAGGTGGGGAAAAGCAGGAGTGAGGAGAGTAGGTCTGATGCCACAGAGCCCAAACCGTACAACCCCTTTGAGGAGGAGGACGAGGAGGAAGAGGAGAGTGTTGCCGCCCAAAAGAGCACACCTGAGCAGGAGCAGAGCGAGACCGCTGCCAAGCCTCTCCACCCCTGGTACGGCATCACTCCCACCAGCAGCCCAAAGGCAAAGAAGCGGCCAGCTCCACGAGCCCCCAGTGCTTCCCCACTAGGTGAGCTTCCCCCCACTCCCTTATGCCTCCTCTGCGGCCCCTTGGAGGTTCCCTCTTCCCCGGCGCCTCTGCATCACCCTGGCAGGCCAGGCCTTTATGCAGTGATGGTTGTGCTGGGACTTGTGCTAGCCACATCCTCTGTAGCCGCTGGAGCACAGCATTTGCAGGCAAGACCTTAGCACTGGAGCGTCCCTTCTGTCTTCTCTGGAGATGGACAGACACTGGTTCCCTTTGCATTCTCCTCCAGTACATACCATTCACCCCTCCTCTCCTGGCTGCCCGCCGCGTCCTCTCTGAGCTCTCCCTTTGCTTTGCAGCCCACCACCCCATCTCCAGGCTGTCACACTCTGAGCCATCATCCTCCACCCCATCACCAGCCCTCAGCCTCGAGAGCATCAACTCTGAGAGTTCAGCCAAGGTGCTGGGTGACACTGAGGAGGCCTCAGTGCCCAAAAGCTCCTCCGAGCCTACTGTCCACACACCGACGGCCACCAAGACCTCTAGCACTGACACACCACTGGCCAGCGTCTCCTCCAGCGAAAGCCCTGCTGCCCCAGCCAGCCTCTCCACCAACTCCTCCTTCTCGTCCTCCAGCGAGCTCGCCAGCTTCAGTGGGGAGGCGCAGCCCAGCACCCCACACACCAGCAGAAGCATCTCCACCGGCAGCTTAAAGACCAGCCCCAGCCGGCTGCCCCCCAAACCTCCTGCTGGGGCTAGCCCTACGCCCATTCTCTTGGCTTCAGATGGGGGTGCTGGGAGCCCTAAGACACCCTCCTCACCCAAGCCACAACTGAAGGTGAGATGGTGACCTTCCTCCCATCCAGATCAGGGGGCTTTTCTTCCCCATCCTTCACTTGGTCACAGTGGGGATCATGAGTCCAGGCTTGTCCATTAGGTCTCCTCATGTGACCCCCTGAAAGCAAGCCTCAGGCATGTGCTCATTAAATGGTGGCTCTGCTTGTACTCTGCCTGCCCTGTGTGCTAGAGAAGAGGCAGGGTGTCGTGTGGTCAGAGCAAATAGAAGGGAACCGTGAAGGAAAATAATTCAGCATGCTTGTTAGAAGCTGGCGGGGACTGATGCCAAACAGGAGCACAGCTGGTTTTTGCCCCGTGGCTAGGCTGTTGGTGATCAGTGCTGTGTTCCTCCTCTAGGCTGCTCAGTCCCAGCCCTTGGGATGCTATATCCCTTCTCTTTCCTGGACCCTCACGTAGCTCCTTTTGTCCCCACTCTCCAGTCTTCCTGCAAAGAGAACCCCTTCAACCGGAAGCCATCGCCTGCTGCCTCCCCCTCTGCAAAGAAACCTCCCAAGGGCTCCAAGCCAGTGCGTCCTCCTGCACCGGGTCATGGCTTCCCACTGATCAAACGCAAGGTAAAAGTGCCCTCGGGAGCAGGGGGGAAAAAGCCAGCTCTGTACTATCCCCCAGGGCCATAGCTGTATACGTGCACCCTGTTGATGCATGTGTGGGTAGGGATTGCAGCAGGTGGCTGTGGCTGGGGAGGATGGTGTCTAGCCTAGACGCCGCTGATGGCAGCTCCATGGTCCCCCTTCGCTCCAGAGTGGGGCGGGGGTTTCGGATCCACGCTTAGGTGGAGTGTTCTGTTGTCCCCCCACCCCTGTTAGTGTTGACCAGTCTTTGGGTTACCCCTGCAAACTGGAGGTTGGTGGTAATGGAAGTCTCTGCCTTGTGGTTTGGCAGGTGCAGACGGATCAGTACATCCCCGAGGAAGACATCTACGGGGAGATGGATGCCATCGAGCACCAGCTGGACCAGCTGGAGCACCGTGGGGTGGCCTTGGAGGAAAAACTTCGCAGTGCTGAGAATGGTATGTGGGGTGGTGGGCTGGCTGCGGGTGTGGGGCAGGATGGACCCTAGGCCTGCCCTGTGTCCAGTCAAAGAGATAGCAGGGATGACTTCCTCCCTGCTGATGCTGGGGTTGGAAGAGCACAAGGGGCTGTGCTGGGCTCCAAGAACGGTCACAGCCATACGCTGGACATGGAGATGTCCCTAGAGTGGAAAGAGGTGGGAGAAGAGAGAAGGTCGCTCTGGGGCTCAGGAACAGGCTGAGGTCAGGTTGGCTCTAGCCCAGTGCCCTTCTCCTGGCTTGGCAGAGCCCATCCTGCTGCAGGGTGATGGGATCCTGCAGGGCTGGGGATGGCTCTGAATTGTCCCTTTGCTTGGCAGACAGCCCTGAGGACAGCCTGCTGGTGGACTGGTTCAAACTCATCCATGAGAAGCACATGCTGGTGCGCCACGAATCGGAGCTCATCTACATGTAAGTGTGTGCAAGCGTGTGGGGAGGCACCGATGCTCTTGCGGGGAGTCCTGCCTCAGCCCTCCTGAAATTGTGCTTCCAGGGGAGAGCCCGACACAGCCTCCTTGCCTGCAGAAGGGAGGGAAAGAGGGCAAGCAGACAAACGTATTCAAATACACTCAGAACTGACCCACTGCAAGTCACCAGAGCCCCTGTAGCATCTCCTCCAGGAAGGCCTTGAGTAGCCAGGGCTGGTCCTTGCTGGTGCTTGGCTCCCTGGCTATACAGGATAAGATCAGCATCTTGGTGGTTCTTTCCAAGCTCACCCCGCACCTTGGGATGATGTTCTGCCTCTCTGGAGCCTTGCAGTGGTTCCTGGCAGTGCCCCCTTCCCTTGCAGCTTCAAGCAGCAGAACCTGGAGCAGCGGCAGTCAGATGTGGAGTATGAGCTGCGTTGCCTCCTCAACAAGCCAGGTAAAGCATCGCTCTGGGTGCAGTTACCTCCATTTTTCCCCTGGGCGTCATCTCCCGTCTTGTCTAGGTGGGTCTCAGGTGAAGAGATACAGAACTTTAGGGATGCCAGCGCAATCAGCTGGCTCTAGAGCTGCTGTCCGGTCTCATTGCATGTCCCAGCGCTCCTTTTGTCCCCGTGGGATGCCACCTATGGGGCTCTCCCTCCACAGCACTGCTACCCCAACTGGCCCTGCAGCATGGCAGGGTAGCAGGGGATCGTGCTAGGGGATCTTTGCCCCAAAGTTCTGAATTTCAGAGCTCCTTCAGCCATTTAATTGCCTGTCCTTCCTTGGGATTTGGCTGGGTAGAGAAGGACTGGACCGATGAGGACCGAGGGAGGGAGAAGGTGCTGATGCAGGAGCTGGTGACCATCATTGAGCAGAGGAACGCCATTGTGAACTGCCTGGATGAGGACCGGCAGAGGTGAGTGAGGAATGGGGTGGGCTGGGGGAGAGGGGAAAAGCGTAGCCCGTCTGACTCGGCACCACACGAACGGCTCATGGGGGTGTCCCAAGATGTCTCTGTTGCCAACGTCTTTCCCAGGCTTCCCAATTCTTGTCTATTTGAATGCCTTGTGTGGGAAAGACAGGGCAGTAGGTGCAGCACGTGGGATTTATCCTGCTGGTTGCAAATGCTCGCAAGACAGTGATGGATCTGCCCCTCCATGGCTTATAAGTAGGAGGTTCTCTAGCCTTAAACAATAGAGCAGCTGTTTTCAGGGCTGAATTGCTGACCTATTTCCCATTCTTTCTTTCAGAGAGGAGGAGGAGGATAAAATGTTGGAAGCCATGATTAAAAGGAAAGGTAAGAAACAGTCGGGGAGACTTTTGGTGTGATGTTTTCACCGCTGACCCCAGCGAGGGGCAGCATAAGCCATTCGTGACATTGTGTGCAGAAGGACAGCTTGAATCTGTTCTGTGTAGATTCTGGAGCCTTTCCTGTAGGGCCGTTTAAAGTTTGGGGCACAGTTGTGCTGCGCACCCCTGTTATCACAGGAAGAAATGTGCATAGAGTGGAGGGCTTCGATTCACGGCTCTCATCCTTGCCCTTGTTGTCATCCGTGCATGTGCGCACATACAACCATCAGCACCCCGCAGTAACAACCTCCCTTTGCAACCCCAGAATTTCACAAGGAGACAGAGACCGAGAGCAAGAAGAAAGGCAAATTCAAGCCCATGAAGGTGCTCAAGCTGCTGGGCAACAAGCATGACTCCAAGAGCAAGTCACCCAAGGAGAAAAGCTAGAGCAGGGGAACACCAGCAGTGGGAGGGACGTACTGCCCGACTGCCCTGGCCTCTCCGCAGCTGGCTAGGACGCCTGCCAGGAAAGGGGGGGCTTGTCTCCCTCCGCTCCCCTCGCCTCTCCCCCTGCTCCCTCCCCAAGCACCGGAGCTGCCGCCCCAGGGAGATGCCAGCCCTCTGCCTGGAGTGGGGGAGTCCGACCAAAGCGCTCCCCTTTCCGAGGCTGTGGAGGAGCCTGACTGTCCCCTCCGTGAAGCCTTGCTAACGAGGCAGGGAGAAGATGGATTCGCTTTTCGGATACGTTAGCCCATTGCGTGTTCTTAACTGAGAAGCAAGCCGAGGAGTTTGGTGTTGCACTTGCACTAACTGCCCCCCGTCCCTTCTCCCGCTCTAACTGTGACAGTTCCACGTGCCTCCGACCTCTGCCAGGATGGGACTGGGCCTGCCTGTCCCTCCCTGCCCACCCACTCTTGTCCCTTTTCTGTCCCATTTTTTAACTTCAGGAGAAAGTTAACTTCCTGGCATTAGAATCGAGATTCTTTGGGTTTTACTGGCCTAAACGAAAATGTTAAGAAAACACTCCCGCATCACAAGGCTCTAGAGCCATAGCCAAAAAAATAACTGGTGCCCTATTTATTTTGAGCTGTCCCCTCCCTTGAGCGCCAGGGCTGGGTGGGCTCCGTTACAGGGCTGAGAGGACCCCAAGGGGACGGTGTACAGCTGCTAGGACGTAGCTCACGTGCCATACTCAGGACATCTTGCCCCTCGCTGCTGCTAAACACCGCTGACTCTGCTGCCTTCGGGGGGAGGGAGGAACGTTCCTTTTCCAGGGAAGGGCAGAAAAGCTCAAGACTGACTCAGTGCCGGCCAGGGGCATGAAGGTCGTGCCCCTGCTCACCAGTGCCACCCTTTAGCTGCTGGGGAGAGAGGCATGGTCACAACTGACCTTTACTCGGCTTCATCTGTGTATACCTTTAAAGTGTGCAGGGGTTGGCTGGTTATTTTTTACACCTCCTTTACTGGATGAATTCAAACCCACCCTAAAACATTTTATACCCCTTATTTTATTTGTCACGTGTGTGTGCGTGTGTGTACGTTGGAGGAGGGAATGGGGGGGCCAGTGTTCTTCCAACCATCCCTTCTTCCTTCCATTTTTGTTTCCTGCCTTCTCCTCCAAGGCGAGGAGCTATTTATTGAATTGTTGGATCGGTCTGAATTAGAGTTTCATGGGTGTTTGGTTGGTCGGGTGTTCGTCATGCCTTCTCATTAGCAAATTAGATATAACCAGCCCCGAGCAAACTGCTGCAGTCCCTTCTAAAAACCCAACAGGCTTTAGCCCAAACGCTCTCGGAGCAGTGCCTTGCGAGGTGGCTGGCGTAGCGTGCTGGAAAGGGATCCTCGTTTCCCAAAACCTGAGGGACCCCAGCCCCTCCTCAATCCCAGCGTGGCCCCTGTGGCTGGGAGGTGGCAAGCTCAGCCCCGCGCTGGTGACTCCATCTCACTCTTGCCATACTCCAGCAGGCTGACGAGGAACAGTGGGAGGGGAGGGGAGATCCCAAAGCACAGCTCTTTTCCAAGGAGAAACACATCTGCTTTAGAGCCTGCTGTCATGTCACTGTTGCCAAAGGCCATCGGGATCACTGCAGCCAGACACCCCTTGGCCCCATGCGCAGTCAGAACTCTTGAGTTGTAAATTATACTGTACTAACTCCGTGACTTCCATTCACCTGAACAGAAATAAAAGAAACGTCGATTTAAAAACCGATTGCGGCTTAGGTTTGTGATTTCCTTTGTGCACTCGCGCTGTCCCGGGGACAGGGCATGCTGCCTGGCTTTGGGGAGTGGCTGACAAGAGTATTGCTAAGAAGCAGATGATGGGATCTTAAGGAAATGGGGGGGCGGACTTTATGCTGGGATTTACGCTGAAATAGCAGGGCATCATGCTTCAGCCTGCTGGAGGACAGAAGTGGGGGTTATGCGTGAGGTGAGCAAACAGCCATTTCCAGGCTCTGTGGGAGACCGGTGGCTATTCTGCATACCAGGCTTTCAGGAAATAAAAAACCATACAAGCCCACAGCAAAGAGCTGCACGCGCTGGGCTGAAATCCCCTCTCCCTCCTCAGTGCAGCTGTGTTCCTGAGCGCCTGCCCGGTTCAGCTGCCGCCGAGAAGTTTGCTGATGATGCACACAGTCACGCTGACCTGCAGCAATGCCGCAGGCTCGTTGTTTGCGCAAAGCCACGCGGCTGCATCTTCCTCCCCGCCGTCTGCCAGCACAGCCGTTCCTAGAGCCGTGGGGACAGGAGGGGGTCGTAGGCGTGGGTGGCAACATGCGTGTTAGCATCGTGCCGTCACGCGAAACCTCCGCCTCTGGGTGGATGGAAAGGAGTGACAATTTTATCGATGGCCTGCTCTACTCTGAGGCATTGCATAAGCAAAGGGAGGCTCTGCTTTGTCATGTTTCAGTGTGTGTTTTCGTCTCTTTAATAACGTTAAGCAAGAAGGGATCCGGTGCGTGGGTAGGATTTTACAACAGCTTTCTTCTGTCACCAGTTAACGTACCAATTGCTCCTGCTGTCTGGCTTCAGGCAACAGGTGGTGCTGCCCCCTCTTCGGGCACAGGCACGCACCAGCCCTTGAGACTCCGATGCCAAGAGTCTGGGAAGAAGAGGTGGGAACAAATTGCACTTGTGTTTTTCCCTTGGTCTAGTCGTGGGGATGGGATTTGTTCCCACCAGGGAAGTCTTTTGTCATGATCTCTCTCATTTCCTCACTTCTCTTCTTGTCAATGATCTCCATCTCGCGCATTTTCTGCAAAGCACAAAGGGGAAGGGCTGAGCAGGGAGAAAGCCAGCGGCTTTTTTTTTTTCCCTTCTTTTGCCAATCCCAAGAACAAAAGTTCTATTTCCCTGATTAAGTTACATGCAGAGATGGAAAGAAAGGCTGAAAAACCTCTATCCCACATTCCCCAAATTCACGCCTGTCCTGTGCCATGAAGGGAAAAACTCAGTTCTCTGCCCCCTTCCCCGCTCAGGTATCGGAGGAGACTGTGCCTTAAGGTCTCGGACACCAGGGATTCCCTCCATGTACTGTATGACCAATGCTGCCAGGGCCCTTGCGTACCTGTGAGATTTCAGTGAGGACAATCCTTTGATACTTCTTGCCCTGTCCTAGAGCTTCCATCTCTGCCAGGAATTCCCTCCTCTCCTGAATTTCATTCACCACTGACAGATAAGAGAAAACAGGATTCAGCCAAAAGGCAAGAAAACACATTTCTGTCTGGATCTGAACTCCCAATTTCCTAGCTCTGCTTGAACAGCGGTCCCGGCAGGGGAAGGGTGATGTCTGCTGTAACACTCCTCTTCTGCGTGTCATCAAAATACCTCAGTAGTCCCTTACACAATGGGAAATGTCCCCCCCTGCCCATCTTCTTGCCGCTCCCCATCTTGCAGGAATGGTAACTTTCTAGTTTTCTTTGTACAGACAATTCTCTGTCGCTTGTGGGCAATTTAACCAGTCTGCGGATGGAGGCAGAACCTGCTTAAAGCTGTTGAGGTTCATTAGTTGCCATGCATCACCCAGTGACCGCAACCATGTCTGCTCCCAGGACCAGCACAGGCACAGAACGTTAGCTGCCGCTTTGCAGCACAGACCTGCAGCCAGCTGGTCCAAATCTTGCCACAGTACAAAGTACGTGGGTATTACAGATGCGTAAAGGACAACACTCGGCTCGCAACATGTTTTAGAGGATACAAAGCATGCGCGAAGCCAGCTGCACTGGCTTCCCTGCAGCAGGGACCAAAGCACGCCTTCTGTACACGTTATTCTAGCGTTGTCCATCTTTGTGCTGCCCTTGCTAGCGAAGGGCCGGCTGGGGTGTACGCACACACTGAAGATTCAAGCACAGAGAAGTATTGGGCAGGGTTTTGCCATCCCAGAATACTTTGCAGGCCAAAGTCCCTCGCTGCTTAAAATTCTGCTCGACATTTAAGCTTTCCTAGAGTAACTGCTCTGATCTTGGAGTGAAAGAAAACAGAGCCCAACCCGTGGTGAGGCTGGCAAGCATCCTAGTCTGTGTTGAGTTACCCTGGCTGGAAAAAGGACCTGCAGTACCTGGGCTTCCTGCCCAGGTCACCCTGCGTGTCCCCAGGGGATTTCCCCGCCAGCGGAGTTCATTTTGTGCGGGCAGCCCAGGGAGCTTGCGTCTGCCAGCAAACCTCTGCAGGGTAAGCTCTGCGAGGACGGCTGGATCACAAAGTCACAGCAGCGAGTCCTTTCTCTTGGAAACTGGGCTTTGTGCCTCCTTCCGCAACGGGCTTCAGGTTACTGGCAACATGGCCTGCCACCCCAGCCCTCGGAGGGAGCCGGCTTCCCAGGCTTCCTGCCTGCCTTCCTCCGGGCTACGTAAAGACATACATTCTTCAAACCGGTCAGGCTCAGGTATCTCCTCTTCCTTGGTCTGAACCAGGATCCGCTTCATCTTGTGCTCCACCACATCCTTCCCGGTCGCTAAGATGTTTTGGAGCCTTTGCTTCTCCTTTTCCAAGTCTCCTGTGAATGCCAAGGGGAAAAAAAATTATTATCACCCTGTCTCCTCAGAGAGGAGCCTGGCCACACCGCTTCCCTGCTAACGATGCCAGAGGAAGCATCACGTTAACGACAGCCCAGTCTGAACTGCGCAAGCACCGCACAGGCGTACAGAGCCAACCAAACTGACATCAGAGGTTTGATTCACATTTATAAGCTAGAAAATTGCAGGGCGTTCCCCTCTTATGCAAGGGCTGTGCGAGTCCCTGTTGCCTGTCACCCCCCCAGCCAGTGGGCGGAAGTCAGCGAGCGCTCACCGTGGATATTCCCTCAGAGATCCATTTTTAAAGCAGCTTTGAAGACAGAGAGCGTGAGGACAAAGAGCAATTAAGACACTTCCTGCCGCTACTGAGATTGCAGGCAGGGGCTGGACGTAAGGGGAAGAGAGGGACCGGGTGGCGTCATTTATTTATTTATTAGCGGTGTTTGCGACTTACGCCTTGCCCGTGGCTTGAATTTCTCTCGGGCATAGGCATCTCCTGCCTGGCAGACCTCGGCAGGTCGGAGATGCGGTTTCGCCGAAAGCTTGCGCGGCTGACAAACCGGTGGGGAGAAAGCAGGTGCCGCAGGCGCTGGCTCTTTGCTGGATGTGGGGTGACACTGGAGGGGCAGGGTGTCTCCTCCTGGAAAACAAACCAAAAATAATGGTAGAGGAGCAGGGGCGGATGGCCCCGGCTACCGCCAGCAGAAGATCTGCCTGTTGATCCACCGTAGCACCGCGAGCGAAGACCCTGGGAGCACCACAGCCGCCTCACGCTGGTTGTCGGTGTGCGCTGACACGAGACAGACTTGCGGTTCAAGTCACGCCATCGCGTCCTGTTCCCTGGATGACCCTCGGGGCCACCTCGCTCCCGGACGTCCCCGCGTTTTCAAGCGCTCCTCGCCCGTCCAAGCAGGCCGTGGGCAAGCGTGGCACAAGATGGCAGAGAGGTCTGTCGCTCACGTTTCAGGCGGTCCATCAGGTATCGCCTCTGGAAACGCGTCAGCTTCGATTCCTCCATCATCGCTGAAAAACATGATGTCCGTGTGGAGACGGCAGCGGGGAGGGGCTGGCGAACCGGCCCCGGGGCCACCCCCCACTTCACCACCCAAACCCAAAGGGCAAGATGGACGTTTAGAAGGCTCAGGCCCCCGGGTTCCCCCGTTCCCACCCGGGACAACGGCGGTTGGACGCGGGTTCCTCCCCGCGCCGAGGGCAGGACGGCCCGGATCCCGGGGCCCCGGCGGTGAGCGGGGTACGGGGAGGCCGAGCGGCCGGGCCCGGCCCCAGCCCCGCTCCGCCGTTACCTCTCAGCAGCTCCCGGGTCCCCGGGCTGTACCGGGCTGGCCCGGCAGCGTGTCCGCCGCCGCCTCCCCCC
>VYZV01018653.1:25211-47831 GCA_013401275.1 Pandion haliaetus
CGGCCCGGCCCGGCCCGGCCCGCGACGTCCGTTTTCCTCCCGCAGCTTTGACGGGGACGACTTCGATGATGTGGAGGAGGATGAGGGTCTGGAGGACCTGGAGAACGCGGAGGAGGTGAGTGCCCCGCGGGCCACCGCGCCGGCCGGCCCGGGTAGGCTGTGCCGGTACCGCAGGGCTGCGTCGCGGCCTGGCTAGGCGGGGGTCGGGGCTGGGGAGGCCTCGGGGGCTCTCCCAGCACCGTGAGGCCTCGGTGATGGGCGCAGCTGAGCTGCAGCGCCGGTCTGCTTTCCCCAGGAGGGACAGGAGAACGTGGAAATCCTCCCCTCGGGAGAGCGGCAGCAGGCGAACCAGAAGCGGATCACTACCCCCTACATGACCAAATACGAGCGAGCCAGAGTCCTGGGCACTCGCGCCCTCCAGATAGCGTGAGTATTTCACTCCATATCCCAAGCGTCACCACAGCTTCTCCTCCCTTCCCGGTGAAAGCTGCTTCCCTCCTTCCTTAAAAACTCCTGGATCTCATGTAATCCCTTACGTGACTGCTGAGCTTGCAGATCACCATGTTGGTCAGCTCTGAGGCGCAGGACCGTGGAGCTCTTAGTTGCCTGTGAAGTCTCTTGTCTCTCCTTGGCTGAGACTGTGGTACTTGTTCCTAGAGACGGGGGTATTCGGGAGCTTCAGTGAACTTTCTTAGGTTGCAGGCAAAACGAGTAGGGAATGTGACAAGCTGACCCTGGTTTCTGTCTTTCATAAGGGAGCCGACGTGGGCTGGAAAGCTCAGAACCAGTTTGCAAAAGCCAGTGTTGGAGGGAGGGATGGATGCTCCAGAACATCTTCAGTTGCTACCACAGGGCTGTAGGAATTGGGACTGGAGTGACCAGCCTGAAATCTGTTTTAAGAGCAGTTGCATTGTGGCAAGCTGTAAGTTTTTTTCAAGTATTTGGAATAGGAAGGCCTCATTTATAATAGGTAATAACATTTAAATTCTATTTTAAGTGCTGTTAAGGCTGGCTGCTCTCAACTTCATCCATTTGCCTGTCTAGACTTGTTTTAATAATACATATCAAAAAGTTCTGTGCTTTTTGAAAAACTGCCTCGTAAGTGAGATTATTAGGCTGCGGCAAGGTTTGTCTGAAAGCACATCTATGACTTTCATCTTCATTATATCCACCCTCAAAATGATGCCTCTTCTCTACATTGTTTAGAAGCTCGTAGGTGGTGATCGGATCTTTCCTTAATCATCACTTTGCCAAGCTATTCTTTGCACAGTCTTCACTCTGTGAAGCTATTTTGTGCACTTCTTTCAACTGGTGGAAGGCCAGAAAAATGGGGGAGACGGGATGGGCTCGTGCCAGGCCTTTAATCCAAAACACTCTGGCGCCTGGTTCTGCTTCACCTACAGATTCTGCCTTCAGCGCTGAGCCTAGGCCAGCAGCAGCCCCCAGTGGCCTTATCCACGTATAACGTGAACTTTCTTTACTGCCACTGTCTAATGGGCGGATATCGTCCCCCGTCTTTGCTCTGCTGTTACAACCCACTGCAAAATGCTTAATTTTTTCTTCCTAGAGGTAGAGTGCATTGTAAATCCAGCCCCTCGCTTCCCCCCAAACAAAGCGTGGAAGGTGTGAGCGAATCGGAACGCAAGAGGTGTGTTGGAGTTGTGGGAGGCATGCTCATTTTACAGCATTTCCACCCTCTTCATTGGGTTAATTTTAGAACCACTCTTTTCCTCACACCGAAGTACAGCAGAGGGTGACTGGGAGGCTGTAGCCAGCCCTTCAGTGCCAGCTGGTCAGCAGAGGCTGAGGGTTGGGGCAAGAAGAACATGCCAGTAAAAGCTCAGTCCGTAACCACTTGGGGGAATTTTCTTCCTGAAGCGTGTAAGAGAGCAAATCAGATTTGCCAAGGTGGTGTCCCACCCTCCTACTTTACTGGCCCTTGTCCAGGTGAGATGGGCAGGCACGTGCTTAGCTGTTCCTCTTCCCTCTCTGTGCGTTCGCTCAAATGACTGTGGATGTTCTGTCCCAGGATGTGTGCCCCTGTGATGGTGGAGTTGGAAGGAGAGACAGACCCCTTGCTGATCGCCATGAAAGAACTCAAGTAAGTCGCAGGCTTTGGCAGGTCAGCGTATTGATTTCCCTAAAGCCAGCAGTCCTCTCCTCGTCCCAGCATTTAGCAGCTTATTCCAAGACAACCTTGTCTTCCCTCAGCAACAGCGAGCACTACAGTTGTCTTCCCCTTTTTTCACTTTGGGACTTCTCTGCAGCTGCTCTTTTGCATCCTAGTTGCTCGTAAAAAGTACTGATGATTAGGAGTGCTCTGACCTCTTTTACTTTGGAGTCCAGGTGTTCTTTATTTCTATGATGAGAACTCAAGGTCCTGATCTTTCTGGAATAGGTTTAATTCCCTCAATGGAATTGAATGAAGCAGCTGTCTGAATAGACCTGTGTTCATATGAAGTGCTGGCAAAAAATAAAATAAGTGTCAGGCCGGTGGTGTGGAGACCCTGTTGAGAGTGTTTTTTTCCCACACCCTTGCACACTTGGCTTACTGTGCTTGCGAGGAGGCCCGTCCCCTGCTTACAGAAAGAGAAATAAATCCTTTCTGACTGTAGCAGAGGCAGCTTTTGGATGACCACTTACAGACCCCCCTTTCCACAGCAGAGCTCCTTGCTGGCCCATGGTTTGCCTGCACTGTCGGTGACCCAGATCACATGCAGGTGTCCTTCAAGCGGAGCAACTGGACTCTGTTACTGATAAGATCCCTGTTCTTGAACTGAATTGTCCCTCTGCTCCCCCAGTTTCTCAGTGCGCTGCAGTTGCTCTTGCAGATTTTATATCTATTGCAGTTCCCTTTATCATTGCCAAAAGCTCCTTAGGTCATGTTGCTGTCAGATCTCCAAGCTCAGACTGAATTACTTCTGGTCACTGTCTGAGCATGAGCTCTAGAAAGTAAGTCAGGGTGTGACAAAGTATGGTGGCATCCTGTTCTGTGCCAAAATTCAGTTGTAAGTCTTGGCATGAGGGAGCTATTTTGCTGCTGGAAAAACAATGGCCCTGAATGTGATCATTGAAGTTGTATTACTTTTCAAGTCTGATATGGTTGAAACCTGATGCCCTGGTTAGATTCCAGACTGTCTGATTACATTCTGCTGACTTAAATCTACTTCCATTAAGTTAAATTGTGTTCAGCATTTTCTTGCCTTCTAATTGGAAGCACTGTTAGCAGATGTTAGCTCCACCCCAGCTGTACCAGGTTTTGGTACCTGAATAGGCCCTATTTCATGTATCCTTCTTAAAATGTAGCTGATGCTCTCAGGGTGCAATGTACTCTGTAAATACCAGTTTGTCTTGAAGGTTCTCAGAATTCTGCCACTTTTGTAGTGTCTTGTGGGGAAAAATCTTCCATCAGACAAAAAGTGGATTTGTTCTTCAAATCCCTTGGTTGGGTTTTTTTTTTTTTTTTCCCCTTTATCTGTGTTAGATGCTTGGTGTTGTCTCATAGTGGGTTCAGATCACAGGGCTCAACTCCTGCAGTAGTAACAGAAGGCTGACCCGTTGGTTGGTTCAAGTCTAAGGGTGCTCATTGCTTTGCACCTATGAAAGAGAGAAGGTTTTGGGGACTTCCCTCTACTGTATAATACCAAATCACTGGTGCTACACAGATCTCTCAGTTAAACCCGATGAGCTTACTGAAGCCGCTAAGCACCTCAGTTCCCATTGCCTGGTGAAGTGGTAGAGTGAAGGCTCTGGCATTTCTGTTCACCTCTCTGTCCTCCCTTCAGAGCACGCAAGATCCCCATAATCATCCGCCGTTACCTACCAGATGGGAGCTATGAAGACTGGGGTGTGGATGAGTTAATTATCACAGACTGATCAGCCTCCAGCTATTGTTTTGGTTCTTTCCTTCTCCAGGGATGTTTCTATTTTTGTTGATATTTGTGTAAATAAATTATTAACCTCCCCATTTTAAGTTAAATGTGTTTGAGTGGGTTTTTTTTTTTCCTCCCACCTTCTCTTTCATCTCAGTCCTACATGACCAAGAGAAGATTTTCTTACTTCTCTCTACCAGTTTGGGCATTATTCTTTCTTTCTGTGTCATGGGCTGTATTGGTAGGATCAGGGAGCCAAGTGCCGTGCTTTTCTTGCAGCTTTTTTTTCACCTGCAAAGGGCGTACCTTTTCCTTAGGCTAAAGACCGCAGCAACTACTTCCTCCTCCTCCAGCACCGCTCCTCCCTGGTTATAGGACCGATAGCCAATTGAACTCCTGCTGTACAAAAATACTCTTGCAGGTACTTTGGCTTCAGAAAGACTCCAGCCCTCCACCCCTGTCCCTTCTTAAAACAGGAGTGCTGAGGCACCTCCATTGCTTCCCCCGAGACAGTTGGGCCTTTGTGCCCTGAGCAGGTTGCTGTGGAAACCCCCAATTTCCTCTCTGGCTGGGGCTGGCCATGGGGCTTCTCAGGAGTATCGTAGAGCGGCTCTCATCAAATCACCTATTGTTTCCCTGCTCCTGCTGGTTATCAGAAGTGGGGATCCCCTTTCAGTGGCACTGCCCCAGCCCGGAAGCACAGTCGCCACTCGCAGTCCCACCAGCTCGGCAGCTGTAGGTTGTTGCCACGCTTGTTCCTCGCACAGCCGTTCTCTGACACGCGGTGGAACTGATGGTCCTGGGGTTGTGGGTGCTCTCCAGCCATCTCAGTTGTACGTACTCCAGTGGTTCTTATGGTGGCACAACAGCGGTAAACCCTAGAGTTCCTTTAGTCTGTAGCACGATGTAAGGTCAGTCATTTGTTCCCTTCAGGTACCCGCACTCTCGCCTCGGATGTGCGGGGAGGTTACGTGTTCAAGTCAAGAGCTGGGGGGATGCATTTCAATCTGCAGGGGCTTCCAGCCAGCCACTACCAAGTTTTCATTTCTTGATCTGTGTGCTCCAGGGTTCTTGCTTTGTATGAGGAAGGTCTGAGCTTTTGGGCAGAACACACCGAGCCTTTCTCAATTATCTTATTAAAAAGTGCTCTCGGAATTTTTGTTGTCTTTTTTTGAAGAGAAGAAGGAGGAAGGTGCACCTAACCTGTGGTTCCTGCTTTACATTAATTTTGCTCTTTACACTGGTCCAGGAAGAGTATTTCCAGCTAGTCTGTGTTAAAGCTTGTGCTTATATATAAAGTGTGCATTCTCCATGCTGTATGTGTGGTCGGTGCGTGCACATGAGCATCCATGTCCCAAAGGGAGTTTATATCCACCTGCCTGAGAACTCAGCTCATATAACCAACTGTGAATGTCGTTCTCTTACAGCTTCCTGTAAAAGCACCAGTCCATCCTTCCTCTGTCGGTGGGCACAGGAGGGGCTGGGTTTGGAGGCGATAAGGCAAGAGCTGAATGGGTCCCTGGGCAAAATGGCAGATCAAAGGGAATGTGAAGGCGCTTGCAGGTGTGGGAAGGGGGTCGACTGTGAGGAACACAAACGCTTCCTGGCCCACGCCATCCTTACCAAGAAAAGGTTAATTTGCAGCACTGTGGCCTTCAGCCTTCTCCCCCCACCCTCCATGGAATCCTTTAATCATGTTGGTGCGGTGAAATTTCAGCCCTGAAATGGTGCCTTTGTGCAATCGTTTTGGCGTCCGCCATGGAGGCGGGGGTCGTTTTCTTGTCCCTTTTTTTTTTTTTAAATGGCTTCTTTGTTCCCTACCCGCCTCCCCTCCCCAGCCTTGCATCTGTATCAGATACGATTAAAGGGATAGGGAAGGATGCCGGGCCAGCTCCTGCTAGGCTGCAGGAGGAGTGGTTAACCCCTCTGTTACCAGAAGCATTCTCAGTCCTGTCTTAGTTGTGAGGACCCTCCTAGATGGGAGGAGGCATCCCCTTCCACTAAAGAATGGTTGAGGCAGAGCCCACTCGCTTTCTTAATTTGGTTTTTGAAGAGCTGGAGAAGGGTACTTGTGTGTGATTAAGAACTTCCTTCTCCTGCTCTTCTGTTTGTCTGCACCATGTCCCTTCTCTCTCCCACCCCTGTGATCAGCTCTCCTACCCCTAACTCCACCATGGCTTCCCTCCTTCCCCACACATGCTCCTGACCTGCTCAGCAGTGCAGCAGTTCCACAGCCTGTAATTTGGGGTAATGATTCTCCTCCTCTCCAGTGAATGGCCACAGTCCTACTTTGCATGGAGCTCTTTAGCTGGCATCACCATTGTTAGATCCATTAAGCCATTCTGCTGCCGATGCTCTTGGCCCTAAACGGGACTTTATCCAAATAGTGCTGTGAGTTTTAAAAAGCTTTGAATGTGTTCCACAGTTCCTAGACGTCCTGCTTACGCTACTCACCCGTAAAGCGTTTGGTGAACTCAAACTCACTGGATCGATCACGTGCGTCAGCATTGAAGCCCTGTGGAATCAATTTGTAATTGTTGTGGAGTCTCTGTGTTAATTGGGATCCTACCTTGCTAGCGTTGGCCTTGAGAGATGTTCTTAAGCAGACCAATGCCTGCTGTACATTTTCTTTCCAAACATCTTCAGATAGCCTCCCAGGACCTGAGTACACCCAGGATGTCTTCTTCAACAAGTAAGAAAGTATATACATCTATTCTTGAATATACTCTCTGTGTGTGAGTGTTTGTATTTAGGTTCTTGCTTATGGAAGGCAAGAGGCCAGGGGGGTGAGTTTCTACAGAGAAACTAAAGGTCGCTTCCAAAATACACAAGTTTGGGGGGGGGNNGGGGGGGGCGTTTTTTGAAGGTACATCATCTGCCACCTGGTGATGAGGAACCAAGACTACAAACCCCACACTCCTATTCTGGAGAACATTAACAATCACACTAAGAAATTCTTGGGTGAAGCACGTGCTAAACAGTGCTGTTAATTGCACATGCTGAATCTTAGCTGGAGGACAGAAGTCAGTGTTACTACGTTTCTCACTGAAGAAATGACTGGAGCTGGAGTGGGAACAGAAGATGAGTTTCATCTCCATGAAGGTAAGCCAGTCAGGGTTCTGCCTGTGTCCTTGTCATGACAGGCAGAGGAAGGCTGTGCACAGGATCCGCGTGGTGGTGGTGTGACCCATCATACACTTCCTGGGGGTAAAACAGAGACTTCAGGAAAGAGGTCAAAAAACCCCAGACACGTGAAAATGAAACTTTTAAGTTTATTATTCCATATGTTTAATGCAGAGTTAATGGTGCTAGGACAGCATAGAGATGGGGGAAGGGGAGGTGGGGGAGGAAGGTGCTACTTGCATAAATAAGGGGACAGGGCTGGAAGAGGTTACATGCGTACACGGAGCAAACATTCTACATGATCTTTTCAGACACCACAAAGATAAGTCATCCATAGCTAAGGGATGCAGGGAGGGCATCTGACAGTCATGTCAGCAGAGGGATACAGCGGCACCGATCACAGTCCATGTGGGGTCGAAGCATTTTGTCTTTCTAGGCTGGAATATCCATTGGAAGGTCCCGCAACATGTCTCTGTGATCAATTGCCAGGAGTCATCTTTTCCTGCAGCAACTTTTGTGCCAGTTCACTCCCTGGCATGACAAACCACCCCAGTCCTGGAGGTGACAAAGGAGAAGTAAGCAGACTGTCCTCAGGTGTTGAGCTTAAAAAAGGAGGTTGATCTGACTGCGAAAGCTGGTCGCTTCCAGTTTGAAACCCAAAGGGGAAGACAAATTCCTTTGCATCTAAATAGGCTTCTTTTCTTTACACTTATCCAAAATTGGGTGCGTAGCTACCTTGCGTAAAGCCACCGGAGCATCTTTCCATCCTCAGCATAGGTGGGAGGGAGGTGTTGACTGTCTGGAAGACGTGATGGACAAGCGAGCGGGGATGCACACCCCATCAGCCTGAGTTTGGAGTGGTGCTTCAAAGAGAGTATTGGAATCAACTTGGGGTGTTGTCAAGTGCTTAGTAGCTTTCTTGGTGCCTCTTCGTTTCAGGCAGGCACAGTCAGACATGGAAGAGCAAGGACCAAGTTTGCTCAGAGGTTGTTTGGGATAGTGAAGAGATTAGAAAAAGACTGAGATGCCAGAAATGCCAGACATAAATGAACGATACAGAGTAATTGTAAGAAAGGGGGATTCACCCACAGCACCTTAATGATTCATTGGCTCTTCCCCACCTCTCTTGCACCTCCATACATGAACACGCATGTGCACACTGGCTGTGAT
The DNA here is from genome assembly GCA_013401275.1 of Pandion haliaetus. Classification (NCBI taxonomy): domain Eukaryota; kingdom Metazoa; phylum Chordata; class Aves; order Accipitriformes; family Pandionidae; genus Pandion; species Pandion haliaetus. The sequence continues at coordinate 33,377 of VYZV01018653.1, forward strand.
ATGAGTAACGCTAAGACTTACAATGCGGTTCCTGAGTCCTACGCGTTGTTCAGGCAAGCCTTAAAATCTCCATGCAGGAAAGAGTGTAGGTTTAAACAGAGACAGGATGGCGAGAAGAGGCGGGCAGAAAAGCTAGGATGCAGCTGTGGAAATCAGCAGGGAAGCAAGCGTAGGTTGGTCTTCCAACGGGGTTCAAGATTCATGCATGTGTGAATCTTAGGCAGGACTGCTGCACGACGCTGATCACAAGGAAGCCGGCCGTGCCGTCCTCCCTACTACTCCTCCCATAACACGTTCACCAAGGCTGAGCAACCACCCTTCACCCGCAGCAGGTGACAAAGTGTTGGCCATTGTAGCCTGTTGGAAACACTTGCTAACTCCCTGGAGCAGTTTGGGGAGGGGAAGGAAAGGACAGTCTCTCTCATCTTACAGTCCAGGGTGCGCACAACGAAACCCACCACGGACCAGTCACTCCATGTCTAGAATCCTCCTCATCTAGAAGGCCAATAAGGTGTCGCAGGCCAGTCGCGTGGCCTGCATGAAATTGGTAAAGGGCGAAAGGACGAAAAACCTTCCTCTAGGCGGGTGAGCCAGCGATAGCCGGGGTCAAGAAAGGCACTTCTGTGTACTCAGTGGGTTCTGGTGGCTGGATGGCACTGAGTGACCTCGGAGTTCGGAGGCTCTTCTGCCTGTGCTGATTCTTCGGAGCCTTTCCGTCGCTGCTTCGGTCACCGTTCCCCATTCCCTACGGTCTGGAGAGAGTCGTATACACGGGCTGTTCCCAATGTGTGGGGCTATGGGACTGTGGCACGGAGGGTGCAGGGTCAGAGATGGCAGTGTAAAGGGGACGTTGGGAAGGTCCCATATAGGAGAAGGCAGAGTAGAGGCCGGAGGCTTGGGTGGAATGGCTGTAGTAGGGTCCTGAGGGCTGGTGGTCCGGGTAGTCAAACTGTGGCCTGGAGATGGAGGGGAAGGCCGAACCGTAGTGGGGCAGACTCAGGGATGTGTACGCTATCTGAGAGGTGGAGGGCTGGTCAGTGTAATGACCTCCAGGGGCAGACCCCTCCGTTTTCACCTGCGCCTTGGAGTCCACCACCGATGAGGTGGCAGTGGACAAGGAGACTCCATGCTGCTTGGAGATCCAGGCAGAGTGTCCGCTGGCCGCAGCCAGGGCGCTCCCGAGGCCGTAGCCAGCAGCCGCCGCTGCCGCGTAGCCCCCAACATGGCCTGGGTGGCCGGTGTGTCCGTTGGGCGGCAGGTACTGGTCGAATTCATTGACGTCAAAGGTCTCCATGTTGGACATCACTTCATGGCTGATCTCCCCGATGTCCACATTGCCAAAGTCAATGTGTGGCTTTCCCCCTTCCCCCAGGGAACGCCCTTCTCGTTTGGAGTCGGCTTTGCCTGCCTGCAGCTCCGTCTTAGGGGTGGTAGGAGGGGTGGGGGGCCCGTGGCTCTGACCTGTGACGTGAAAAACATTTTGAGGAGGAAAGAGAGAGAAGAGGTGAGTTAACGCTTTATGCCTGGCTTTATACACAGCCCAGCTCCGCTCCTCCCAGTATGCCAGCAACTATCTGGCTGGAGACCTCAGTGGAGGGAGAGAGAAATAGCCAGTCAAAACCAAACCTTTTAATATCAGCTTGTGCTAAAAGAGGGAGGGTGCAGCAGTACCTTGCCTGACCAGAGGAATGCAAGTGCCCGTGAAACTCAGGCATGTCCTTACACTGCTGACTCCAGCAGAATCTGTTGGGTCACGAGCAAGGTGTGAGCCACATCGCTAAGGCTTTCACCACACTGACTTGTCTTTTTTGAGACTCTGAGTTGGCTGTAACCTGTCAGTAGGTTCACAGAGACCTGGAACTCACCTGAGGAGTGTTCCGGATGACCGTCGGACATGGGCGACCCTTCGCCAGGATGCCTGTGCTCCAGGTGGGCATTCTTGTAGTGGGCCTGGATGGCGGCAGCCCCACCAGCCTCCCCCTCCACCTGGCCTTCGCCCTCGCCCTGCGTGGCCTTGCCGTTTTTCCGCCGGCGGGGCTGGTACTTGTAATCGGGATGGTCTTTCTTGTGCTGCATCCTCAGCCGCTCCGCCTCTTCGATAAAGGGCCGCTTGTCGCTTTCGTTCAACAGCCTGCAGAGGCCAAGGTGGTAAAAAAGAGAAGAGGGGAAGGAGAGGGGCAGGTACATCAGAAAAAAACCCACCTATACATAGCATTGTGGGACACAGCATGTAAATCCAGATGTCGGGGTGTTGCCCCGTTGAGGGTATTTTCCAGAACAACGGGGAGAGCTTGGAAGTGTCTCAGTGGAGACAGCAATGTTTTCCTCCTCCTCGTTAATTATTAAGCCATGACATTGTTTGGTGCCAGCACTGGGTCCCCCTTCCCCGGCTGCGTGATGGTTCTCACCTCAGTAAGTTCAACACTCTCTTACATTGCCCAAAGGCAGAGCGCAGCCTTTCATAGCCGTGTAAAATAAGGCTGGACAAGCTGCTTTTAAAGACTTTGGGCAAATTGAGGGCAGTTGGGCTCATCCTTTGGACTAAAGCAGTGTGGCACACCCTTGCTACCTGTAATGCTGCCTCCTACGTGTCTCTTGCTCTTCCCCAGACTGTATTTATTCCAGTTTAACCTCCCACCCTTCCATAGGCTCTGCTCCAAGTTTGGGGCTCTGCTGAGCACAAATGTCAGCAACTGGTGTTGGCTCCGCAGTACCCATGTTGCTGTGTGGACTTTGCTGGGCCTTTAAGCATCTTGCAATATCCTAGAAGGGTATTAAAGGAAATTTTGAATGGGGGGAAGCAGTGTATTCTGCTGTTCCTGGGGCTCCTGCTCACCTTGGACATGGATAATGCAAAAGGCTGAAGCACAAAGGACCAGCCCTTTTTGAACCTAGCTGAGCAGTTGTAAAAAATTTAGCTGCTACATTGCTAGCCTTGTAGAAATAGATGAGCTTTGGTCTCTGGATGAAAGGCGCTGCAGAAATGTAAGCTCCTTCTCTGTATTCCTGCCAGATCATGGGCTGCTCTAGTTAAGATAGGCTCTCCGAGGAAATGGTGCAGTGTGCGGGCAGGATGGCTCAGAGCATCTGAAGATGAGGTCAACCTCATTACTCAAGCCTTCAGCAGCATCTCGGCTGGAAGCACTTCAGTTTCATTTTATGATTTTTCCCCTCAAATATTCTTGTGACTCACAGTCATCCTGCTTCCAACCAGAAACTAGTGCTCTCAGAAGGGACCAGTCTTTGCATGACTTGCAACTCCAGCAGCCGTTAGAAATGGCAGGGCTCCAAAAGGGCAAAAAACTATTCCATTTATGAGACGTCCACGCTGCCTTCTCCCCAACAAAAGAACTACCTAGAGATGAGGCTGTGCCAGCACCTTGGTACCCCTGAAGCCCTTAGCACTAAAACGTGACCAATTCTGTTAAGCTGTAGGCGCTGAGGAAGATACGAAGGCCTGAACTGGCCTCAAAAACTGAAGGCAAAGAGGAGGCATGGCTCAAGGAGCACACAGATAAATCTGGGGATCAAAGGGGTTGCAACAGGTAACGGGTTGGTTCCTAAGCACCCCCTTTCCCCCTGCTCCTTGTGCATCCCCTCGGCGGGCAGCCGGAAGGTGTATGGCACGGGCTGGAGCCTGTTACGGTGCTGACCTGGGTTCACTCCAGGCAGCCTGAGCAGGTCGCGGCCGCACACCACATTCCTCCACTGCCTTAATCCCGGAGATTAAAGCAATTGAGCCACCGTGAATCCAACACCAGCTTTCCTGTCTCCCTCCCGCCACCGTACTCCATGCTCACACGTCCCGGAGGGGTCTAATCCCTCAGCCTGTGCTGCTCCAGATGGACTTCCAAGGGGTCCAAAGGGATGTCGTGGCCAACCCTTGTAGATGTCATGGACTGGGAGGCAACCTTGCCTTGGCAAAACCTTCATCCCTGCAGAACGCCCCATCTCCACGGGAGATGGAGAATAGGGGCAAAACCTGCAGCCGTGCAACGCAGGCCACTTCACTACCAGGCAGCCAGGCTCCGGCATCCCTGCACTCCCAGCCCAGATGGTGCTAAAGTTAATAAGATGCTGCAGTTGGGAATGAAAGGTCTCTTTCTATGTGGGCATCTCTTGGAACGAGAGGGCTGTAGGCTGCACAGCCCAGCTTTGATCTGCAGGGCAGACCGCACGGCGAGCTCAGAGCACAGCCTCCGATGGAGACCAAAGCTCAGCTTCCCAGATCCGTCTCATGGATGGCATGAACCACGGCCACTCGAGGCTGTGCAGAGTCAGATCTCTGCCCTCTGAGCTATGCCCGAGTGCCTCACCTCCTCCCCCCCTTGAAAGCAGCCCACTGGCAGTGCCACCAGCAGGACAGTGGTGAGTCCACTCCCCGCGTCTTTGCCTTCTCCTTTCCAAAGCTGCCTGCTCCCTCCTCCCTCCCGCTGGGATCAGAGCTCAAATCGGCTTTAGCAAAGTGAAACTGGTGCGAGCAGGCAAAGGCCAGGAGATTTGGGGGGATTTGGATTTCACTTGCTTCCTGCCCTCCCCCTCCTGCCCCTCACGCTCCCCAGGCCGTAATGCAAAGGAATCTTGCACGGGCAGAGAAGTTATGGATCACAGAGCAAAGCCGTTCGCGGGGCTTAACCAAGCCCCCACCACCCTCCCTGACACCGAATGCTCACCCCTGAGCTGGGGGAGAGGGCCAAGCACCCAGTGCTCCGCTCCAGGAGGAGAAAGAAGGGCTAAAATCTTTCTGCCCACCTCTTGCAGCGTCCCCTTCTGTCACCTGGCAATGCACCACGCTGCGTGCCAGGCGACTCGCTCGGCGGCCAGAGGCCTGACCCTGTGCCGGGACTCAGCTGCCAATGAGTCAGTGCGGTGATAGGGTTGGGCATCGGGGCTGATGCAAGGCAAGGGCTGGCTGGGAGCAGAAAGCAGCCAGGCGAGCTCTTCTACACGTCCATGGCCCCAGATTTTATGAGCATCACCCTATTCCCCGGGTGCTGCCATCCCCATGCAAAGATCCCTCCGTCAGGTCCCCTCGCTCCTCCCTGCCGAGCCTTCCTCCCCTTCCTCCCGTGCCTCGCTTGTTTTTGACCCCGGAGGTGGTGCTGGCTGGCATTTTGGCTGAGAGTCATGCCGACATTTTCAGCAGCTGGCCTCCATTTGAGAGCTGCTCCCTGTCCCACCTCAGGGCAAGAAAGCAGCAAAGGCGCAATTTCATGACCATCGAGCACAGAAACACTCCCTTCTTCTTTTTCAGTACATTCGGTTCATCAACTGCACCCTAAGTGGGTACAGACTGAGGGAGGTGGATGGGGCCATAGGGCCCCCCCGGCTCCGCACTTGGGGCCAGGCGGGTAGCGTGGCCATCGGGGCATGTCCTGCAGCCCTTCCCAAGGAGGGCTGGGACCCGTGGAGGACATGGCGGTGGCACAGAGCCGGAGCAAACACCAGGCTTAAAAGAAAAAAGCCCAGGCCATTGCAGCCTGTTTTTGCAGAGGAGCATGTGGGATGGCACTAGGGTTATTGTTCACTCGGCTAGCTGCCTTTCGAAAAGATTTCCCAGCCTCTGCCGCCCCCACCCAGCGCCGATCGCTGGGGACGTGCTTGGTTTAATGGTGGTCTGCAGGCAGTCTCCGTGCTCATCAGGGCTTGTCTCTCTGCCTAACACGCCCTTTACCTGTATAAGCTCGGAGCAGCCCACGTGGAAATAAAAGTCACCCGCATTTTTCAAAGCGACTAGCGATGTAGGCTGTAGGGTTTGGGTGACCACCTTGTAAGTGTTCGGATACGTGAACGGCCAGGGCCCTTTGTAGGGACTCTCGTCAAATGTTTGAGACTAAGCCGTCCAGAGCAAAACCTGACTGCTCGCAGTTGTACCGACACGTAGGAGCTATACCTTGGGGACAGCTTAGATGAGGGCAGTGGGAACCTCAGTGGAGGAAGATGCAACCGTACAGTGCCTGGAAGGGGAGGCTTGGGCTACTATCCTGGTAACCTTTGGGCCACCTCTCCTGGAGTTTTGTGGGCTGATATTTCCCCCCCAGCCTCACAGAAAGACACACACACGTGGTCCTACCCAAGCCAGACACGGACTGCACCCATAACCCAGCTTACTCCGATGTACCGTCCCCGTAGGGGCTGACATGGCTTGGAGAGCCGCAGCCTGCACTAGGGACACTCGGAGAAAAGACGTGTTCAAGCAAAGAAGCCGGTTGGCAAACCCAGCAGCACGCAACAACCCCAGGCCTGATCCTGCGAGCTTCTCTGCCTGACCCATTCTCCCCGGTGGCACGGTGCCTGTGGTCCAGTGGCAGCGTCCCCCTGCTCCGAGTCCTGTGCGGCCAGCGGCAGGAGCTGTGCCCTGGGAGCAGGGAGGCACTCGGATGCATGAATGTGGCCACGGGCTGGGGGCTGCGTCTCCTTGTGCTCTGAATGTGATAAGTATGGAAGGTTTCACTGCTCTGCTATATTTTCAAGGGAAATGCAGTGTCTGGAGGGAGACCGTTGCTTTAAAATCTGGCAATATTTTGCAATAAAGGAATGATACCTGGAAGTAACTCTTTGGGAATAAAAAAGGTGGGTGTCGTTCCCGCCCCCCACGCCCCTTCCAGCACAGCTTTACAGTCCAGAGCCTGGCAGCGGAGTCCCAGGCAGGAGCAAGTGCCGTGGTAAAGGGAAGGGATGGCAGCAGGGAACAAAGTGGGAAAGAGCATCAGATGAGACACCCGCAGTCCCACTCTGCCTTTGCCTTCCCAGAGAAATCCTTTTGCTGGGGTTACACTAGACACTGACAGGTCGGGGTAAATGGGCTGACGTAGCAGAGGGAGAAGCTAGCGTCTAAGGGCTCAGGTTCTTGTGAGCAAGGAGGTTTGAAGCCAGGAGGAGACCTCGGCATCAGCTGCTGGATGGGATGTGTTTTGCTTCTGCTTGGAAAAATGTCTCTTGGCCCATCCAAGGTTGAGGGCTTCCTCCATGAAATGCCGTCAGGGCAGGAGAGAGACTGAGAGAGCCCATTTGCACGAGCCTTGGTTTGCATTGGTTGGTGTAAGGCGAAGCAGGGCGGGGGGGAAACCGTGCTGAGGACTTGTGGCAGAAAGCATTTGTAACGGGTTGATGGGGTTATCGGCAGAGACGGTCAGATGGGAAAGAAGTGGCACGGCCAGCCTGGCACACCTGGCTTGGGCCCGATGGCTTTCTGCACACCCACGGGTCGGCTGCAATCAACTGGGGCAGCCTGTCGGTCTGCTGCAGGAAGGAGGAACGGGTTGAGGAGGGTACGTAAAGGACCCAGGGATCTGCACAAAGCCACAATGAAAATGGGAGCAACAAACTGGTGGGGCCAGAAGGACGAGCGTGTGTGTGCCAGTGAGAAGGGAGGGTATCTCTCTCTGGGTGCAAAGGGAGATGGGGCTGGTTTGAGCCAGCATGTTGCAAGAAAGCTTGCTAAGGCTGGAACTGTTGCAGGTCTCTTCCTTTCTGCTAAGCCTCAGTACCCCTTTCTAGCAGGGACTCTCCTTGTCCATCTCGCTGCACCTGCATGGCCTGCCAAAACTGGGACCGTCCTGGGAAGGATGGGTGCAGGGCTCCGGCCGCCTGGCTCCCTTCCCCTGACTTTCCTCCTCCGCTGTAACTTGGTTTCCCACTTGCTCTGCGGCACTGCGTGGAAAATAACCCCTGTTGGCATTGTGACCCGAGTTCAAATGGGCTTGAGGCAGCCACCAGTGAGTTAAGTTGGATGGGGCTCAGCTCGGTTCCTGCTAGGGCACAACTTGGCCCAACGGAGAGGGTGAGCCAATAAAACAAGATCTCCCCTGGCAGTCAAGCAGGAGAGGACCAGGATGAGAGTGTCCTGGTCGGGAACAACAGGGAAAGTTAGTGGGGAACATGTGGAAAGGGCTCCCGCCCGGGATGGAGGTGAGCTCTGCTGCAGAAGCCTTCACTACATCCAGCCACCACTCTTGCCCCAGTCACCGACCGTGCCTCCTGCGAGGGGGTCTCTGCAGGGAAGGAAATCCCCTCAAGGGACACCCCTTTCCATCCCGCTAGGTCTCTATTCTTCCACGTGACCACACAGTCCTCTCCAGGACACCTCCGGACCTCAGCCCTCATGCTCCCCCTCCGCCCGCCCGCTCTTACCTCCAGAGCTTCCCCAAGGTCTTACTGAGCTCGGCGTTGTGGAGGTGTGGGTACTGGTCGGCCAATTTCCTCCGGGCAGCCTGTGCCCAGACCATGAAGGCGTTCATGGGCCGCTTGACATGGGGTTTACTCTTGTTACTTCCATTGACCCGGACGGGCATGGGTACCAGGGTCCAGTCGTAGCCACTCAGCACCTGGCTGACTGCCTCACGGATGCACACCGGGAACTTGTCGTCGTCGGCCTCAGAGTCTTGCTGTTCCTTCTTGACCTTCCCCATCTCCCCATTCCCAGAGCCAGTGAGGTGCGGGGAGTTGTCCGATGCCATAGAGGGTCCTGGCGAGAGGCAGTGGTGGTCTTCAGAGCCCACCGGGCTCATCTCCACCTCCGAAAGGTCTTGGTCGTCAGCCATTGTTGCTCTTGAGCCCTCTCTCTCTTCCTTCTTGGTGTCCTTCTTCTCACTGGGGAGGGGAGGGAGGAAGAGAAAAACAAAGGAAAGAAAGGAAAGGGGGGAAAAAGAAAGAAAAGGAGAAGCAACCACCAAATCTGAAAGGGACTCCAAGGTTTCTGAAGAGCTGACCACGAGACAGGGGCCGCTCGATAAAAGCGCAAGCAAAGCAATTGCCGTGCACACCGCAAAACCCGTGATCGATGGGGGTGGGGATGGGTCGGGGCCCCTGATTAATTGAGGTATCGCTCCCTATCTCTGCAGTCGTCTGGAGCTGACGTGTGGAGGGGCCTGCGGCAAGAGGGATAAGGGGGGTTGGGGACCTGAAAGGAGAGCGACATGGACCGTCCTGCCCTGGTGCAGCTCCCCCCCAGGGAGCGGGATGGGGGGGACGGCCCCAAAACTTGGGTGGGGAAGTGCCCCTTTCTTTCAGAGACATGCGGTGAAATGCCAGCGCGGTGCTCGGGGGGAGGTCTGGGAGGGGGAGCGCTGGCATCGTATCGATAAAACAGGAGGGACCTGTATCCCAGTTACTTGGGGAAGCTGAGCAGACGGCACCACTGGGCAGGGAACCAGCCCGAGCCCCAGACCCGCACCCAGAGACCCTGATCCCGGCTGTGGGAGAGTGCCTCTGCGGGAACACCCCATCCCTCACCCTCCTCTCGCTGCTCATAAACCAAAGACTTAAAATACATCTGCATTGCATCCTCACGTGCATGCCTGTCTACCTATGCGTATACATACTCACATTCATATATATATATATATATATATACACACACACAGATACAAACACAAACCAAGTTCAACTTTGAGACAAGCCAAGGCTCTGGGTTGCCTGCCCCACACACTCCTCCTCTCTCCTTCTGTCTGCAGTCACCTCTAAAAGTCCCTGCCACCGTGCAGCAGTTCCCTCCTTGGAGAAAGAAACACTCTAAAAATAAAGGCCTCTCTACCCCCCCATCTAGAAATTAAAAAAAAAAAAAGGAAGAAATAAATTAAAATAGAAAAAAAGAAGTGATAGGAAAGCATGCCTCTGGCTTAGCTGAAAAACAGCCAGCGCAGACCAAGGGCTGCTATCCCTCCAGTTTCAGAGGGTGACACGGACCCTCGCTGGGGAAACCGCAAAAAGTAAGAGAAAGTAGGGTGGAAAAAAACGCTGGCGAACGTGTGCACGCATGCGAGTGAGCTCAGGTAGGAAAAACTTACGTTGCTGGCCGGTGTGCTGAGCAGATCCTGCGAGGGCTGTGATTTGTATCCCAATAGCCCCCCTGTTCTCCGTCCCAGCCCCGGCGGTGTCGGGGCGCGCGGCGTGGGGAGGCTCTCAGGCGAGTGCCATTCCTGGAGGGAGGCTTGGTTTTTACTAATACCCTGGCTGGATGTCTCTAGCTGGCTTTGCTGCTTAGCACTGGGGGAGGGAAGGGCGGAAGGTGGAGCCAAGCACTCCTCAGAGCCAGAATACGGTCGGGGACGGTGGGGAGGGGACGCAGGCAGCCCCCCACCCCACCTCGGCTGTCGGCACGTTCCCCGCTTTCCCCCGGTGCCGGCTTCTTTACAAGAGCCGCCGGCGTTGGGCTGCTCTTGGCGGCGTGGCCACCCCAGAGATGGTGCTGGAGGATTCAACCCCGGAGGGGTTTGGGGTCTGGGGTGGTTTGGGGAGATGGGTGTTCAGCCCAGGACTGGGATCCCCCCTCCTTCCCCTTGCTAGCACGGGTGCTCCTGTGGGGTCTGGTGCCCCGCATGTGCCAAATGAGTCCCCGGTCCCTGTCACAGAGTCTCATGGGGACCCCGCTGTGCTGCAACGAGTTGGCCTGGGACCCCGGGGTCAAGACGCTGCCAAAAGGGCATCCTCATTCGGATCTGAGTCTGCGGGGTGGGGAGGGGATGCAGGAGGTCAGGGGTGTCCCAAGGATGGAGGACATCAGGTCCAGGGAAAATCCTGTGCTTCTGGACAGTGGCTACCAGTTTGAACCTTCTTAGGGCTTTTGAGCCCGAGGGATGGGCTTGTCACAACATGTTCATCTCTGTGGGGTCTTGCCAAGACAAGCAGGCTCTGCTTCCTCCGAAGTGCGGAACTGCTCCTGAAAGGCAAACGTGGGGTCTTTCATAAGGAAAGGGAGGTCTCCTGACGAGAAGGACCCTCTCACACTCGCTCACCCTCATTCTTGCTGCTCATGCACTGGGACACATAGAGGATCTCAGCACTCAGTGGGTTGGGATGTTCTTCATCGCATCTTCCATTTTCTAGCTCGCTTTCCTTCCCAGATGCCTCTGGTAGTGGGCTTCTTCAGTTTCCTCTAACACTGGGGCTGATATAGACGAATACCAACCCTGTAACCATGAGAGGTCACCCGTGAAAAATCTGATCCTCCCAGGTCCTCCTGAGTTAGCAGTGGGATAAACCTAGCTCAGCTCCTGCCCCAGCTCCTCCCTGGAGAGCCAACCTGAAGATACTTCGGTGCTAAGACAGAAAATAGAAAGAGATGAGTCGATGTGACCCAGGGAACCAGCTTCAAGGGATTTCAAGAACATTTTCAACTCCTGTAGCAGATATTCACTCTCCAGAAACTTTGTGTTAGAAAGACACAGGAAAACTGCTGGCTGGCACCACATGAAGCATGAGGGAACCAGTCCCAAGGATGGTGTTGAGCACCTGAGCTAAAGGCCTCCGAGCAAACCTGTGGGGCTGGCTGCTGCCCTTGTGGGGCTGGCTGCTGCCCTTGCAGACCTGGCTGACAGCACAGGGCTATTTCCTTGCATGTCTGCCATTGTCTGGAGTAAGTAAAGCTCTGAAACCATACGGTGGCTGCAAGGAAAACCTCACTAGAGCCCAGTGAGAAGTCTTTATTGAGCAGAGCTGGGAGGGGGAACAGCTGCATGCCATTGGCATCAAGCAGGCAGAGGTGCTTAAAGGTCCCTCTTGCATCTCTCAAAAAAAATTCCCAAGGGATTATCTCCTACCTTTCTTCTCTGCAGCATTACCTACTCCAGAAAAAAGATGGGCTCAGATACTCTTCTTCACGTGGTGCCTTTTTCTCTTTGGAAGAGAGGAATGTGGGTGCCTTTTTCTTGGATGCTGAGAAGACCCAATGGAGAGCCTAGCAAAACAGCATCGAGGCCCTGCTTCCGTGACCAAAGCAGCAGCTGGTGAACCTCAAGTCTTGCAGTATGGCATGAGTTCTTCCACCAAGAAAGATGCTGGTTGTAGTTGTTGCAAGAAGGGATCTCACAGCATGGACAGGAGCAGTTTGGCAGCTCACCCACTGTCTGGCAGACAGATAACCAGCAAAAACGAACGGGGCAAGGTTGCTTCGTACAAAGTTGTCCATGGACAACTGGGTGAAGAGTCAATGATGCTGCAGAGCTCACAGCATCTTCCCCCCAGCCAGCAAGGGTCATCTTCAAGCTGCAGGGACCCTGGATGTGGGGTGTGGGAGAACTGGAGGGAGGGTTGGTCTGTCCCACAGAGAGATAGCTACTGCTGAGAAACACTGTCCTGCTTGTTCCCCTGGCTGCAACCAGGGGCAAGGAGGAAGAATGTCACCAAAAATGGCCAGAAAGGGGTGTTTATTTGCCCTCCCTTTGGGTGACTGGTTCCTGTGGACCCCATGGGAAAAGGATGACAGGGCAGGGATTTCTCGTTTCCCTCCAGAGTGAGGATACAGGGTGCTGGGCACTAAGTGGTAGGGAGCGAGAGGCCGGGGGTCTTCCCTGTGCTTTGATGCAGAAGATCCCCAACCAGGAGACAAAGGAACCCCCCCAGGGCACTAAGAGGAACTTCACAGCCTGCTCAGCTCATACCCCAAATGCAGTGGCCGCTTGGCAAGCTTTGCGGGGAGAACGAGACGGTACTTGACTCCGGCAGGACAGTGAGTGGTGGGGCTCACATCTTCCTGCATGCCCACAGAGTCTGGGTGAGCAGAAGCGTGTCTGACCCACCACTCCCAACGGGGGCAAGAAAGGGATCAAACCCAGAAGGGATTTTAGTGACCCACAGAGCTCTGGACCGGTGCTTGTCCCACTGCTCGCCATCCCCGTCAGGGGCTGCTGCCACCTGCCAGAGAGGAGCCGGGTCCCGTTCGTGCCTTGTTGGAAGAGCTGTGGGTGCCTTGGCTGAAGACCGGGACATCCTCAGTGGAATGTGTACTGGCCACACAGTCTCTGCAATCTGCACTCGCAGTGTCTCCTCCCATTTAAATGGCAGGGAAGGTTTTTTTCCCTTCATTCTGCCTCTCTCCAGTTCCTGTTTTTTGTCTCCTTTGGTCCTGCCTCCTCTTTCTGAACTCTCTTTCCCTGTAGCACCTTTTTCCCTGTTTCCAGCCCCCTCTCACAGCACTGACTGCTCATATACCCTTTTCCAAGTCTCTTCTGTTCATGTGTTGTCTCTTGTGCTACAAAGAGGTGGATGCAGGAGAGAGCGCTGTGGAAAATATACCTCTACTACAGCAGGAAGAGGTGTGATGCTTTCTCTTCAGTTGAGGTGAGAAGACAGGTAGAGGGGAAGGAGAAGAGACCATCCCTGTTTCAGGAATCGCTGGGTGGCATGTCTCTTCCTCCAGTGTGCCCTGGGAGCCCTTTCTAGAGACAAGGACCCTCCAAGAGCCACCACTGGCCACAGCAGCTAACATTGCAGAAGTGGTACTTCTCAATGCAAGTCTTCCTAATGAATGGTTCCTGGGGAAATGCTCTTATAGTAGGTTTCCACCCCTTCTTTTTCAGCATATATTTCTATGGATGGGGTGCCCGGGTCCATAAAAAGGGGCAGTCCTTTGCAGATGAAGGACCTACCAGTGAAGGTGGTTCATGAGCCAGAGACCTTGCTAAGCCACAGATTTCCTGTGACACATTGGTGAAATGCTTTCCTTGGGCCTCAGTCCCCAATATGCAAAGGTGGAAGGTTGCCACTTCTCCACCATAGAGCCATTTCGGGTGGGCAATGTGTAAAAGTGGGTGGGAAGTGATGTCCCACCAGGCTAGGTGCCCCTGCACCCACACTGCTCCCAAGGGCGATGGGAAGGGCACCCTGCTCCGGGCTGGGTGCTCGGCGAGCAAGGTGCATCGTCGCAGGGGCACCTGCTCAGTAGGGTTTCAACGAGGGGACCACGTTGGTGGGACCCCTCCGCCACCAAAGTGGGACCACTGAGGTTGCTGAGGAGGGATTTTGCTAGGTGACACCCATCCCCTGCACCTGTGGCAAGGGAGGAGTAAGAGGGGAGAGCCTGTCCGCAGCAGAGGAGCAGCAGGATCCCCAGTGTGAGAGCCAGGGACAGCTTTTGTCCCCTGCCCAGATCAGGGACACAGCACTGGTATTGTCCCAAGACTGCCTGGGAAAATGGGAGGGGTTCCCCATGAAATCTTTCCATACAGTAAAAGAGCGTCAGAGCTGGGGAGCGAGGGGAGGACGACACAGATATTCGAAAAAATACACACACACACACCCCCCCAGCCAAACAATACCCGCAGTGTGCTGAGGGAAAGGGAGACCCATGAATTGGGAGTTTGATAAGGATTTTCTCCCGCGCGCGCCCGCTCTCTCAACAGCCCCTTCAGTTTTCCCAACGCTCCCCCCCCTCCTTCCCTTGCCGGCTTTCTTGTTTGGGCCTTAAACAGTGCGCCGTCTTTGTTCGGGATACAGGTGAACGACAATCATGTGATTAACACACACTCACACACACGCGTGCGCGCACATAAAAAGCTTTTTAAGAGCGTCCAGCTTTCTCCAGACCCGAAGACGGGAGAGGAAACCCGGGCTAGGAGGAGCTGAGGCGGCGGCGGTGGCCGCGATGGGGACGGCCACTGGGATGGACGAGCCACCGCCTCTCCCCTTCCCGTGGAGGTGGGCACGTGAGGCAATGAGGGGCAGGAGGGGCGGCGGG
>VYZV01018653.1:48099-69547 GCA_013401275.1 Pandion haliaetus
GGGGGGGGGGTGGTGTCTCCCCGCCCAAGCTGTGGTGTGGGGAGATCTGAATGGATTTTTTCAGTCCCATTGTGGCCCAGGAGGGAGAAAGAGAAAGGGAGGGGACCAGGCGGTCCTGGGAAGGTTGCAGATGGCAGGGACAGTTGACCCATGCTCGAAGTCCTGCTGCCCAAGCCAGAAATAGTATAGCCAACATCCTCAGTGAGGACTGCATGTCCCCTTTGGTGTGGAGATGCCACAGGGCCCTATCACGCCTCATCACCGTGACCATAAAATTGCTGGGAAGCTTGTTCCTCAGTCTTGGGGGGGAGTGGAGACTAGTGGGGGTGGCCAGGTGACCATCTGAACTATCCACAAAGGACATAATGAAAGAGTTGGAAAAAATAGCAAGGTTTCAAATGGTTACTCTTTTTATTTGAAGATCGCCTGAGTGTGATGCTCCAAGGAAAAGCGGGGAGGAGCAAAGGGAGAGGCCACCATAATGCTTGGAAAATCTATGGGTCTGCAGCCGGTCTCACTCGTGAGACATCATGGGACATGATTGATGGCAGCCTGGGAGAGATCAGGACCAGGCCGTACCCTTTGCTGGAACACCCAAGCCCAGCCCTGTCTCCACCACATCCTCATGCCCTTGTCTCCAAATTCCTTCCCGATCTGATGTCACGACTGCCCTCCCAGGCTCCCAGTGTGCAGGTCGTTTTCAAGGCCTTTCCACGAACAGGAGAAGCAGAGGGTCCCCAAAGCCCACGTTTGTGTCAACCTCCACGATTCTGTGGCAGCTGTGATCTCCGAAGAGCCCTTCAATTTGTCTCGTGCCATAGGCATCCTCCCAACAGGGAGCTGGGCACAGGAACCACTGACAGGCTCCGGTCTTCATCACCCCGTGCCGTTTTCGGCTGAAGCTCCCAGTTTCAGTCCTAGACCTTCCCAGATGCCTCTTTGCTTCCAGTCTTGGGCATTGGTGAACTGGCTGCCCACAAGGCAGCCCAGGGAGAAAAGAAAGTGGTGTGGGTCACTCAGGAAAAGCAAAGAGCTGCCTGCAGCCCTGCCTGGGTTTTGGCAGCACCACGCCATGTCCGCGTGGTTAGAGGACAGTTAGCTGCAAGGGATGTGCAGTAATTTTTGCCATGGGGTATCAGGAGAGACAAAAGGCAGGCAATGCCTGGAGTTGTTTATGGCCTGACCAGGTTTGTTGTCAACCAAGTGTCCTGCACAGGGCAGCAAAAGAAACACCGTGGTGGCTGCTCTCCTCTGAGGTTATCGTTCACCATGGGCGACATGGCCTGGGTGATGCTGATCAGCGTGTGGCCCTGCGCTCCAGGATGGGATGGGAGTCCTCAGGAAGCTCTTTGGGGACCGGGTCTGGGATGTGGTTGCAGAATCCCACCTGGCTCAGGAGCAGGAGAAACCCTGTTCCCTCTCCAAGGCATGGTGAGGGCTGCCACAGGTGTGGGAAACCACGCCACTGCTGCCACTGGTGTGTGTGCCTTGATGCGCCCGAGCAGGAGGTTTCACTCAGTGGCATATTTTGCATTAAAGCAATGGATTGCGGTGCCAGCTGCTTTGGGGAGGAGGTTTAGGGAAAACCTCATGGAAAGAAGAGAGGAGAATCACCTCTGAGCATTGCAAAGACCCCAGGCAGTTCCCAGCCTGTTGTCTTGGCCAGCCCAATATTTCACGGGCATGCCGAGGACTTGTGATGGCTAAATGGGACAATTTTCCTGCATTACTCGGGTCTGGGAAGATCAAAGAGGAACGGGGCAAGCATGTCTGTCTGCTACCTGCTTTGATGGGTGGCATGGCGCTTCCCTGGCAGTTAACCCCCTCGTCTCCTGCCAGAGAGGCCAGGTGTACTTCCAAAAAGCGAACCCCAAAAAGCAAGCGCTGAAGGGGTGGGGAGAAGGGGACTGGGTTTGCCTTTTCTCAGATGGAGTCTGGCCTATCCAGTGTGATGTAACGAGGGAGCTGGATGCTCTCGGTCTGCACAACAGAGGAGAGATGCCTGGAGGGGAGAGGAAGGGAATTGTACAAGATTGGACAGAACAACCAGAAAAGGGGACTCTCCCAACGGGACCTGTGGTTGTAGCAGTGCTGGGTGACCCCGGTGGGCTCATTCAGTGGTGGCTGAGGTGGCTCCAGGGTGATCTTCACCTCTGCCAGTCCTCTGGCTGCAGGGAGGCTCCTGGGGAGCCAGGGGAAGGGTTAAGTCGGGAAGGCTTCAGCCTGCTGCCTTGGCCCCTGTAATTCCTCCAGAGAGTAGGACTGGGAGAACAAGGAGCCCTTTCTGTTCGCAGGAATTAATAGCAAAGAGTCATCTGGGGTGTCATTCAAGCCCTGATCAGCTCCCGGAGGAATGCGAGGGAGAGCGAGCGAGGGAGCACGGCCTGAGGCTGAGGCACCAAAGCCAGGGCAGGAGCAGTTCGGCTGGTTACCAGCGTTACTGGCCGGCATTTGGGCAGCGGGACTGTCTTCCCCTTCACCCCAGCCTCCGTGTCCCCTCTGCCCTGTGCAGGGGCTCACCCCGACACCCATACTCAGAGGGCTCCCACCAGCTCCTAAGCCTGTCCCTTGTTACCCATCGCTTCGTCCCAGGGGGGGGAAGATGTCCCAACCCATCAACACCACAGCCTCCTCTCCGCTGAGCTGGGAGGGATGGGCCAGGCAACCAGGCGCCAGCACAAACCCATCACCCTCACGCTGGATGTGAACTCCAGCAGACACCCCCGCTCTCCAGGGTTCGCTCATCACCCCCAGCCTGTGGTGGCCATGCTGTTTGTCCTCCCAAGCAAGTTTGCCCATGGAGAGGGTCTCCAGGGAGCCCTGACGCGTGGATGGGGACATGGGGCGGTAGCTCAGGGGACCACAAATTTCGGTGCTGAAGACTTTGCCGCTGCATCGTCTTGCCCAAACTGACTTCGTCACTGCAATTTCAGGAGAGAAAGATCAGGCCAGCAAGTTATTCATGCTAGCGTTTCACGGCATTGCTTCATGGCCACACAGGAAGGCTTGAAAGTGCTGCATGGTGACACTGCAGCATTGCCTGTCATGGCAACCAGCTCTGGTGAGACAAGGAAAGATTTTGGCCACATCTCTACTAGCCTGAGAAGGAGACCTTGGTGTGGTCCATCCTGTTCCATGGTGCCCTGTCTCCTCTCTGCCCAGCTGCATCATGGGCGGCCCACGTGACCACACCTGGTAGCACAAGGTGACCTAAGGCTCTGGTGATGCCACATGGTCAACCCTACCACATGGACTACAGGGTCTTCAAGGCAACCTTTTGGGCCAGCCCTAGGTGTGTGCACGGCCCACAGCAGGGACCGTGATCCAAGCTCACCAGCCTGGCAGCGAGTGCAGGTCGGGCAGACTGTGACCTGCATGAAATGTGAACGGAGCCGTGCTGGAGTGCACGAGTCGCTCTTCCTGGCCGAAACACATCTCACCAAAGCTTCCCCTCCTCCCCACACACACCAGGTCAGTGCAAAACCAGGCTTAAGCACCAGCTCTGCATCTCAGCATCCTCAGAGAGTCGCGTGGTGCTGCCGGGATGAATGCCTCCGCCCCCTCCCCGCTCCCTGTACCACCACCACCACCACAATGAGCGTGCCTTGTCGTAGAGGGGTTAATAAATGATGTAAGAAAGGAGCCCTTTAATGCAAGGTGACCTCTGGCCTTTCATAAATCACAGTGTTGGGCTGCAAGTGCGCGGGGGGCGCGAGGCAGTGGGGGGGAGAGGATGGGAGGGGGTCCATGCAGCTGCGCCACGGAGTTGACATTGTTCCCACCATCACTAAAGTGCAACAAATCCCTCTATTGTGTTCCTGGTTTATCTGGTTCCTCTTGTTTATTAGCAGAGGTTGTTTGGCGCTGGCTCCAGCCCTGGGCGGGTGGAAAGAGTGTTGGCACGCACCAGAGGAGGGGAGGGAGGGAGTGGGGGGGATCGGGACGGGAGGACGAGAGCAGTTCATCAATGACTGTATTGTCCCATCTTTTTTGTTGCTCCTGTAATGATATGTTCGAAAAAAGGGGATTAAATAAAAAAAAAAAAAAAAAAAGAGGCGGGGGGAGACGAGAGAGGGAGAGAAAGACAAACGGCACAGAAGGACTTGGTAAGAATGGCTGGTCTGGGCCCGCAGCGGATGCTGTCGCAGCTGGGGAGGATGGGTCGGGACGGAGCCGCGACGGGGCTGCTCTGTGCCTTTATGCCACTTATTCAGGTCGGGAGTCGGGAGCCCCAGTGGCTCGGGCTGGGCCCACCCGTGCCAACTCTGTTCATGGCCAGTGGGGACCACGTGCGCATGGCAGAGAGGATGGGGTGGCAGGAGCGAGGGGCTGCGGCCAGCGGGGAAGGGGGAGGAAGGCTATTCTTTACGTCCCTCGAGTCTCAACCTGCCTTTGTACAGAAGAGGCAGTTGGGGGGCACAGCATAGTCTCAAAGCACTGGCAGTGTCCTTCATCCTGCTTGGTCATCGTCCCCCAACCCACCCACCCATTATGAGAAGTACCAGGGCCCCTTCCCAAATTAGCAGAGGTTTTCTTGCACCCAGACCTTGCTTACGCTTGCATTTTTTCCCCTGGAGCTGCCTACGGACACATGCCCATGGAGAACTCCACTGGTTTTCATAGGCATCAGCAGGACACTGCTGAAAGACGATGGTGCTTTGGTTGCCACTTTGCCTAAAGCTAGATGACAGCGCAGGTAAAACCGCCACAGCCACAGGGGCTTTGCTCGTCATTGCTCTGCCTGTTGCTGCGCTTGGAGCTGAACAGATGCAAGCATCCCTAAGAGGTGCACATCCCACCGTAAACAGCCTTATTGAGATCAAAGTGAAATGTATTGAGATAAGAGTAAAGTTCTGTCTGGGATGCTCAAGGGCGTTTTCTAGTTCATCTCAGGCAACTATCTGGTTGGTTTTGTCCCATCCACACCGTCCGTTTCTGCGCCAGTGTCTCCATCACCTCAGAGGTCTCATGTAGGGTCATGTTGATCTGGACACATGCAGGAGCTCTGCTGTTTTGGTTTTTTTTTTTCCTGAACTTGAAATAGCAGGGTTTATTTTGTGGTTATTAGGCTCTTGTGTCCGACCTCTCATCTTTCAACCTGGGTCAAGTTTTAAATGCAAAGTGCTGGTTTGAAATGAAATGTCAGAAATTCACTTTGAAAATGTCCAT
This sequence comes from Pandion haliaetus, assembly GCA_013401275.1. Classification (NCBI taxonomy): domain Eukaryota; kingdom Metazoa; phylum Chordata; class Aves; order Accipitriformes; family Pandionidae; genus Pandion; species Pandion haliaetus. Next base: position 53,269 of record VYZV01018653.1, read on the forward strand.
TCGCAACATTTTGGCATTTAGAAAACAGAATAATTCAGGAAGATTGTCTTGAAATGAAATGTTTTGATATTTTAAAAATCCCCCTCCCACACTCACTTTCCAGCCAAAAGTGCTTGTTGAATTAGGTCTGGATCTGCAACTGGTTTCATTCCCCTGAAGTCCCATTTCTTGCAAATTATTTACCAATAAACTCTTTCCCGGTACCAGTCATTCCCACCCTCAGATGATGCCACATCCTTGCCATACCTGGGAGGTCTCAGGTTCTCCACAAAACGCTGGAGTGTGCCTGGAGTTTTGGTTTCCCCAAGTCCCACCTTGCCACGAGAGATCTCGGGACTCACGGCAGGCCTGCCATCAATCTGTGCCACCCACTCCCTGAAGGTCAGGCGTGGAGCCCAGCGCTGGCACAGCTGTAGCTTTGTGGCCTTAAAAACTAGAGGCTTAAACTCATGTAACACGGTGGTACGTGTTCGTGCGGCTGCTGCTCAGGGTGTTTCTAAAGGGACATATGAAGAGCTGGGTGGCAGAGCTGTGAAGGTCTGAAGCTGTAGGAGAAGCAGAGGGCAGGGGAGGAGAGGAGGGGATGGGATGGACTCTCCCTTATCGCAGCGATGCACGGCAGTGCACGCAGAGGGACCCCTTTTCACCTGAGTGGAAAATGAAGCGTGTCAAAGCTGAGAAATACTGCTGACTTGATTAAAGCTAACATTTTTTGTACCCTCTTCTCCCATGTAAACATAAAATGAGAGAGTGAACCATCCCAGTGGCCACACAGAGATGAGCCAGGTAGTGACGACAGGATTATACAGTTGTCAACAGCTTCCCAACGCCTCATTTCAAGAGTGGTTCGGCTCCCCGTATCCTCCTTTGCCCATCACGCTCCTTCTCCAACACAAGTCTGATCAGCTTCTCCGATATAGGAAATTCTCAAACCTAACTCTGGATTCCCCCAGTCAAATACTGTTCCATATCCAGCAGGTACCTCCATACCCAGTGTCATCCAAAGCATCTTCATGTAACCTCTGAAAAGAAAGAATGAATAATTCCCACCAGCAGTCAGTATCAATACTTGTTCAGCTAAAACATCCAGGTCCACCTGTCCTTCCCTTCCTCCAGTCCAGTGAGAGGGAACTTCATAGGACTTCTGGATTACAAACCTGAAGAGTTACAGCGTTTTCCTTGGAAAAATCTGGCCACACAATAAGTTTAGCAGCAACCTGGAAACAGAGTACAGTTTGCCTGTGCCAGCGTGAAGCAGTGGCAACATCAACCCTACACCCGAGCTGGACAGTCACAGGAATGTATCAAAGCCAAATCCCCTTCTGAGACTCTCGTGTCTCTCTTTCTTCTCATGGCCAGCCTAAGCTTTGCCTAACCTCAGGCTACCTACCGATCTCGTCAGCCCTCAGAGCAGGTGGCACTGTGGCTTTGAAGGAGACGCTGTTGTCTGCCCAGAGTAGGTCATGTCACGTCACAGAAAGGACAGGGTGCTGGGACCTGGATTTATAGCAGGCAAGCACACCCCTGAGCATCCTCAAAGGCAAAGTCTAGCCTGAGCTGCTTCCCCTGAGAGCAGCATCCGGATCACACCACAGAGCATTCAGTGGGTAGTAATGAGGACCAGTCAGGTTGCCTCAAGGCTGTGCCTGCAAAGCACTGTAGTTTGCAACAGGGAGCACCTCTCCTTCCACATCAGCAGATAATGGAAGAGAAAATAAATTCTCATCATGCACACGAAGAGGACATCTCACCCCAGACAGTGTGGGAGATGCTCCTTGGACGCTGAGGTCTCACCTGCACTCATACTGGCCCTGACTCTGCTTTCAGTGGCATCCCTTGGGGCAGGGACAGGACTGCAGCACTCACCATGAACTTCACAGTCTGAGCAGTTGTCAAGAATCTTACCATTCTGACCCCCCCAGGGGAAGCTTTCTGGACCCCAGGGAGGTTCAAGGAATCACTTGTCTGCCAGCGATGGTCTGGGAGTTTTTAAATGGGTATCGGTATTAGGATGGAAATTGATAACAAGCCCAGATCGAGTTCCTAATCAAGAGGTACATTTGGGATGTTTTAAACCCAAGTGCCACCTCTTGGGAACAGCACAGGCCCTGCACCTCGGCAGAGAGTCGCACCCTGCGCGTTTTGCTCCAAAGCGGGAGAAGAGTCACAGCCCGTCACCCCCTGGGACGCGCGAGACGGTGACTAGAGGAGCATGGCACTGCTCGCGGAGCACCCCAGCCCAGATGGCACAGCTGAACCTGCTGGGTGGCAGGACTCCCCGGCACCGCCGGCTGCACCAGTGCCGGGTCCCGCGCTGTCCGGAGCACAGCTGTCTCCCTAACCCCCCAGGAGACCGCACAGCATCCGTGGTCCCCTGGCCACCAACGTGGCCCCTCTGTCAGGGGTCCCCTCGCTCACTGGTCAGCTCTGTTTGAATCGAGGCATGAGAATTTCTCCTTCATTCGCACAATCATCTTGCCTTCCCCCCCTCCCCAGCCATCAAAATCCTCCTTCCCTGCCTCCCTCCTTCCCGCCACCTCCCCCTTCTCTCCCTGGAACTTCCCTGCAGCTGCAGAGCTGGCCAGACAATCGGGTGTTTTAGAGAAATACATTTTTGGGCTAATTTGCCATGCATAAGTGTTTCTCTTACCCTTTAAAGGCAGGGAACAAAGAGCGCATTCTCCGGGAGCTCTGCCCTGTTGTGAGCAGCCCTGCAGCTGTACAGCGCTGTGCTACCCTCCGCTCTCCTGCTCCACTCGCTGCTAGCTGTGCAAGGAGATGGGGCTCTGCATGTCCCCAGGACCACACCATCTCCTACCCGTCGCTACACATTTCTTTCTGTTTTTTTTTTTTTTTAAAAGCAGAGCCAGAACAAGTGGGAAGGGAAGGGATTTGGCAGCACTGTCACCTAGACTGACGTGCCAGATCGTCCAGGTACAGTCTTCTATGTTGAGACATCGTTTATTTGGAAATAGTCTGAATTTTCCTTTACTTGGGGATTAATCCTGTGTCCAGGTCAAGTATTTATTTTATCCCCCCCGATAAATAACACTGTGGCAATGCATTACACACGCTATATTAGACTGCATGAAATTTTGCACTATCAATAAAACCTAGTCGTTAAAAAAGAAATCATGTGTGAGGGAGGTTTTCAAGTCCTATTTCCTCACTTCAAACACTGGTAACCATCCCTGATTGGGGAGTTTCTCAGACAGGAGGGTTTTCCTTTTTAAGGCTAGGATGTTGAGTGATGAACAGATTTGACCTGGTGGACCAGATCGGGAAGAAGATGCAGATGTTCTGGCATGAACCACTCACAGGTTGTGGGAGAAGGAGATGGCCTGGAGCAGCTGGACACTGAGGAACTAAAGAATTTTGTCAGTCTTTTGGGGATCCCCTTTCAGTACTTCCTGAATAATCTTCTTCCTATCCATGGAAAGCTGGTCTGCCTTCCCAGATGGGGCGACAGGTTCTGGTATAAGTGAAACAAGGCTTTTAAACCAGCCACAGTGAAGTCACTTACCCCATTTCAGCAGCACTGTATCCAGGCAAACTCTTCCCATCGGCCCACTCCCATCCACCATAAATATTAACTCAGTCCAAACCAGTCGCCTTTTCAGCTCCAAATTCAACACAGTCTAAGGCAGCTAACCCAGTCAAGTCTAGCCTACCCAGAACATGCCTATGACAAGCTGCCATCTCAAAACTGCATTCAGATTGCAGTCAGTCCACTTAAGTGTAGCTCAGCTGGATCAAAGCCAGTGTAACTCAGGCCAAGCCAGCCATACCCAGGCCATTCCGACCAAATTCAAGCCACACTCCATTCAGGGACTAGTATAGTCTAGCCTGTCCAGTTGTACTCAAAGTCTACCCCAGTAAGGGGGTGAACCAGGATGTGCCAGCTGCAAGGCAACAAGCTCAGCTCTGAGACACTTGAAAGGTGTTTTCAGGTAAAAATGTCTGGATCTTACTGAGGTCACCATGGCTTTTAGAGCTTGTTGCACTTTATCTCAAACAGGTTAACGGCTTTGGTCCCCCTGAAACACCCTGCACGTTGTAGCGATACAGATGCACTCATTGTTCCATTCTCTCCTACACCTTGCACCCCATTGTTTTAGGAACAGATGGAAAAAGAAGAGAGGATGGATAGGAGAGCATAGGATAGGATAGGAGAGGAGAGGAGAGGAGAGGAGAGGAGAGGAGAGAAAAGAGGATGAGATTGCAGTCAGCAGAAATGCATTTGGGGAAATATGTAAAGCAGGAAAAGGCGAAGGCCTTATGGACTGGAGACTAAGATCCTGAGCTTCTAAGCTAGGAAAGGCCAGCTTGGAATAAATGATAGCTGGAGGAATGTACAGTAGAAGGTGTAATCAGCAACACCACCCAAGTGCTAGGACAGTGGAACAAGTTGAGCCTCACCTGGCACAGCCCACTAAATCCCTCAGTTCCTTCCTGACTCTTTGAGCCATTTGCACTCAGCAAGGTTGGTAACTATACGCACGTAAGAACTTAGTTACAACAGGAGGCCGTTAGTGGAGCCAAGGCTCAAAGGCATGCATTTATTGACAGTGTGATGGCACTTGTTCTACACAGACCACCACCTACTCTTAGCTCGGCTAAGGTCTTAATGCTCTGAGACTCCTGCCTTGCCATGCTACAGTGAATGAGTTATATGAGAGTGCAGTGCAGAACTTCAAGTTTCTTAGTTTCCAAAGTGTATTTCAAATTCCAGAACTTGCTCTTCTGCCTTTACAAGTGACTCGAGTAAGTGCCAGTCAGGTATTAAAATCGTAGTGCCAAGAAGAAGTCAATTTCTGACGGACTCAGAGCTGCAATAGTGAAAATCCCATTGAGAAATGGGTTTAATCATATTTAGCATCCCCTCTGAGTAAATGTTCTTCAATCACTTTAGGAGACTGAACTTGAAAATTTCTGTGGCAGGGCTGCAGGGGACATTACACAGCAGAGGTGGTCTGAGTGGCACAGGTAGGCTGGACACCAAGACCAAGTGCCAACACAAACACCCCAAAGCCCAGGATGAGGTTAGCGGGAGCAAAATTCAGCTCCAGCCTTTGTGGTTACCATCTCAGTAAGACAGAGAAAGGGGAGGAAAGGGAGGGAGAAGGTTAGGGAGTGGGGGAGGGCCGGGAGCCAGCAGACTTGTGTTGCCACATGATTTTCCTGGTTGTTTTCAAAGCGCTGCTCTAACACACGCGCACGAGTCCCATGTGACCGCTTATCTACGAAAGCACAGTCGTAATGTTGTGTGCATCTCACATCCGCTCAGCAGCCCACCTGACTGTGGGCTCCATGGGCACCCACTGCATCCTCCCCATCTGTGCCATCGAGCCAAAGGGGGATGGTTGACCCATGATGGGTGGACACTGCTCCTGTCCCAGTGAGGTGAGAAAGCAGAGAGGAGGACTATCTTTCCATTTCCAAACTGCTCTTTGCTTCCTTTTGCCTGGCACTATGTGAGGAGGCTCCAGAGGCAAGGGGTTGTCCCTTCTGTAGTGTCACAGAGAGGAAAAGCTTTTCTTTCAAATCTGGCTGTCTCACTTCTTTTAATTTGCAGAGCACCTGGAAGCAAGCTCAGATACAAACTGCCCTGGTGTTGTGCTGATAGCCCATATTCGATCTTCAAACAGGTGCAGATTCTCTTTCCTTCAGTAGAACTTTTTCTTGTACCATCATCACAGAAGTCCCCTTTCACCCAAAGATCCACTCAATAAAAGAGGAAGCCTCCTTAGAAAGGGCAGGGAGGAGGCTAAGGGAGAGTGGTCACAATGAAATAGAGCTGGTTGTTTCATTGGGGATGGGGGATTTGGCCTACCTTCAATTCATTTGTATAGAGAACCCCTAACTCCAGTAAAATTGTTCTTCTCAGCCAAAGGGAGGTCTAAGACATGAGCAAGGGAGATGCAATGTGTGAGAATGGAGTTTTTGAAGGCCAACAATAGGAACTGAATTCACAGAGGCTGTGATGGTACAAAATTATGCTGCAGTAAAACATATATTTTAAGGGTGGTGTTTTCCCTTCCTTTCTTTCTGCACAGTCCTAGGTGCCAGCCTCCCTAGAAAAAATGTCAATGGAAAAGAGTCATCGCCTCATATGCTGCAAAAAAACCTCTAGTGACCTTTGCCAAAACCAAAGCTCCTATAAAGAAAGGACATCTGACATTTTAAAACTTTGGTATGGTCAAACCACCCAACGTCATCCCTACCTCCTCTTCCCAGACAACGAATCCTTGCTTTAAATTGCCCAAGAGCCAACGCTGCTACCTTACCACACAGATTACGCCTCCCTTGGCCATGCCTCTTTCCTGCATGCTCAGTAAGCCGCCTCCATGAAGGGTTAATTCAACCAGGGCCTTTTACTCCAAGTTGTTTTCCAAGTAGCTGAGAGAATAGGTCTCTTGTTACAAACATGGCTTCTGGGCATTTGGTGATGCTTTCCCTTTTCTCTCTCTCTGTACCACAAAAGAATCTTTTGTTCTTGTCCCTCTGTCTCATTTACTCTCCCCCACCCTGCTCTCGCCTCTTCCCTCCATTGGCTGCCAAGTGACTAAGGAATGGCAAAAAAATGACCATAGCGCGGTCATGGCAAATATTTCTTCAGCTATTATCTGATAGAGACCTTGAGCATCTATGTGAAGGGCCCTCTGCCTTCCCTCAGGCTTCTCCTAGAGATGGGGAAAAATGAGTCAGACACAGCAGGGCAGGATATAAGTTGAATCAGCCCAACATGCTAATGGAAATGTCTTGCAAATGGAGTCATGGTGCCCGTTTCAGGAAAATCAAATGACAGGGACCCAGAACTGGCAGGACTCCAGAGGCAGCTTCAATTGGTCTAGATTTTTATAGGAACTCTGCATTTATTAAAAAACACATGGGAGGCACAAAAAAGTCACTTTCTTGCCTCCACATTTACTGATTCAGCTATTTGTAATCTGGAGCCAACACTCTTTGTTGGATGGGTTGTAATGTTGTATAGTTTCTCCGCACCATTGCTGTAAATCTTCTGCATGATCTCCTACCACAGAAAAGCTGTGGCAAATCCCCATGGACATCATGTCTTCCCACACCCCATTGAAATTATACCTCAGGCATTCCCACAGAGATCCTTCTAGCTGTAGTCTCCTTCCACATACTGCTTCACTGAGTCATTTTACACATACATACAGAGATACGTAAAAGTTCACATGATGCTAAAGTCACTACAACTTCCACAATGACCTTTCTGCAACAGAAACAATTCCCCAGCCAATTCCCACCTCCCTACCTTTTAGAGCATTTGGGTGTATCCTTCACTGATACTGCCTTCTGCAAGAAAATCAAATTCTTCAGTCTCACCTGAAGCAAATCTTGCCGTTTCTGCCTTTCTGCTCATCTTCTTCTCTACTGACCCTCTTCACTCCTCTGACTACCCTTTGTCCACCTCAGTCCATGTCGTGTTTTAGGTGAACGCAGCATATGCTGCCTGGCTCCATCTGCCAAGCTTTCTGCACTCTTCTGCCGTTCGGTGCCTTAATTATTTCAGAAGGCCCTTGAAACAATCATTACATTTCAGCCTTAGTGACTTCTCGCACACACACATACAAAGCTGTGGATGTAAGGCATTACGTGGAGAATTTTTATTCCTGTAGAGAAGGGGAATGGACTATACAGATAAAAGGGCTATTATATTCCCACATTAGAAGGACTTCTTGTCTGGTGGATTTTAACCATGCTGGTTAAAACATCATGAAAACGGTGCACTGACCAGCTCCTTATATTCACATGACTGTGTCCACAATAAAGATTTGTGCTAAGTCAACCATATCTGTTTTGAAACTGCATGCAGAGCAGCTTTCATTGTAAAGCATCAAACCCATCTAATATGTAACAATTAAGGAACATATAATAATCGTCTTCCTGCCTCCTGGCTTGATAGCATCTAAATGAAGCCCAAATGCAGGCACAGAGATCCTTACTGCAATCCCAGCTGTGTCCCACTGCTCCCACAGTAGCTCTATCATACAGGGTGCTTGCCAAGAGTGTACAGTCAGCCTTAGTAGATAAACACTGGTCATCTCCATCACAAAGGACAACCGAAGCACCCTGAGATGAAGAATTTTACCCTTGTCAAAAAAAGCAAGTCTCTGGCACATCCAGAAGCTCCTTAATTCAAATCTTCTGCATCTAATGCTATAAATATAAGCCTCCCCACCAAGCAGTGCCCCTGATGAAACAACGCATTGCTGGATCCTGTTAGAAACCCCCATTTAGCAATGGTGAAACAAGCAAAAGGATTTGCTTCTCCCTGGTTCCAATTCCCCTTCACAGGGTGGGATCCCACAGTCCTGCAGTGGAGACTACTGTGGTCAAAGGCATTACACTGCCTAGAGAGCTCCATCAGGGTCATCTTTGCACCCTGTGGAGACCAAGAGGTCAGCTGTTGAAGTCCCTTTGGAAAAAAGAATCTACCGCCATCTCTTTCACAGATGAGAAGCCCAAGGATGGATTATGGATTCTTGCTTAGATAATTTTGGATGAATCAAGAAAAGAGAGGAGGGATGGCTGGATGGCTAAATAAAGCCAGTGAGATCACATGTTCCGCCTTTTTTATCTGCTTTTCTCTTTCTGCTTTTGGACAACAAAGCTTCCTTTGATACAGAAGAAGAGGGGGGTAGGGAGGGTGGGGAGAAGGGGTGCCAGAGTCACCCCAATGGCCCCCGGTCACTTATCCACGCTCCTTAATGTGATGTTCCCACTGACAGAGACAGAAAAAAACAGTGATCTCATGATTCCAGAGACAATTCATGCAAACAACCCTGGGAGATGAGGGGTGACGGAGACAAGAAAGAGGGTAAAGGATGAGTGAGGAAAGGCGAGAAGGGGAATGGAGAGGGTAGGAGTGATAGGGAGAGGGGACACGGGAAGCAGGACCTTGGAGAACAACTGCGGATGGAATTAGAAACTGAAGGTCAGAATCCAAAACAGGATGTGTAGAGGGATTGCAGGGGAAAGCAGAAGAAAGGAAAATTGAGACCAAGGGTAACAGGGCTGGTGGAAGAAGGTTAGAAGTGACATTGTATGACAGAACTGAGAGCAGGGTTAGGGATAAGAGTTGACTGAGTTGTTGAGTATGTAGGAAAGGGAGGCTGGGCTCACAGACAGTGTGGTGGGATGAGGAACAAGGGCTTGATAAGGGTGTGAGAAGGAAAAAAGGGGGAACTACCTGTGGGGTTGGGAGCAGAAGGTGTAAGACTTAGACTTATTACTTCTGCATTCTGCTTACACAAAACCAGGTCACCAAATCTGCCAAGAGAGTAATCCTGGTCTCTCGCAGCCCCAGAGCCAACAGATACGAGGAATGTGGCAGTGAGAGAGATTTATTACCTGAGGCATTCAGCCATGTCCAAGGGAGACAGTGGTGAGGCAGTGGGGCTGGAGACAGGCAGCCTGGTTTCCACCATCTCTCTGCAGGACACCTTCACACCTGCACAGAGGAGCACTGCGTGTATATTATGCCTCACCCACCAGCAGCCACTTCCTTCAGCCTTCTTCCTTTCCTTCCCCCTTCCCTTCCTCCATCCTTCCTTGCCGCCTCCCCACAGGGAGACAAGAGCTCAGCACAGTTGTCAGGAGATGTCCCACCTTCATCCCCCCAGGCGACCTGCCACCCCAGCAGCTCTTGTCCCTAACCAGTGAAGCAGCCAGGAGGCTTCTGAGCCCACAGGACTCCTGATGGAGCTGGGACAGAGGGGGACGAAGGATTGGGGGAACAACTAAAAAAACAAGTGTCTCCCATTACGAGCTGCCATCTCCATGTCTCACGGCGCTCCCCGACACTGCTCTGTCCCAGGGGCTCATCACGTTTCCCCCCCTCCTCCATCTACTCCGTGGCAGCTAATCGGTGACCCACTGACAGTCTCTGTCCATCACTTGTCTCTGCATACAATGGGGTAATTAAACCCTGACCCTCCACTCCTTTTATCCACTTCCTCTACTCAGTCACTCCCCGAAGCGGCAGAGGAGAGGGCCTGCTGTGGAGGCTTCTGCCCCAGCCTCCAGCTGTAATAAAGATGTAAAGCACAGGAAGGACTCGCTGCAAAAAGAAAGATGCTGAGGGGGCAGCCAAAGAGGTATTGAGCGGTACAAGGCTTCCCACACACTTATGCTGAGCTCTGCTGACCTGCCTCCGTCATGGACATTTGTAAACTTTCAACTCTTTATCTTCACACCCACAGGTTGTCCAGCATCCTTCCCCTGCCCACGCATACTTACACCAAACACGCTGCTCCTCTGCGTGTCCTCAGGGCACTGCCAGGTGCAGGTGCCCAGCTCAGGTCTAGCAAATCTTTCCAGGAGCCTCACTACATCCAGCCCTGAGCTTGCTCCCCCACAATACCACCCAGCTTTGTTTGAAGCCAAAGCTTCTCCGCTTCCTGGTGCGAACCCATTGCCTCCACTCGGGCTAAGCCCAGTGCCTCAGGCCTGACACATCGGGCTTTCCTCATTAAACACCTGCAGAAGGGCAGAGGGAGGACTCGGTGGCTGGGTGCATCTCACAGAGCACAGCGGATGGACCCAGGAGCTGGCCGGGACAAGGTGGTGTTGCTCTTGCCTGCGCGGCAGGACAACGGAGGATGCCCCCAGTGACAGACAGGAGTCACAAAATGCCAGGAAGTTCTTTTTTTTTTCTTTCTGTCTTTTTTTCTGGCTTGCTGGCACTCTGCAAAATTTATTGCACAGATTAATAAACAGCCAGAAATGATGCCGAGCAGCCCAGACTCTGCTTCCTCCTCCCTACCCCGAGTGGGGAAGCTGCCTCCCTCCCACGCATGAGCAAAAAGGGCTGGGGCCACCCGGGGAAGGGCATGACGGGTAAAGCAGTGCCCCCGAACAATTAAGCACTGTCCCAGGCACTGCACACCCCTGTCCTGGGAACAAAAGACTCACACACAAGAGACCTGACTGTGAAGCCTCCATCCGCTTTCATCACTGACCCCCGGGGCAGTCAGGGCACAAGGTCAGCCCACTTAAACTCCAAACTCGGCCAGAAATAGAGCTGGGAAGTGGGCAAGGGTGGCCAAGTGCAGGGGTCCCCAACCATTTGAGGGGTTCTTTGACTGAGCCATTTCATTTCATCAAAGACACATTTTTTTTCTGGAAGGAAAAATGGAGAGCAGCGGGTGTGAAGGGAGTAAGGGGGAGGCAGGGTGTTCACCGTGAATTATGACCACTCTCAACAAGAGTCTTTTACATCGCGGAGGTGAGGAGAGGATGGGGTAATTGGGCATGTTAGACCCATGCATAATGAGGGCAAGTCTCTGCCTGTTTCCCACCCTCTGCTCTGCCACTGCTCACGAGACGTGGTTCCCCCATATGCCCCATCGCTGTTCCACTGTGGGGCTTAACACCCCGAGGGCTCAACCCAAGGACCACAAGCTTTGATAGGGCCTCTCCAGACTGGCAGTCCTCCTGGGCTGTGCACGAGAGTGCGGTCATGCCCCTGGTGTGGAAAGGCTGTAAGTTGCCTTATAAATTAAAAATGATCAGCCAAGCCAGGGCTCTTGCTTTCCACCTGCAGGGTCTCATAAAACCCATTAGGCTTTAAGTTGCTGGGTTTTTTCAGGTTGTAAATACTGCCTTTGCATGCAATGCTTTCATATAGGTAACAGTTGTACCTTCTGGGGGTCAACACTGAACAGTGTATTAGTGGTAGGTAAGAACAGATGCTTCTGAGACCTATCTCCTTGACTAGGAGGAGAAATCTGTGGCAACAAAGTCAAGGGGGAATGAAACGTGTTTGGTGCACGTGGAAATACAATGCTTCTACCACAGAGCATTGTCCATTTCACCAGGCTTCTTCCCCCTGGATAAGCTTCTGATAATCCTAAATGTAGGAAATTTCAGAGGAAGGCCAATTAAAACATCCAGCAAAAAACAAGCGCAAAATAAAAAATGCACAAAAAATACTGCTTTTCACCCCCAAAATGTGAAATTTCACCATCCAAACTAAGTCAGCCTGAACTCCAAAGGACAGCAATACTGTGTTCTGCTGAAACTCTATGGGACAAGCATTCAGAGCTTGGTGCCCCCACGCAGAAGGATATTTCCAGCTTGTCAGAATGAACTGAAGGTATGTCTCATTCTGGGAGGAGTTTGAATACAGCAGTGATAAGATGTACAGGTTGGGAAATAAGCAGTCAGGTCATTTGTAGCCATGTTTTCAATGTTTTGCATCCCTTCCTCTATGAGTTGGTAACCCAAGGATGCAAGTGCTAACAGCAAACACTCACCCCAGCGTGTGATAAACCACCCCTGCGTATGACTGTCCCCTATTCCACCTCAATGGGGCCATCACCACCTCAATCTCCCACCTGCACCATTTAGAGGCCCCCGCAGCGGTCTGGAGTACCCAGCAGAAGTGGGGCAGGGACAAGGCAGGCAGGCTGTGGAGTTGTGGGCAGGGACTACAATCCCCACGTTTACCCACTGAAAGTTCCCCCACAACCAGACAACATGACTCGAGGGATAGTAATCGAGGAGGATGTTAGCTCAGTGTTAGTTGTGTTGATGCTGACAACAGTAGCAGAAAAGCAGCCAGAAACATGAGATTCAGCACAGGCCCAGTACAGAGAAATGCATTTGAGTGCCAAGAAGCTAACTAGTCATGCAACGTGTGATCTGCTTGCAGACTCCTTATTACACGTGTTGAAAGACAAGCAGAAGGGAGTTTGACTCTCAGAGCCTGGGCTGACTTTTCAAGGGTTGTCTATTTGGGCGTGGAAAAATATCTGTACTTGCAAACTGAGCCCTCTTGCCCCAAGCCATATTGGTAGATGGTAAGCAGTGAGCCCACTTTTCAGGATAAAGCTGCCTTTCAAATTTTTGATACAACAATTGATCAGACCTATTCTTGAAAATGAGCAGCCTCCCGGGTTTTTTTTTACACATTGGCTAGTCTTATTTTTTTGGATTTTAGATAACCATTTTCATCAGTAATTCATTACTTTTTCCCTTGGGAGGAGGCGATTGGCTGGATTTCTAATATTCAGACAGACAGGCTTTAGGGCATATGCAGATTCATTCTCCATCTCACGCAGAGAGAATCCAATCGATCTTGGACATGTTGGAGTGACTTTACACAAAAGGCAGGGTCAGTCAGCACACATATACAAAGGCCAATGCTTCAGGGACATACTGAAGGACATACACAATGTGCACACATCAGTGGAGCAGCACAAAAGCAAGGTACATCAGCCCTACAGGTTTTGGCCTTGTCAGTGTCACCAGGTCTGTTTTTTTACCTCAGGCCAGTTCTGCCTCTTGTCTTTCTTTCTAATGGCAGGAGCTGCCACGAAAGGAGACATTGCTGCCTGTTCTTTTCCCCTGCAGCTCTAGTAGTAGAAGTGGACACAGGAGAAATGAGGTCCCGGGACTTCTTTTAAAGAGTCTGTTGCCCAGCCATGCACAATGCCCTGAGCAATCCCCTTGTGCAAAACCAAACGGTTTATGTTGTGCAAGTGTTCTAGGGGTGGGGGGAAACTTTTTCCCCCCCTTGCAGTAAAATAGGAGAAATAACCCACCGTTGCAAATCCAGGCCCCCTTCCTGCAGCAGAAGTTCCCAGCAGAGCCCACACGGTGGAGCTCCCCCCTTAGAAATGAAGCCCAGCTGGCTGGCCTAGTGGTCACCTCCTCCGGGGTGACCCTCCAAAGCCACTGGGCACGAAGTAGGAGACAGCAAAGGGACAGTGTGGGACTAACCACGCTGCACGGAGCAGTCCTGCCGTGGCATGGCACAGACAGCAGGCTCAACTTCTGCCTCTGCCAACGATCTGCTGTTTGACATTGGTTTCATCAGCTCTTGCCTGTATTAACTGTCAGCTTTGGGGAGGGTTATGCAGGGTTTCCTCTGTGTTTGGCAGTGCCCAGCTAGCCAGGGGCTGGACTTCAGCGGGGGCTGCAATGTAACTGTATCACAAATATGTTAGTTAGCCCCTAGTCCTCAATAGCAAAGTTACATGCTCTGAGGAGGACAGGGGGACAGTTTTTTTAAAAAAATGCATTTCAAAGGAAGTATTCTCAGAAGAAAGTTATAGATGGTTGTTTTGATCCAAGAACTTGAAAGATAATTACACAGGTAAACGTTTCCAAATGTTGCAGGGTCTCTTTCAGGACCACAGCACTGCAGAATCTGTCCAGTTAAATTTTCAGTGTCTCTAGGGAAGGGTATTCCACCACCTCTCTGGGCTGCTGTAACAGTGCTTACCCACTCTCAAAGTGGTTCATAGTACCAGAATTTCATGCTGCAACTTGCAACCCTTGGCTTTTGTCTTTTGCTGTGCAAAAGCCCTGGGAAGAGTCTGCCTCTCTCTTCTCTGTATCATCCTCAGCCACAGTCAAGTGCTGTTGCACTGCTGAGCCCCAGCGAGCTCCTCACGTGCAGAGATCAGGGCCTGGCTCATCAATTCTAGTGCTTCACTGATGTAAAACTCCTGTCAGTGCCCAGGGTCAAGATGTCAGTCTCTTCTCTTCAGAGTTCCCACTTGAAGGACTGCATTTCTCATTCAGCTTCCCTTCATAAATAAATCACCTCTTAGACCCAGGACTTCGAAGGGATTATTAACAACACGCTCTTGCCCTTGCATTCCAGCATTGTGAGTGGCTTCAGTCAGTGTTTTGATGTATGCAGTCGAGAGCTTCATAGGGCCGCACACTGCAAACACTAACCTCCCTCTCAGCCAGCAAGAGAGGTCATCGTCATCAGCTAGTCCTTGTTCCTGGTCACGGAGAAGTTTTCAGTTCAAAGACTGCAATTTTTTTCTTTTTTTTTTTTTTAATCTGCGTCAGTCAGTCAGGTTTGGCAGCCTGGTAATTGCTCATGGCTGGAAGAGATGCCACATAATGCAACAGGCGACCACATTCTTCTGGGAAATGAAAGCATTCTCCCAGTCACAGTGCTATCTTGATGGAGGCAGAAAATTCATCTGAACACCCAACCACTACCCCCACACACACTTGCTGAGGAGAAAAATGGGCAGAAGCTTGGCTATCCTGCCATACGCATGGCAACAGGGTGGTTTTGCATACAGCTGTGCTGACTGGCTTCCAAATCACTGGTTCCACAGGTCACCACTGACCTGCCAGCAGTAGGGACGATTGTGCCAACCAGTTTCGAAGCTCTTTGTGTCTCTGCTGTCGTCTGAATCATCAGTCCGGGATGCGTTCACATTCACAACTGTCTTTCTACAATGCTCCCTTCTGTGGGAGGCCGGCACTGGGTGTATTTATGTAGGGTATGTCACCTTCCATAGGTTACAGCCTCGTATTTTTCCAAGTGACCAGTGCAAGAGCATCTTTTCCTCGAGGCGGGCACCCTTTGGGTGCCCCTTCTCATGACTGAACAGTTGATAGCTCGCCACGATCCACTAATTACAGCAGTAGGACAAGCCATGGCGCTGCTGTTTCATGCTGTGTCGTGAAACCCGTTCAACTCAGCAGTTCCCATCCTCTTCTTCAGCCGCTGCCATCACTGCAGCTCCCCCTCTGCGACTTACCGAGCCCAAAGGCTCTACCTCCCGGTGCCCTGCGGTGACCGGGGTACCTCAGAAACCTAAAGCGAAGTTGGATGTAGTCCAAAACCTGGGCTGGAGGCTGCAGGCCCGGCTCCACCATACTGCCCAGCCCTCCCTCTCTGCACGCTGTGTTGGCCGGAAGGACCCTAAGGCCCCGGGGACGAGGGGAACGGACATGACACACACGGAGGACGCTTCCTCCCAAGAGCAGCTCTTGGCCGGCTCAGTTCCCTGAACCGGCCGCACCGGAGAGGTCTGGCTGGCCGGAGGGAGCGGGGGAGGGCGGCCCCGTCCCCTCAGGCCAAGCGCGGGGCTGGGGCCGGGGTGACACCGCCAGCGCCGTCGCCTCGCCGCTCTCAAGATGGCGGCGGGAGCGAGCTGGCCCCGCCCCTGCGCGCGTCTCCGTCCCCATGGCAACGCGGCGCGAGCGGAGGGGGGCGGGGCTCCGCCCGGCGCTCGCCGTGCTTCCGGGCTGGCCCCGGCGGTGACGTGGCGGCGGNGACCGAGGCCTCGGACCGCCGGGAGACCCCGCCGTCAGGGCCCGACGCCGAGCCTCCCGTGCTGGGCTCTCGCCCCGGTGGGCCCCGGGTGCAGCCCGGTGAGGGGGCGGGGGATGGCGGACACGGTGGCAGCGGCAAAGGCGAGCTGTCGGCGAAACCCTTCGCCCACCGGCGGTCGGTGGGGTTGGATGGGGCGGGAAAGCGGCGCGGGGG
>VYZV01018653.1:69669-92143 GCA_013401275.1 Pandion haliaetus
AAAAAAAAAAAGAAGACGGGGGGGGGTGTGGAGCTTGTGCATGGGGAAATAATGAGGCTTTTTGGGAAAAGGAGTTGCAAAAAGCTTTGCGTTGCCTCCCGAGATAGGAGATGAACGTCAAAAAGTGACATAACTTGCTATGAAGTCAAGAAGAAAACGGAGATTTTTTAACAGATGGAGGGGGTAAAACTGTAAATATCTTTAGCGGCCATGGTGCAGGTAGAGAGTGTGAAGAAGCAGCTTCCAGAAAGGACCACGTTTTCTTCCGTGCTTTGGAAATACTGCACACGTGTGGGTCTTGAAACGCTCAGCATTCAAACTCGAGGACTTCCTCCTGTCTCATTCACAGCAGGGAATCAGAGACACTTGACATGGTTTTCACCTTTGATATAAGAACAGAGACCACGATGTGACCTTCAAAAAAAAAGAAAGGAAGGGGATTGACGGGTGACAGGTTGATTCTCTGCAGTTTTCTATTGAGATCACTGGTTTATTGGGGTTTATTCTGTTCTTTCTTCATAGGGATTTTGGAATAAGCATTTTCAGACAAACAGGCTCCGCTTAACCAAAACAATGTTTGCAGATTTGGACTATGATATTGAGGAAGATAAGCTGTGAGTATTTCACTTGTCTTTTCTTGGGTTTTGCTAACAGTAGAAATAGTCTTTCCAGCCAAGACCTAATGGGAGTGGATAAATTTACCTGCTCCCGACACTGTGTGCTGAAGAGTCAGTCTTGCTGTTCAGTCCTGATTTCTTGCTCCCTCTGGGGACTGGGGATGAGGCACCGCCGTGCTGGTGAGCAAAGGAGAACGCTTTCTGTTGCCCTGCAATGACTATCCTGCATTTCTGATTGCAAAGCAGTGGTGACAAATCTTCTGTAAATTGATGACCTTGACTAGAGAAAAAACCTGTTTGTAATGGAGGAAAGATAATAAGAGGCAAGAAGAAGTGGAGAGAAACTCTGGACTGCTTAGATCTGTAAGGAGGAGAGCACTGGCATTTCCTGAGCAAGTGAAAGGTTTGATGAGCTTAGCGATTAATTTAACATGGAGCGCTTGTCTTGCATCTCATTTTATGCTGTGCAAGTTTTCCTCTCGCTCCAGCACTAAGAGCAGATGAAACACTCTGTAAAACATGGTAGTGTTTCCTCAGTGCCTGGCGATGGACGAGGGTGTCTCTCGCACCCCTAGTCCTTGCATGCCGTCTCAAAAAAGATAGCCCAGAAGGTCCTTCTGCTGGTCCATGCTGATAGACTCTATGGCGGAGATAAATGTGATGGTTTCAAATGTGCAGTGCCCGTTATGTTTTCAGTTTGTATCAACTCGGATACCAGAGCTGTTTCATACACGTGCAGCTCTGCCTACCGTGTTCAGTTATTCATTCCCCCTTTCTCATTCTAGGGGGATCCCCACTGTACCTGGGACGGTGACCCTGAAGAAGGACTCTCAGAACCTGATTGGGATCAGCATTGGGGGAGGAGCACAGTACTGCCCCTGTCTCTACATTGTCCAGGTGAGCACTCGGGGAGGAACAAGAAACCATCTTTGTAAAACAGTGTTGGCCTGAGACATGGATAGTGTGGGGAGTCCTATGCTATTTGTTTTTCTCAAAGTGGAAGACATCATCTCACTTCCCAGTGAATAAGATTTCCTTACTCTGGTACATAATAGGTGTGGAAGAATTAAATTAAGACTTCTGAAATTATCCTTCTCCTTGGAGAACGTGTTAGAATTCACAGGGGAATGGTGTGACGTTCTCAGCATCAAGAAATCCTACGCTTGAGGAGGTACATCCTGGAGGCAAGAACTTCCCAAAGGAACAAGATGATCAGCCCACCTCTTAGTTAGGAAAGGGGAAAAACCGCAGCTTCACCATGAACAAAATACAACTGAGTTAAACAGGAGGAATGTAATTGTCCCTTTTTCGTTCTTCAGCCCTGCGTTCACCTTTCTCTTCCTCTTGATTCCAGACTACCTGTGCTCTTTCTCCTCTCTGCTAGGTATTTGATAACACTCCAGCAGCCTTAGACGGCACCGTAGCAGCTGGTGATGAAATCACAGGAGTGAATGGGAAGTCCGTCAAAGGGAAGACCAAGGTGGAGGTGGCCAAGATGATACAGATGGTAAAGGTGAGAGGTAGGAGGGGGCCACTGGAGCTTCTGGGTTGTAGTTTACAGTTTATTGTCCATTGGTAAAGGAAGCCACTGCTACGTGCTTCCAGCACAGCAGTTCTGGATTTGCTCTTTCTACAGGGAGAAGTGACGATACACTACAACAAGCTTCAGGCCGACCCAAAGCAGGGCAAGTCTTTGGATATCGGTAAGACTGGTTTCTTTCTCCGTGGAGTGTTAAAATGACATGGAGGAGTGAAAGATTGGTCCCAGCTAAAACCAAAGTAAAATTCTGTTTCCATTCCTCCTCTTAACTCAGTCATTTTCAAATGGATACTGTCAAAGGCAATTAATATCCTTCCCTGCCTTCTTCAAGTAGTCTTGAAAGTTAAATTGAGGCTTGACTGTTTTTGCGGGAGTCTTGTTTTCCTGCGCTGTGTTTAGCATGGTGATGAAACTCAACTAGATAATAATTTAATTTATTTTTAATAAATACAAGTTGTGCTGACCTATTGAGGTTTTCAGCTGTACACAGAAATGTGTGTATTGAAAAACACTGGTTGCAGTTTCTCAGCTTGGACAACAGTGATGAAGTACCTATCTACACTGAGCTTTGTATGACCATAAATTTTATAGGAGAGAGAGGAGGCTTTATTTCTAAACCAAAATGTGTGTTTTGAACTAAGCCTACACAGCTGTCTCCTTTATATGGTCGACTTTTCTCACTTTCCTAAAATATCTATCTATTCTTTTTGCTTTCATTTCTTTTCTTGGTGATTAAGGTGCTAATGAATTGACAGGGGTTCAGGAAAATTGTGAGGAGTGAGATGGATTTCTGGGGAAACAGAAGTGTGGTGAGAATATGGTATTTTCCAGAGACACTGAACACTGTGGCTTCAGCTGCGTTCTTGGGAGCTGCAGGCACTTGGCACCCCTGCAAGTTTGCCTCTAAATAAATGTAGTTGAGTCATCGGATTCCAAAGAGGGCATAACTGTCTCTAGTAATTTGCAGGGTGTGACCACCAAAGACAGAAATTAATTCCATCAAGGAATGACAAAAGGGTTTAACTAAGATCCGAAAGACAGGAGTAAGCAAAGGGATAACTTTGAACATTAAATCCTATGTGTCTTGCTTTCTGCCTCATCTCCTGACTTCAGTTGAAGTAACACAGCAAGTAGCATAAGCAAAGTTTAGTTCCGAGTATCATGATAGGTAGCTTATAGCAAAGTGGTTGATTGGAGTAGTCTTCCAAAAGAAGTGCTGGAGCTCTATTGCTTGAAGTATATAGGGTGTGAGAGCAGAACAGACAGGCAAGATAGAAGATGTGCTATGCACGGCTGGACCAAACATCTAGTTTTTATGGTATTCTTTTTTTCTGCTCACTACCTCAGTAGTGAGTTAAGTTCAGTTTATTCAGTGCCTGAGAAACCAGTGAAGTATGCTAGTGAGCTTTTCATGCCCACGGAAATGACCCTGATGCTGGTTTACTACTCTTTTTTGGTTTTTAGTATTGAAGAAGGTAAAGCATCGACTGGTAGAGAACATGAGCTCAGGGACAGCAGATGCTCTGGGGTTAAGCCGAGCCATACTTTGCAATGGTAAGTATTGTCCAGGAGAACATTTTCTTAAGGGAACACTTACCCTCTTGTGCTTACCTACTTTTTATTGTTATTTGCGTGTTCCACATTATTCCTTCATGATTCTTTCCTTCTGCTATACCTCACTGTTGTGATTGCTCTGTCCTTCTTTGAGCGATATATCCCGTCATCGGGGCCATTTAAATGTTAGCTAAGGTCAAATTAAAAGTGTGGACCCACTTAGTGAATGGTAATAGGTGATGACGCCACTCTGCAAAGTAAGTTTGCAGTTATTTTAAAAGCTTCCCATGTTGGACCAGGGGACAGGCATTCAGAGGTGAGGGAAATTTGTATCAAAGATATGAAACTGGTGTGAAGCCAGTTGGCCAGGTCTTAACCATGTCCTGGATTTGACTGTTGTAATTCTGTATTCTGATTCTTGTTTCCATTTAGACGGACTGGTGAAGAGATTGGAGGAGCTAGAGAGGACTGCAGAGTTATACAAAGGTAAACTGCGTCTTGCATCAGACACCAGATGGGAGGGAAGGATGCCTCCATTATGTTTCAGTGAAATGACTTAAATGCTTTTTCTGGCTTCCATAACAGGCTTGACAGAGCACACCAAGAGTCTTCTCAGGGCTTTCTTTGAGCTATCCCAGACACACAGAGGTAAAGAATCCAAGTGAAGAGAGCAGAAATCTTTGACCTCCAGTTTCAGGAGTTCTAGTCAGTACTTCGATATGTGATTCCCTCACCCAAAGAAAACTTAAGTGTTGCAGAAATGAGCCGGGAAGGGCTGCCCTCCTGGCATTAGCGGTCATGGTGCTAACACAGGCCCTGTCTTTCACATTGAAGAAATGCCCAGCCAACCTCTGGTCTTTAGAGAGTATGTAGCATCATTCCACAGCTAATTGCAAGGTTATGGGAAGGAGTGGTAATACTGGAGGCAAGATTCTTCTCCAGGGTCAACCTCTTCTTTCATCTGTTTGCATTTATTACCCTCATCCAGCTTTTGGAGACGTTTTCTCTGTCATTGGTGTACGGGAGCCACAACCAGCTGCCAGTGAAGCCTTTGTGAAATTTGCTGACGCCCACCGCAACATTGAGAAGTTTGGGATTAACCTTCTGAAAACAATTAAGCCGGTAAAGAATCTAACTGTAGTAGTAAAGGGTCTGGAGAAGAGGGGAATCTAGAAAGACAGAAGCATGTATTTGAAGGTGTGGTCTTATAAATCATTCATTGTAGGAAGAACTGTCTTTGCTTCTCTTCGTAAAGAACCTAAGAGGTAACGTAGTGAATATATCAATCTTGTCCCTTTGACTTTTGCACATGAGTATGTTCCCCTCGTTTTCTTTTGGGGATGAGGGGGTAGTTTGATCAGCGTAGTCCCTAGAGCCCTTTCCCTGATAGTGGTACCCAGAATTAAAAGATATCACTAAATTTAAGAGTTTAGCTAAGCAGTTCAGGAACAATTTAAGGATTTCAATCAATATATTTGAGTGAGAGTCTCCAGGGGATCTGTCCACTTAGTTTAGCAAAGAGAGGATTAAATGTTGATTTGGGCACCACTTTCAGTGCCATGTTGGATGGACAACTTTGGGTAGTGGACCTTTGAATCAGGGAGAGCGGTTTCCAGGACCAATTGAAAATGAAACGAGATGCATTGAAAGAAGATGAATTCAGACTAGAAGTGAGGCATGCATTTCTAACACTGGAACCACTTGCCAGTGACAGTAATGGATGTTCTAACCGTGGCAATTCTGAGTCAAGATCAAACATTTTCTTTCAAATGCTCTAGTTCATAAAAGAGTTAACTTGAGGCAGTCTCATGACCTGTGCTGGTTAGAAGGTTGCATTGATGAATTGTAGTCATGCTTTTTGGTCTTACATTCAGCAACA
This sequence comes from Pandion haliaetus, assembly GCA_013401275.1. NCBI lineage: Eukaryota > Metazoa > Chordata > Aves > Accipitriformes > Pandionidae > Pandion > Pandion haliaetus. The sequence goes on from VYZV01018653.1 coordinate 75,260, forward strand.
GGATGTTTCCCTTGCAGATGCTTACTGACTTGAATACGTATCTGAATAAAGCCATTCCTGACACAAGGCTGACTATCAAAAAATACCTGGATGTCAAGTTTGAATATTTGGTNTCATAGCCTGAAAGTCACATATAGCATATATGATCACATATCAATCCTTCCACAAACCATGTGAGAATGCATTGTTTTTTCCAATTCTTTGTCTACTGCCAGATTACTCGGATTCAGACACCAGCTTTTAACCTGATAGTTCTCACTGGTAAGAAAGATCTCCCAGAATCCAGATGACTTATTTTCTACATGACTGAATTAATTTCCTGATTTATTTGTAAAGAGTTCCTATGCAACTTATGCTCTTGAACTCCCCTAAATAGCTCTCCAGTCCATATTTTTCAGGTAGTTTTGCATCATCTTTCTTTAGGCAAAGTAAGCAACTGTCAAGTCGTATTTGCTTTCATTTAGATCACGCCTTTTTTTTTCCGCCCCCATTCCACTCATCCCTTGTTTTCTACACCCAAAAAGGGTAGGGTTGTTAAGTGCATCTGTTCCATAACTGTAGGAATCTATTTCCTTTTACCAGCTGAGAGAAGTATTTGGAGCCGCAGCCCTAAGGCAAGTGAATATGGCAGCATCTCTTCCCACATCAATCCTTCCCACAATTCATCTTTTTTTCCTCCTTCTTTATTTATTGCCTCCTCATACTTTTCTGGTACCGTGTTTTCCCAAACAGTAGATGAACGCAGGGTTTTTCTCTTACTTACGTTACACTTATCTAAAGTATTTGCTCCTGTAATATAAATAATAAGCACCTTCTTTCTCCCCCACCGTTTTCTCTCCCTGTCTTTCTTTAAATAGATTTACTTTCCACCTGGGATGTTTAATATACTGTGATCCCACTGTGCTTTCCCCAGTGTCCCTAGCTGCAGCATTGAAGGAAGGCTTGAAATGGTACAACCCTATGGCTATGGGTGATGATGAAATTGCTTCTAATTTTAATATGTCCTTCTTGTTTTGCTTTCTTTTTTTCTTTAAATTCTGCGAAGTCTTACTGCCTGAAAGTCAAAGAGATGGATGATGAAGAGTACAGCTGCATTGTGAGTACCACTGCTGTGGCAATGACAACTGCATACTCTCTTTCTGCAGCTTCCCTATGCACGCTGCCTCATAATTGCAAAAGCGCTCCTGTGCCTGTGTGCACCCGAACTAGTGAATGCATCCGAAGAATTACACACATTTGTTCTTAACATATTAGAAATTGGAGATCCTTAAATGCTACCTAGGAAACACTGCCAATAAGTGTCATGAATCACTGGTGCTGTGGAATAGTGGAGGGACCAGACATCTCCTCTACAGCTTGTTTGCTTGGTGGTTGCCTGTCTCAGTGTTTAAGTACTATTAGCTTGTGTAAGGAGGATTAAGGTGTTATCTTCACAGATTCCATTTGTGAGTAGTGTACAGCTTACCATTAATTCTGGACTTGTTTCTGAGAAATGGAAATTTAGCTTCTCTAGGAACGCATGTGAAAGCTGCATTTGTAGTTGAGAAAAGTTGATTAAAGGATCTCTCTTAACAATAAGGTTTTTCCTAAAAATAGGTAATTTAAAATCAGAAGACTTAAAAAAAAACCCCTGGCAACATTCTCCAGTAACAGTTTGGTGTCTGGCTTAGTGTTTTATAACCGTAATCCTTAACAGCTCTGTTTAAGATAGCTAAAGGTGTCCCCTACATGCCCAGTTTCCCTGCATAAAGATCTTGTTTTATCCTAGGTATTGATTTCAGAGCAGGGATTTGAGTTTTTGGAATGCCCAATTCCCAGTGCCAGGAAGGAATAAAACTTTCCTAACACAACATTTAATTATATCCTTCCTGCTAAATGGGAAGGAAAGAATCCCAGTCTTGCCCAGCACAGTAACATCTTTGGGTTTTGGTGCACACAGCGTGCATTACCAAGCCGTAGTCCGTAACACGAATTTTTATGTATGTTATGTTTACAGGTGCAAGAGAAGAATCCTGTTTTGCTGACAGATCTAACCCCTTTCTCTCAAAACTATTTTGTGGGACAACATATAGGTCCCTCCCTACTGGTTCCCAGCATTGTGTCTGGATGGTTGTAAGGTACCACAGGGCTCCCTGTGTAGATGTACAATATGTTACACAATCCATATAGGGCGAAGCTTGCAGAGGAGGGCAGATTTTTTTCTGTGATTGATATAAATTAATGTATCCCTCAGACTCTAGACTTGTTTGTTCATAGTGCCTGTCTTAATAGTTCAGATAAAAAGCCACGCCACTTCTCCATGCTGGGTTGAAAGGTGCCTGTTCTTTTGTCTTTGCTTAGTAGCGATGCTTTTCTTTACCGTGGTTGGCATGTATTTGGCCTTCAGAATGGCCCTACTGACTGCCAGTTGTTGACATGGCTCAGCATTCCTCGTGTTCCATGCTTCCTGACTGCAGCTCCAGTGAGCTTGAGAGGGCCATAATAACCCAAGGTCATTGTGAGTCCTCATCGGTAGGCAAACTCTGTGTACAAACACTGTTGTGGGAGCTTCTAAAGCAGCGCTGTGTTTTTGGCAGGCTCTGGGTGAACCTCTCTACCGGGTCAGCACTGGGAACTATGAATACCGCCTTATCCTACGTTGCCGGCAGGAGGCTCGCACGCGCTTTGCCAAGATGAGGAAGGACGTGCTAGAGAAAATAGAGCTCCTGGACCAGAAACACGGTGAGTACCACTGCTGTGTCCAGCACCTGAAGGGATCAGGCAGACGTGGCTTTGGCCTTCATTCTCCTCCTTTGTCTTGGCTTAGAAGTCTTTGCTGAAGAACCCTTTTGTGGCTGTGCCTGAGACATCCACCCTCAGGAGCCAAAAGGGATTAATGAGTAGGAGGCTGCATCTAATGCTGGCGAGGGAGGCTTGATCACAGCCTTCACACTGTTTGGGAAGGGGGTTTTCACCTGATTTGTTCCCAACGTGTCTCCGCTACAGTGCAGGACATCGTGTTCCAGCTCCAGCGTTTTGTCTCCACGATGTCCAAGTACTACGACGACTGCTACGCTGTGCTCCGAGATGCGGACGTCTTTCCCATTGAGGTGGACCTTGCCCGAACTACTCTCAACTATGGGCAGAAGGACACATACACGGACGGGGCAGAAGAAGAAGAAGGAGGAGGAAGCGAGAGGGAGGGTGGCGGGAAGGAGGATGCAAATGGTGAAAAGCTCATTGATGATGCCTGAGTGTGCCAGCACGGCCAGAGGAAAGACTTTGCAGACTGTTAGAAAAACATGTATTTCACAGGGCAATTCATCCCCCATGACTTTCTGTGTATGTCCAGCCTGGGATTCCTCCTCTGCTTTGGGTGGGGGTAGCTGGTTGGATCGGGCCCAACCTCTGCTTTCCTCTTTCTTCCCTTGCTTGTTCGCCCAGTTATTCCTTTTTCCCCCAGAGACTTCTGCTGCCCAACTCGGGTACTGAGGTGTGGGGAGGACAATGCCCTACCGCACCGCCATGTGACTCTGTGTGCAGACAGGGCACTGCTGAGCATGTGGGTTGCACTGCTCCCCTTTGACTCGTGGAAGCCAATTAAACATCAGGAGATGATTACAAATGGCAAGAACAGCCCCCTTCTGTCCTCCCCGTCTGCTGCGGGAAAGTCTTAGCACCAGCATTGTTCTCTTCACCCACTGCTCGCTGTCTTCAAGCTTCCCATTCTCTGGCCTGTTTTAAGCTTCCTCTGTCTGTTCCGTCTGTCTCCATGGGCTGCAGGACCGATTTTTGTAGGATGATCACTCCCACCACTCCTAGCTCTCTAAGAAATAGGAGCAAGTCTGAACTGATGCCTAGAACCGGCGGTGGCATACATGATCTGGTCACCGCCCCAACCAAGGGGCTGGTGGAAGCTCTCAAAGCAGGCACTGGTATGCTGGGCTACTGCAACCTTGCTGCAAAGATTTAGAAGTCCCTTCCCCTGCCTACCATCCTCTTCATAGTCCCTGAGCTCCTGCATAGCCGGCAGCATGCGCACACACCATAGCTACACCCCAGGGCTAGAGTCCTGCAGGATGTGGCTCTGCCTTTCCCTGCGGGAAGGAGGGACCTGGCTCAGGAAGGAGTCCCCCTGCTCGGCAGAGACGCTGACGTGAATGTGCTTGTCTGAGGCAGAGAGGTTCCTGGGAATAACAGCAAAGCTGTTCCTTTCCATCGTTCACCTCTCTTAGGGCTCCTTGCAATGGACAATAACCAAACGTCCTTCTTGAGGATGTGCAGCCAGTCCTGCACACTCTTTCCTTGTGCAGGTGCCAGAAGGAGCCACCTTAGAACCACAAAGGATGTCCCATCCTTAAACTAAAGAGGAGAGACAGGAAACCTTATGGAGAGAGGAGGACATCGCCTGAAGGCAGAGGCTTTGAGATCTTTTAGTGCAAAGCATGGATAGCGTACCACCTCCTGCTCTCCTCTCTGCACAGCCATTTTGTGCTGCCTCTGGGCCAGCTAGAAGCAGTAGCTAACGTCCCATTCCCTGGCACAAGGGAAGGGGGGAAAGGAAAACCAAGGTAAGTGAGGCTGCTTCTTTCCTCCTTCCTTTTCTCTTCTCCCTCCACCCTTGTGGGCTGATCCCAGATGCAGATGGCACTTTCTCTTTTAGCGGGTAGCACAACTGCCAGGAGTGGTGTGCTGCTCAGAGTCAAGGGTTTTGACTTTGTCATTACATTCTAGTGGTAGCGAGAGAAGTTATTTAAGGACATTAATTTATGATCGAGATGTTTGTTTTGTTTTGTTTTTTCTCTTTGATTTGTTTTTGGAGCTTCGTCATCTCTGTAGGTGCCTGGAGGAAAGCCATCCATGGTCAGCCTGCTCTGGAAGATTTAAACGGACTCTGATGTACTGACTGTTGTCTCTAATAAAAAAAAAAATGTGACATTTCGTTTCCTGCCCTTCATGGGTTTTCTTTAGAGATTTGTTTGCTCAGCCTCCGTTGGTTTTAGTCTTAAAATATCATGATGGGAAGATGGGTGTTATGTGCTGGCCATTGTTTTTCTTGCTCATACTGGTGGATAATCAATCTCTATGTCAAGCTGCGGTGGTCACTGCAGCACAGGTTTCCAGAGGAGGAGGCTTATAAATGTTGTAGCAAGGGAAGTCCTTCATGTAATACCAGCTTCTCTGCATCTTGGCTTCCCAGAGGAACACCAACCTTGTAAAGCCACCAGTTGCCTCAGTCCTGCCCGGTGGCATCCTTGCAACCCTCCAGGGCCAGCTTCTCCCCACAGCTCAGCTGTTGCGTCACAAGCTTGAGCTGATGCTTAAGTCCCTGATCCTCTTTCAGAGCTGTTAGTTGTGCCAAAATACGGAGTGGTTAAGAGGAACAGAGAATACACTTCAGCGGAGCCTGCCTGAAAGCCAGCAACCCAAAGTGGAAGGCAGCGTAGCCAGGTTTTTTGCAACCTGACTGGTGGAGGGGGAAGGAAGAGGGCTGGGTATCTTACAGCACCGTCTGTAGCTAGATCTTGGACCCTAAGGGCCTTTATGTGCTTCTGTGAAAAGATTTAAGAGCGGGAGGCTTGGTGGGAAACGTTGACTGGTGAGAAGGAAAGAGGGGACCTTGTTCTGGTGATGTGCCTGGTTCTGGCAAGGGCAGTTGTTTTCACACTTTGGACCTCAGACCTCTGGGAAGTTGTGAGCTGCTTCTTGGAGGGGGCATTGGCGACGAGGGAAAAGCCAGCCTGGGGGACAGGGGTTTGGGGTTGCTGGGGAAAAAGCAGCAGAGCAACTTGGCCGAGCAGAGCAGAAGCGGTGGTCTTACCTTGTGGGGAGGGGAGAACGCAAGCTTGCGGAGCAGTGAATGAATGCCTGCAGGGCTCAGTCACCCGAGCTGCTGCTTCTCGTTCTCCCAGAGCTTTGCATGTGGGGTTTGTCGTGGTGCTTAGTCTGATTTGGGATGTTTCTAAGTGGGTTTGAATAGGAAAAAGCCCAGAGTCACCGCTGCAACTGGCTAACAATCAGAGCTAACAACAGTGGTGTTAGCCACGGTGGGACAGGGGTTTACTGTCTCCCCTCCACTTCCCAGTTCTTAGGTCTCTTCGTAACCTGACATCCTTTAGCAGCTTTATTTTGCTCATCATTTACTGCTCCTTGCTTGGGAGCATCTAGAATGAAACCCTTTCCTTCACGTCCCTGCTCCCCCACTGGGTTTAAATGGCTTTACGGGTCCTGCAGGCTTCACCCGTTAACCCGTTAATTTGTAGTCAGTCTGGGCTGGAACGAAATGCCTATTTTGATGGTCCCATGAGCTGCCCTCCCTGTTGCCCTCTGCTTAGTTTTTGATCCCTCGCTGTAGTCACAGGTCCCCCCAGGGCCTCTGAGGTGAAGCAGTTCAGGAAACCGGAAGAAAGGGCTTTGGCCAGGGGTGTTTATAAAAAAATCCAGTCCTAAAGCAGATTAAGAGTGGTTTAAGCATGCCAGAGAAGGTTGTCCTCTCTGAATCTAGAAATCCACCACTGCAGCGGGGGTGAGGGAGTCATGCCTGCCTTACCACGTGCTCCAACCCCCTCGTTAGTGACACCCCGGGGCTGTGGCTTGTCCTTCTGCCTTACCTTTGATTCCTTTACATAAGGGGGTTTTCTCTATTTAAAAGGAAAACATACCATGCATCTGGTGCCATCCCTGCTGAGTGGATAATCACTTGGGACACGGTTATTTACCTGCCCTGAAACTCCCACCCCCACAGGGGCCAAGTTGTTCCTTTCACAGGTCAACAGGACTCACTTCAGCCTAGATAAAGCCAGCTTGCTGCTATTCCTGTTGGCGAGGCTCCGTCTCGTGGCTGCTCCCCTAATGGCATTAGTCTTTCTTAGACGTCTTCTTCCTGCACCTCAGCAGCGGCCTCCAACCCTGTGCTTCCCTACTTGGAAAAGCAGCACCGTGTCACTGTCCCAGCTCTACCACCCACAAAAGATGCTCCAGACGGAGGTGGTCAGAGCCGGTGTCCCATGGGTTTGGCAGTGCCCGAGGGAGGTATTGCAGGGAATGTGATGTCTACCTCCATGCTGGCTGCAGCTGGAGGTGGCCTGGATGATAGCTATGAGTTACACCACCTCCTAAACCTACTGCCAGCCAGCCTGGTGCTATCCCGACCGTGGAAGTGGGGCAGAGGAAACACTGACACCAGACCAACGTGTACCAGATCTGATTACAAAGAGTCTCTAATTGTTTGTGTTCTGTATTGTGACAATGCAGAAGGAAAAGGAGAGTCCTTGGCAGCCTCTTCAAAAGACTTTCTCCAGGGCTGGTTTAGAAGTGAGGAAAGAAGATTTTTTTTTTTTTTTTTTCTTTTCTTTTTGGTGTTTGGGCTGCTCTGAGCCTGTGCTGTACCAACATGGGTGCAGGATGCAAGTAAACGTATCACTGGGTAGGTATGTAGACATATGTACGTAAGGACCAGCTATTCTTCCACCTCTCCCTCTTACTTCTTACATCTGCTTTTGTCTGAACTTTTTCCACCCCGTATCTCACCCACCCTCCCGTGCTGAGGTGCATGCAAACAAGGCCAGTTTTATACATCCCCATGCTTCTGCCCTGGCTAAAACCTGTCCCTCTCCACCATCTGCTCAGCATTGCAGCTGTCTCGTGCCAACACCTCCCCATCCCCTTCGGGACACCCGCCTCCCTCTCCGCTCTGCTCCTCTGCCACGTGGTTGGCCTCCTCGCTGGCCGCCACCACGGCGTTGTCGGTGCTGTGGGCCGGCTGGTGGTTGTCACTGCTGTGCTCCTCGGCTTCCTGTACGTCGGACTCTGCTTCTTCGGTGTCACTCCCGCCGCCCGCGGAGGGGTTCTCCGGGGGAGGTTCCTTCTTCTTCCCTCGGTTCAGGCAACAGTAGGTGGCCATGGCCAGGAAGAGAGCGGAGAGCACCACCTCCGAGCCCGCCAGGTAGAAGATCACCTCGTAGTTCTTGAGAGCATCAACCAAGCGGCCTGATGGAGAAGAAATGAGCCGGTTAGCCTCAGCCTACGCACTCCTGCATGGACAGCCCAGTGCAGGCAGGCAGCGCCTGCGTTTGGCTGAGGACTCATTTGTCAAAGGAAGAGCAAGAAGCCTGAATTAAAAAAATCACCCTGGGCAAGAGCCACACTGTACCACCTGGAAAAGTACTGTAAGAGTGCAGGGTTGGTGTTTTCCCTTGTTTGGACAAGGTTAAATAACTGTGACACGCTGACGTTATGGTCTCACGTCGTGGTGGGCCTTTTTCTTCTTGCCAAGGTGAGACGAGGCTCCGAGGACTTGGTTTGTCCAGTCTCAGAAAAGAAACAAAATTTGAGAAGGCATTGCTATTTCTTAAGCTATCATGTCAGGAAAATATTTGGAGGGGGAGAAGAAACATCTCTTTGGGAGAGAAATCCCTTTGGTTGGCCCATACCTGATAATTGCTCTGCGAAAGAGATGTTCTCAATCTACCTTCTGAATGCACTGGAGCTGGCAATGGAGGGACGGTTCCCGGTCCCTGGTGCAGGGCAGTCTGCACAGCTGCTCTGCCGCAGTCAGGATGGGGCCATGGTGACCAGAGGCTTCATCCCGGTCCCACGTGCTCCGAACTGTGCGTGATCCCCCCCATCCCTGCTGCGCCGTGGTGCATGGCCTGAAACCAGCCCCAGGGCACGCTGGGGTGCCCCTCGGAGCAGTCATGGGAGGCACGCAGCAAATTCCTCCCAAGGTGAATGTGCTCCTCTTCACCCAAGCCGGACAGCGAGTGAGGACCCTGCGCGCGCGCGCGTGTGTGTAGCTTATCCTGTGCCAAACCCCCTCAGCCCCACGGAGCGGGAAGCAGCTCAGGAGGATTACACCAAACAAAGCCACTTTGTTCAACCCTCTTCTTCCAGCCGAGCATTGCTACCCGGAGTCCCAGCCGTCGGGTTTGCCAGCACACTCAAGCTTCTCGTACCAGGGGGTCCTGCAGCAGAGGGTCCCGCTTGGGAGGGGGAGGTGGGAACCATGACTTGGCTCCCCCCAACACTGTTCTTTTTGGTGGCTCTGCGCCATCTGCATCCCATTTTGTGTGCATACAGTACAAAGGCAGAGCTGAACTGAGGCAGGAGGGCTAAGGGCTGTCCCTCCCCCATCACCACCCACTGGCGTGCCTTGCTCCTTGGAGCAAGGTGCTGTTAAATCCCCCTCTCCCCCCATGATCTCTTTGCAGCTGCCTCCAAGACACGTATTTCTTGACCCTCCCTGGCCTGGGACTGCTGACTGCCCCACAGCTTGTAAGATGGGACATAAGTTATCATTAGCATCAAGAGGGTCTTCTCTTGGCCACTAATTTTTACCTGAGAGCTGGGTGGAGTTGCTGAGGGCAGGTTTTGCTCATTACTGGTGGTATGTGCGGGGGAAAAGATCATTCACGCAGAGGTCGTCACTGATGGGCTTTAGCCCACGTGTTGCAGCTGAAGGAAGGGAGTGCGGGAAGGAACGGAGTGGTTCCTGCCCGGGGATTTGCCCATGGTCTGTCCGCGACCCTTCCTCGCAAATCGCACATGCAGGGAACTACACTTCATTTGGAAATAAGCCTTTGGCATGATTTGGCTTTCTCAGACCTGATCAGACACTGAACAGTAACCTACACCAGTCTCTTGGGTGAAGGGTCTCTCCCCATTCAACAGCCTGTTTACGGGCTGTTTGTGGGGTATGGACCTTACCAGGGACTGTGACCTAGACTACACTGGTTGAGAAGCTGTAAGTGTCTTAATCCTCTTAAAAAAAAGTAACAGCAAATGCCTCAGGTGGCTCTACAAACTGTTTTGACTTGTTTGACGCCAAAACGTTTGTGCCTTGGGATTGGGGCCAACACAAATTGAGATCATTATTTACAGCACTGGTCAAAAGGCCATGGATACCAAAGAGAACTTGACAGACCCTTGCCGTGTCCTACTGAAGACTCTCAAAGGTTTGCCTGCACCATGTGCCTGACCCTACCCATAACATGGTTCTATGCAACATTTGCAGTGAAGGCAGAGACCTGGATCCCAGCGTGAGAGGGAAGTGCCACTGATCAGGACTGAGGGACACTGGAAGTCATGCCACTCTGGATATCTCTGGATGCCTGCCATCGCTCAGGTCTCCGAGAAAAGCGGAGAGAAATATCACTTGCCATCTTCTGCTCCTGCTCAGATTCAGCGTTGAGGTGCACGGAGTGAGACTGGGAGCTCTCACTTGAGATCTCAGCTTCCATAGAAAATTAGAAGTTGAGAAATACGGTCTTTCTTCAAGTACCGTGCCCATGCCCGATACCTGCAATACTGTGGAATGGCAAATGAACAAATGAACCACCTGTGTTTTGCAGCAAGAGACCTACCTGCAGAGGGTGGACCGATGAGCACAGCGAAAGCCTCGATAAGCAGGACCAGCCCGATGGCGCTGGAGAACTTCTGGGAGCCAACGATGGCCATCAGCACCTCGAACTGCAGTGCTCCCACCATGCCGTACGAGATGCCAAAAAAGACGCAGAAGATGACGAGCCCCGTGTAGTTGCTAGCCCTGGCACTGCAGATGTCTGTCAAGCCGTTGAAGAGCATAGAGAAGCTGAACAGGTACGCCACATGAGGGCGAACCCACTTCAAACCTGCCACCATGCCGCAGGCTGGGCGGGCAAAGATGTCTATGAAACCAATGATGGAGAGCAGGAACGCAGCCTCTGTGTCTGGTACGCCTGTGTCCTTGGCGTAGTTGACCAGTAATATGGGGGGCACGAAGAGACCCAAGACCAGGATGAACTTTGAAATAGTGTAAATGATAAACCCTCGGTTGGAAAAGATACTAAAATCCAGAAGCTTCTTTCCTTTCTTGAGCTTCTTCTTGGCCTTCTTGGCTTTCTTGGTTCCATCGGCAGAGCCGATTCCCTCTTCTGATTTCCCTCCTATGGGCAGCATCTCCTTGGCTTCATATTTGTCCTGAGCTTTCTCCATCTTCCTCTTCATGCCCATATCCAGGGGTCTCATGACGGCCCCACAAGTGCAGCAGTTAAGCAGAAGGCCCCCCATGATAAGGAACCCTCCTCGCCAACCAAACTTCTCCAGCAGCACTTGCCCCAGTGGAGAGAGGGAGGAAAGGAAGACAGGGCTCCCAGCGGCAGCCAGTCCATTGGCAAGAGGCCGACGCTTGTCGAAGTAGGTGCCCAGCATGATCAGTGAGGGCTGGAAGTTCAACGCCATACCCAGACCTACATGAGTGTGAGAACCAGGAGGGGGACAGGGAGTGCAAGAACATGAGACATGGTTTGCAACAAGACAAAAACTCCCCTCAGACTATCTGAGTCCTGAAGTCCCATGATGTGATTCACGTGATCCTCACAAGCCTCCGCTCCTTCATTTTAGAGGATTGCCCCTGGAGAAGAAGGGCTAAAACAGCCTGTCTACCTGAAGTGTATTTGAATCGGGTAACTGTGACCATGTTTAGACAGGACCCGTGCCTTAAACAGGAACTTTGCCTCTCTCCCCTACCACTACAGACTGATGCCACCCCAGTTGCCACGACCGCTGAGCATCATTTATGTTTCTTCTGTCCCTCTCCCCTCAAGCACAGGTCCCTGCCTATTTAGATCCAGCAGATGCATCTCCCACAGGTGCAACGTTCAGGCCTAGATGCCTCCTGTGAGCAGGTGTGAATAGGTAAGGGGAGACCTGATGCTAGACATGGCAATGCTAAAGGGAGATACAACGTGGTCTCGGCTCTTCCCCAGGTAAGTCTGTGTCCACCCTGCAACTCCTGGGGCTCTCACCTGTCAGCACGCCAGCTGTCAGATAAAGCTCAATGATATTGGTAGTAAAAGATGCCAGGATCATCCCAGAGGAAGCTAGCAGTCCACCGATGAGCATCACGGGCCGGCAGCCAAACTGGTTCACCATGATACTGCATACCGGTCCTGGGACGAAGCAGAGGAGGTAGAGTAGGAGACCAGAAGGAGACAGGACAACTGGGAAGGGGCAGCCAGCCCAAGCAGGGCACTCAGGGAAGATGAAACACTAATGACAAAGATGACTACTTGTCTGCTTAGATACGTTGGGCCCGGCCAAGGGAGAGAGGCTGCGGTGTGGAGCCCTCCACTTTGCCCTGCCTTCAGCCCCCTGTTCCCTGGGAACAAGAAGGGCTTGGTGTGATAGGGGCAGCGCTTCAGCAATGGGAGCAAACGCCGTGCCAACTGAGAGGCAGATGGGGGTGACCCCTGAGGTCTCCTGGGGCAGAGGAAAGGGGGACATGAAATGCAGCACACTTCTAGAAGAGAAGTGGTGGGACAATTGTATTCTGCATGTTGGTTCATGACTGGGTCAGTGAGTGTGAGGAGAGCCCATGGGGACATGTCTGGGCCCATAGCAGGGCAGGGAAGGCACAAGCTGGGGAGGGGAAAGTGTGTCCAGGCATCACCTGTCCCGTAGAGCATGGCCAGCATGATGGAGGAGATCCAGGCTGTGTCACTGTAGCCCACGTGGAAATCTTTCATGAGCTCCTTGAAGTAGACACTGACAGCTTTTGGGAAGGCATAGGAGAAGCCGGTGATCACAAAGCAGCCAAGGAGCACAATCCAGCCCCAGCCACCATCCGGGGGCTTCACGGGTGCTGGGAGCTGCCCTTCCTCTGGGTCTGGTCTCCCCATCGTCTAGCCTGGGAGGGGAAAGGCAGTCCGGGAGGAGGTAGGGCAACAGAGAGAGAGAGAGAGACAGACAGACAGACAGAAATCTCCAGGCGCTGTAAGAAGAGAAGAGCAGAGCAGGCAAATGTTTACTACAAGGTTTCTCTCCATGCCCACCATCTCCAAGCTCTGAGAGCCTCACTGGGGGACCACATCATCTCTCTGCACCTTCATCCTACCAGATAAGGCAGGTTTGCTTCAGGGTGCGAGGTCAAGCCACAGCTGGGCAGAGGTGGGAAGCTCCCTCTTGAGCTTGGGGCTGCCCACAGCTTCATAACCCCTGGTCAGATGCGGCTGAGCAGGGTCACAGCTCCCAGCTAAGACTGGAGAGCTGCATCCGATGTAGTGGGGCATCAGGATCCACAGCACCCCCCTTGCTCCATATCCAGCCTTGCCTGCAGGCTGGTGCGAGGTAAGAGCCAGCAACGTGAACCCCTTTCAGCTCCCAAGATCTTCCTTTGAGCCTCTCCTGTCCTGGTCTGCTCCAGCTGGGAGCCCTCCAGGACCTGCCCTGCTACAGAAGCCTCCAGCAGTGAGGCACAGGGGATCCATTAAGCCCACTGTGCTTTCCTCTGGGAGGCCCTGGTGCACAGCCTTCTCCCTAGCCCTCCCTTCCCTGCCGTGAGGGGCCAGATTTAAGAAATGGGTGAAGGGGGAGAGCACGGCAAACCAGTGGTTATTTGCATGCCAGAGAGATTAGGCCTCTGTACCTACATGGAGGAGCCAGAACAAAGCCTAAGGGGGGGGAGAAGGAGGGAATTAGAGGGGATGTCTTGTGAGTTGCACTTGGGGCTCTTAAGCTTCCCAGGAATTTTGCTCCAGTTGGCTGCTGTGGGTATGTTTTTCTCATTTCTCCCCTAGGCACCAGGTCTCTACTATACCCCTTCCAGCACCATTGGCCTCAGTTTCTTGGTCAGCCAGGCTTATTTTCACACCTATATGCAAAACCATCACTGGACTTTGACTATAGATGCTCCCCAGTAGCATCAGACAGGCATGAGAAAACATGGGGGCTTTCTCCACGCCTGTGCTGGGCTTTGCCAGGTCCAGTTTGCCCTGTCACCGTCCTGCTGGCAGCACACTCCCAGCGTGGGTCCTCTCTCCACCCTGGCTCCCTTGGCTGAAGGACTATGAGATGGCAGCAATGTTCCCAGCCCTTGGCACCAGCAGTCGTGGGAAATGCCAGCAGTCACATACTGACTGGAGACTGCTGAGGGGACAAGGACTGACTGGTCTTTCTCTTCCTCGGGCTGCAGGAGGTTCAGCACGCAGAGCCAAGGCTGGAAACGGGGCTGGAAATTGCTCTGAGAGGGGTCTAAAGCTGTAGTTTAGGGGATGCTAGAGGAGAGACTTGCAAGACAAGACAACTAGGTCAGTTCTGGACCCCTCAGCAAGGGACAGGGCACCTGCACCCACAGTTCCTCAACATAAGGAGGCACAAAATGGTCTTGGCCACTTGGTTTTAATCAGGTGCCCAAGCCAAGGTTGACCTGGGGAGGGAAGGGTGGGATAAGAGTCACCAGCTGCCCTCAGCAGGATCCCTCCTTCCCCTCCCTGGGAGACCCTTGCTCCTGAAAACGCAACGGGGGTTGTTCAGTGCAGCACCCAGGTGTCTGTCCCTGCAGCAGAGCTCCCCAAACCTTCAGGGCCCCATCAGCCAAGAAAAAAGGGAGCAGGATCAGGCTCTGAGCATGGATCGGGGCAGCCCTTCTGGATGGCCATATCCTACCAGCTCTCAGGCTGAACCACAGCTACTCCAATCCCTCCCTGCATCCCAGGTCTCAGGGACTGTGGCAAGGGGCAGAGGCATGAACTGAGAACAGGGTGCTATAAAGACAATTTCAAGGCAAAGAATCATTGCAAGGAAGAAAAGATTAATTATACACTCTCCAGACACCCATACCTCCCCCCTCACACCCTTTCTGGTGTTATCTGGATCTCTGGCACCCAGAGAATGGTCTTGCTCAGCTTCTGCCATTACCTGCCTGCTGCTTCTCTCGCAGTTCCACCTGACTGACAAGCTAGGTACAGCTGTACAAAAGGTGACCTGCTGCAAAAGCGCAATGATTTCTCAACCAGTGCTGGTACTGCACCATTTGCTGCACATAGCTACCGCAAATAAGAGTGACTGCCATCAGAAATACCCTGAGCCTTTTTATCCAAGCCCCTCTCCCAGCCTTGCTCTTCTTGATTTTGTCCTGCACCGCAAATGACATGAATCAATCAAACCATTGCAATTCATCTTTTTTTTTTTTTCCCCCCAGCTTCCTAGCAAGAAAATATTTGTCCATCTGTGGCATGCTCTATAGCAATTTCTGTAGCATTGCCTTTCAGTGATGAGTCAACAGCGTCCAATTTTGAAAAGCACGTTAGACAAATACCCATCAGTACTGTTTGAGTTTGGTGCTGGATGGGTCCTTCTGCAAGAGCCACTTGCTTGGTGCTACAGAACCGTACAACAAGGCATGAAAGGGCTTTCACCTGCCTGCATCTAGATGTTGGCTGAAAAAGATGAGGTGCACCAGAGGAGCTCACTTGTGGAGATGCCTCCAAGGCCAATATGCTATAGCACAGCTCTGCTCGGGATTTATCCCAGCTCTCAGCCAGGCAGTTCAGAGCTGCCTTGTTCTTAACACTGCAGCACATCTGCTAGCTCTTCTGCTCACGGCGGTCACACCGTGTACCCTGCACCTCTCTTTGCACACTCTACAGCTTGCTATTATTTTCTCCTCAGCTAAGGAGCTTTATTCACAGGTAAAAATACCACATGTAAGTTCACATGCATCTAAAAGCTCATCAGCATGGGCACCTGCCCTTCCCTGTGCATCACAGGCAGGTGGGCCAGAGCGGGCACTGCCGCAGAGCTAGCTGCAGGTGGCTGCCGGGAGAAGGCTTGGGCCGACACCAGAAGTCACAAGCCCAGGTTGGGCTGGTGAAGGCCACGGCAGGTTCAGCTGTGGCTGTCAGTCCCTGGACACACACAGAGCATAGAGCAGCCGGTGCTGGAGGATGCTCAGCAAAGCCCCACTGTGCCAGGCAAGCTGCATCCAGGAGGGTCCACATAAATGCTAGGATAGCTCCTAGTGCCTCCACACAATACGGATGGGGTGTGGGGGGGTCTGTTTATTAAATGCAAGGGCCACGATTCATGCCACCAGCAGCCTCCCCAGCCTGCAGACAACACCCTGGGAAAGCATTCGTTAGAGAATTAAACGAGTGCAGGTCTGGGATGAGCTGTCCCCTCGGCAGCCGGTGCCAGGATGCAAGCATCCCTCCGCGCCACTGACCTGCGCAACGAAGCAACGACCTCCCGAGCACAGGCTGAGCCTCCGCGGGCTGAGCCGACCCGTCACCTGGCGCCCAGCCTCCCTCTGTCTGGTACTTCCCGACTCTGGACGAGGGCACCCAGTTAGATGCTCCTGCTGGCCCTTTGCGCCATGGTGGGCACGCCGTCAGCCGGGCACGGGGCAATGCCTGCAGGAATCCAGGTCCCGTCGAGCGGTCGCTTGTGCCCCACTCCTTCCTTCAGGGCAACTACGTCTTCACTAGAGAGCTAATCCCCCTCTCAGTCTGCTTTCCTTCGGCTTCGATGCTGCCCAGCAAAGCCACCCACGGGGGGTGGGGAACTCCCCACACGGGGGACCCCCTTGCGTCCTGCGGGTGCAGGTAGTGCCCCACGGTGCTCCCAGCGTAGATGTGGGTCAGCAGCTGCTTATGGTTTCAGGTCGGCAGAGACCAGCGGGTGCTGAGCGGGCAGAAAGCACTTCTCCACTTTTAAGAGGCTTTTCCAGCCAATGGTGAGGAGGTGGCTGCCTGCGGCAGCCCGAATCCCCCAGTAATCCCACTGCCATGGGGGCTCCTCGCCGCTGCCCCAGCAGAGCGGGGCAGGCTGGCAGGGGCAGATTTGGAGGGGCCGAGGCAGGAGAAAGCAGGGTGAGGGTATGGGGGTGCTGGTGACAGACACAGCCAGGAGGGAGGGTGCTGGGGAGGGGGGCAGTGGAGGATGAGGGCAGAGGCCCATGTTTCAGTAAAGAGCAAAATGGGGGAAGGGGATGCCTTCAAAACCCCCTGCTGCTTCCTCAGCCACCGGTTAGAAGGATGGAGAAGCGCTGGCATGGTTTTGCAGGCCATGTACCCTGCAGAGAAGGAAGACAAGGTGGACCGGCCAAGGAATCACTGCCATCCATGGCTCCAAGTGCCGGATCCAGCCCAC
>VYZV01018653.1:92248-122813 GCA_013401275.1 Pandion haliaetus
GGGGGTGTGGGGCGGGGTGGGCAAGGGGGCTTTGCAGTGCTCACAGCCAGGGTTTAATTTCTATTAATAAGGCTAATCGGCTAAAGCCCTGGCCGCCGCTCCCGCTCCCTCCCTCGTCGCCTCTTCCGTGAGGGCTCCCCCAGCACATCCAGGGCATCCCCGGTGGTGGGGCCCCCACAGGTCCCAGGGGAAGAGTTCTCCCCCCACGACGAGCAGCCCTGGGGTGCCCCTGGAGCACAGAGCCCAACAGCAGGTGAGGAGAAGATGGCTGCCAGACCTTTTCCTCCCAGGCCGGACCTGCCCATGCATGGCACCCGGGAAGTGGGGGNNNGGGGGCTTGCTGCCCTCCAGCGACAGGACAACCCAGGGAGGGGGGCCTGGGGCAGGTGGGGGGCAGCAGTAGGTCGTACAGTCTTCCTGGTGCCCTCCATGTCCACCCTGGCCCCCCAGGAAGGTGGCTGCCCCATCCGCAGCCATGGTACTTGTGGCAGTCAACACCCTGACCCCAGGCAGCCATCATGGCCTCAGTGGTGGTGGGGACCCCACATCCTCCTGCCCCCACGTCCTCTGACCGAGGGGATGTCCCAGCCCCTGGGACGGCTACAGAAGTGACATCCTCCATTTTATTTAAAAAAAAAAAACAACCCACAAAAGCAAATCTTTTCCACAGGACAATAGGCAAAGGAGCAGGGCAGTGGTGCTGGACACTGTCACCTGCCCCTACCTTGCCCCAGGGCTGCCCAGCAAGGGAAGAAGCTGCTCCAGGGGCAAGAATGGGCAGATGCTGCTACAAACGGACACGGTTGCCAAAGGGGCCAAGAGCAGAGCGCTGCACGCTGCAGAACCCGTCAGCCAGAACACATCGCTGGAAGCCTTCTTGTGGCCTCAGCCATTGGTGGTTAATTTTTCTGGTAGTAAAGGGACTGTTTGGCAAGTGTCCTTCTCTGCCCGCAGCAGGGCTAGCAAAGCTTTGTCTTTGTCATCCTGCTAGCACTGTCCCACACCACAGATGATCTTCCCCATCAGTTCCCTCCGCCTCCCAGACCAACAGCATCCCCTTTCCCAGGCCACCAGCACCAGTAATGCCAGAGTTCTCCCACTAAAGTACAGTAAGATTACACGGGGGGNATCCAAAAGTAGCCACAGGGGTCTGCTGCTGGCTAAAGCATGTCAGACAGCCAAGTGAGAGGGGATCCTGATGTCCCGGAGGGAAGGAAGGGAAGAGAGAGGTTACTCTGTGAGTGGTAGCACGAGGTCACTGCCCAGCTGGGCGTTGCAACAGCCCGTCACTTGTATGCCTCCCCCTTCCCTGCTGAAATTCTCCGCCATCTGCAACCCCAGTTCATCGGATGATGGGTGCCGAGCGGTCGTTGGTGACCGTGGGACGCAGCTTGACTGTGGCAAAGGGGTTGGTACCTCTGGAAGGGGAAAGGAAACAAGCAGCCATCAGGAAATCTGCGAAGACCATGCAGGGGTCCTGCTGACCAAGCAAAGGCTATTTAGTCCTGCCAGACATCCACCTCCATGCCAAGGAGGAAAGTGTGGTAATGGTTTCTGCTGAGTATATTTTCCCCCATGTGGTTCCCTTTGGGCTCTCCTCAGGGCTTCTCACCCTCCCTCTTCCATATGGTGACAAACGGACACTAGCATAAGGCTGTCCCTTGCGGTAGCACTCTGCACTTCTGGCCCCTGACCCTCCAAGCGAGGAGTCAGGGAGCAGAAAGAGGCCACAGCAGCATGCCAGAAACATGGAGACAAAAACCCTGCTGCAGGGAGAAAGAAAGCAGGGATTTAGGGCAAGTCTCATCTCCACAGACCTGACTCATCAAAGCTAAAAGCCACGTCCCTTATGCCTCAGCCCTTTCCAAGCAGGCAGAGCTGCACGAATCATTTAGCTCCACTCTCAGGCTGCAAGCTGCTAGTGTGGCCCTTCCAGGATGGATGGGAAGGAGCATGAAGGTCTGGCCATCTGCTCAGGGTGCTCAGGTCCTACCTGCTATTACCAGGGTAGGAGAGTGCCTTCCCAGACAGCAGAGGCCAGAATGGCCCACCTCTGCCTCCTGTCCTGGAGGGTGGGTTATGCATTGCTGTCCTCCAGACACTTCTTTGTTCCTCCCATGTTTGATAATCCAAAAGATTAAATAATAATAGTATTGTAATAATGCCCCCTTGCCTGATGATTCCAGAGCATAGCCCCACACATCACTCACCGTGGGAAGAGTTCAGGGGGCTGGTCAAATACTCCTGATTTCTGCAGCGAAAAGAAAGGCAGCAGTGAGTGATCCAGGGTGGGGAGGGGAATGGTGAGACAAAAGTGGGGCAGGAAACACCACACACATGGAGGAAGATTTCACAAAACACTTAAGTGAGTTAGGAGCCCAAGCCCTATTAATGGGTCTCTGACTCCTTATTCATTCAAACTCTGCATAATTCCACAAATTATCATTACAGGTAACACCCTGATTTCTGTGGTGGGGGTTGTCCCTACACCACAGGTTCCCTATTCCCCTAGGACACCTCCCTGTGTCTTGGGGAAGAAAGGAGATGCCTCCGATCCCCAAAGGGTCGTGTCTGAAGAGCACAGCAAACAGTGACAGTCAGAGCTACATTTCACCCTGCCAGCACAGCCAGAGATGCCCCCCCTCGTGTTGCCCACGCACCCTGGCAAAGAGTTTATTGTCAGTACCCTCACATGCTTCCTGCATCCACAGGGAACTCAAGAGCTGTAGCTACCTGCCCTACACGACATACTGCTTAAATCGGGACCAACCTGGTGAGAAAAGACAGACCTAGGCCCTGTGGCCCTTATCCTTGGCCAGTAGGATAGTGAAGGATCAGTGACAACTGGCCTGCTAAAGCACACCAGTTTCTGTAGCTGGTGGCAGACAAGAAAGCCACAGGTGGCTACCTGTGTTCCAGCTGGGAAGTCAAACACACCCAGTTGCTCCTGGCTCAACTGGAACATGTCTTGGGCATAAGTTTAGAGCAAGACTGAGTCTTTTCAAACTTCTCACGAGGGTCAGTCGCTCTGCCATGGTACTCCAAATGCTCCACACACTTCATTGCTCAATCCCAGGTCTATCCCTACACCCTACCCTGGGACAGGATGGAAACCAATGACCTGCAGAGCTTGTTACCCTCTGTGTTGTGCAGCCTAAGGCTCCCTGAAACCACAGAGCAGGACATGAAGGGAAAAAAGCGTAATTAAATGTTGCATTTTTCAATCCTTTGAGCCATTCAGTTGCTTGCAACCTCACACCGGCCTGGAACCAGCGACCAGAGATGAGGTTTCCCAGCCTCCTAGGAGACTAAGCAAGTAACACTCCATGGGCAGCACCATTAACCCTCTCCCAGGTCCTCACCTTTAACTGTCCTCAACTTTAACTTTGTCCCCACCAGTCAATTCCCCACAGCTGGAAACACTGGTAAGTGGAGGGTTTCCTTCTCATTACACCATTCACAAGCCATGGGCTGGACACAACTTGTTCTAAGGCTCGCCAAAATGCCTGTGCCCCCAGCGTTGCCCCTAGCTTTTCGTCTACCCCAGCTGTGACTTTAACCCAAGCCTTGCTTGAATTTAGAAGAGGAGCCCTATGAAACACCTCTCCATTCTCTGAAGGGAGAAGAAGGATGGCATCTCTGTTAGCTGGTCACCCACTCCCAGCCCAGCCTGATCACTCCATGGTCCTACTATTAGCAGAAAGAGGTGCTGCCCTGGAGCCACCAGAAATCAGGCTGGGAGGTCATGGAGAAAAGGACTGAACTGAAGGGTCCCTGGTGAGCAAAAAGAGAGAGAAATGAGAAGGGCAGGGGAAGAAAAGCAGTCCCCTGGGGGAGCAAAGGCAGGCACTGAGGACCTGCACACACAAGGCTGACTGGCAGGGGCCAGGAGGACATGGTGGCATGTGAAGAGACCAGGTGAAAAAGGCCAGTGCTACCAAGACCCTCAGGAAGGGAGGAGGTCACACACCAACATCTGGAACGTGTTCTTCTTTCTCAACAGGCAATGCAGAAAAAGTGTGCCTTGGAGGATGAAAATCAGACGTGGCCCACTCCACACACACCCACCAGTCACTCCTCCCACACTCACCTTGGAGCCAGAACTGACCGGGGCGGCCACCCCACCCTGGTGACTGCTGGCACCCACCAAGAGGGGAGGTGGGTTCGGCAAAGTGGGCTGTGCAGCGGCAGGCCAGTAGTTGCTAGAGGAAGGAGTGCTGGGATGGTCCAGGATGTCATCCATACTGTGACTGCTTCGCAGTGGGAAGGACCTGAGCAAGGGGAGAAGACAGTGGGGTGAGTGTCAAAGATCAAGGAATAGGGAGCAGCACAGGTGCTAGCCACAGCATGTATCTACGGGATGTCTGTGGAGAAAATACACATGGCTTGGACTGGCCCAGTCGCAAGCACTTTTGAGAAGACATTGCATGTGTTAGGGGAGCCACGTAGGGTAAGCCCGTGAGATCTCAGGACGTGGCGAGGCTCTCAGCAGATGCTGCAGCATGGGAGCACTGCAGCTCTCCATGGGGCACATCCCAAACAGGTACCCCACTGGTGTTAGTGACCTACCAGGAGCCACTCCAGCCCCTGCCCGGCCAATTGCTCTCCTGTTACCTGGTGGCTGGTTCCTGCATCTCCCTCGCATCCTCCAGAGGCTTCACATAAGCTTCAGGGAACCAGCCGCATCTAGGGCACAGAAGCAGAGACAAATGAGCTCCAGGCAGCCATGGTTTGTGGCTCTTCAGATCCAGCCACCCAGCACTCCTGACCTACACCCATCCCACGCATCAACCAAGCCACTGCTGCTGCTGCTACCCTGTGCGACAGGGTTTCTACACATCTTTCACCCCTCCCTAGGTGGGGCACGAGGTTATTGCGAGACAGTCCTTGAGCTTGGAGCAGGACTCGCTTATCTCGGAGGCCATGCAAAACTCGTGCTCCCAGGAGCAATGCTGGTGCAATCCAGGAAGAGCTGCTCTGACAAGGAAGCCAAGGCCAGCACACAAGGAAGCTGTGGAAATCCCTTCTCCTCAGGGCAAAGCAGTTCCACCTAGAACCCGCCCCCCCTCAAAGAAAGGCACTGCTCTTGCCCATCTCACATCTGAGCGTGAGCTTCCCTGCAGAGCATGGTGCAGGGATCCCATGTGGAACAGGGCAGGCTTTGCACACAGGTGTTGGCCAGCAGTGCCACAGACAGTAATTCAGTAAGCGCTGGGTGCAGCAGTTTCCATGCGCTGTCTGTGCTGAAGGCTGCGGCGGCGGTTGCGGTGTGAGCTGAGAAATGCCAGGCCTCTCGGGTAACTCCAGCAGTTCACGGCCCTGAGCTGGGTCCCATGACAGAAGTCACTCCGTCATGCAAGCCAGGAGGGGGTCGCTGCATCCCTGGCTCTTCCACCCAAAGCCCCTGGAACTTTCTCAGGCAGCTCATCCACGCTAGCCCTGCCCCACTGCATCTCCTTGGCTTGGAGATCCCCCGTGCCAGGCACAGCCCACGACTGAGGACAAGGCGATGTCCCACCCAGATGGTGGGTGAGACGCAGTGCCCAGGCCACCCCAGGAGGGAAGAGGGGAGATAATTTCAGGTTTAAGCCTCCAGCTCCAGACCCGACAAGCATGCATCACGCCAATTTACAGCACCAAAGTCACATACGTGGATGAGCCCTCCAGCTTGCCATACAGCCAGCCGTTCTGCGCATCAGGCATCAGCACCGTGATGACATCCCCAGGGTCAAACCGTAGCAGGGTCCGGTTGACACCCGTTGTGTGGGGCACGATAGCCTGCACTCTCGCTAGGCCGCTCCTCCTCCTGCCTTCGCTGCCGCTGCTGGCCTCGCCAAAGGAACCCAAACGGGAGGTATGGCCCGTAGGGAGCAAACCTGCGGGGAGGCATCAGAGGGGTTTGGCTGGAGTCTGGCATCCTCCTGCAAGACCCACGCTGCCTCGAAGGGACCAGTGCTTCCCCAGTCATGCATTTACTCTAGAGGAGGAGTAGATGGCCTTTCTCTGCAGGGAGAGAGCAAGGCATAGCACAGGCAAAGCATAGTAAAATGTTCATCTTGGAGGAGGAAATCAACTCAAGATGAAACCACTTGCTTTACATTATGTCCTCTTTGGCCAAATGTCTAGAGCATAGGCACTGCATGCCCTAGCTGATGCCCTCACTGATGGCCCTCTTCCCGACCCTGCTAGAGCAACTGAGTATTTGGGTCATTTTTCTCTCCCCCTACCCTTTTTTATTTTTTTTAAATGCTTTAAAATGAATTTTTTCAGGAAGGAAAAGCAGGTGAGACATGAGGTAAGTGGCTGGATTTTGTAGGGCAGGCTATATTTAATCTGGTAGCATGAAGGAAGGCGCTTTACTAAAATGGGAACTCCAGTAAGAACCAGCCCTCATGGTTCAAGGAGCCTTGAAAATTGCACATCTGTGGGTTCCCCACCTCACACAGCCAGCAAGCCTGGCCTTGTCCTGGGTGGACCCTGCTCTGAAGGTTGAGCTCACTCTCTGCTTCATTCAGCCTTGCCCTCCCCAGCTCTCATGTGCACTGTCCTCTCACCATGCCCAGGAATGTGGCTGAGGACCGGTGGTCTGATAGAGTTGTGGTCTGTCCCCAAACCCAACCCTGTGTGTCCCCACAGCATCGCTCCCAGACTTGGGTCATACTGGCTGATGGTGTCCTCTGCAGCAGCCGCCTGGGGGGCTCTGGTTGAGGAGACAATCTCATTTCTGGAGGCTCCGGAGAGAAGGTGCTGGATCTATTCCCAGTCATGGGGGAAGCAAAGTCCCCAGGGGGTCTCTGGGGCTGTTGGAAGAAAAGGAGGCTGAACACCTATCCACAGGGGCTGCATTGTGCGACATGCTCTGAGAGATATCCAGCCCCTCTCAGAAAGCCAAACCCAGCGCGTTCCCCCATTGCAACCCATACACACGCTTCCCTTCATCTTGGCCAGAAAGTCCGTGGAAGATGGACAAGGCAGCAAGTACCATGGTCGGCCGAGGACTGGCCTTGCCCTGCAGCCTAAAAGGGGCAGCTGCAGCCTCACCACCATAGAACAGTTTGGGTTGGAAGGGGCTTTTCAAGGTCATCTAGCCCAACCCCCTCTGGAATAAGCAGGGATGTCTTCAACCTGATCAGGTTGCTCAGAGCCCCATCCAACCTGACCTGGAATGTTTCCAGGGATGGGGCATCTACCACCTCTCTGGGCAACCTGTGCCAGTGTTTCACCAAACAAGGCAGAGGCTGTCTGTGGGCTCCTCACCATCTCGAGGTGGGTGGGGGTGAGCCGGCCCGATGGATACCCCTGGCTGTGGGAAGCTGCGAGAAGACCCTGCAAGTGGCTGTTTGAGAGGTTGCGGCTGGCCTCCAGCTGCTCCTCCCACTGTGGTGCCTTGGTCTGGATCATGCCCCTAGCCTGGGGAGAGAGAGAAGAAGAGGGGGTCACAGACAGGGCAGAGCAACTACAGGGGAAGCCGAGGGCTGCCCACATGCATTAGATGAGGGACCAGGTCCTCCCACAATTAGGTTTGTGGGAATGGCTAAACGAAGCCCTGCAAGAGCGAATTTCTAGGATGGCACCCTCCAGCAGAGACCCTCTGGTCCCAAAGACCCTGCTATAAACACCTACATCACCCTTCCCTCTCCCATCGCTCGCACACCCAGCTAACCCCGTGTCAGCACCATCCTCAGCCCGAGCCATGCTCTCCCAGCCTAGTACAGTCAGCCTGGACCCCACAGCAAGAAATGAAAGAGTTTCCTGCCCGGTCCATGCACAGACTTTGCCTTCACCCAAGGGATGGCTCAGCTTTGGCTTTCTCCTGCTTGCATGCTCTCCCTCCAGCCACGCTGCCTGCTCCCCCAGTTCTGCTCCCCAGCACACCAGGGCCATACCCTGGTGTAAAACTGGAGGAGAGTGTTGTAGAGCATCTGGTGCTTTTCAGCCAGAAAGCGGTAGCGGCGTTTCTCCTCCAGCTCGGCCTCCCTCTGGCTCTCAGAGACGAACGCCTGCATCTCCGAGCGCAGTCGCATCACACTCTCCTGGGCCACAGGGGAAAGAGGGAGGAAGGGATCAGCATAAATCCAGCAGAGTGGGCTCACACACAGCAGGGGAAGGGTTGAAACGGGTCATCACATCTACCAGCTTTCCAGTGTACCCGCAATGCTGGAGCAGCACAGAGGAGCAAGAGCAGAGCGCCAGGGATTAAGTCCTTGCAGACTGAGGCTTGCTAAATGAGGAAAGGGCTTGGCAGAAGTGAGCACCACAGGTCAGAAAGCACCCTGTAGAAAAGGAGTTTCCTCCTTCCCAGACAAGCCTGCTGCCTTTTGAATGTCAGGGTCAACCCCTTGGCTTTTAAGGAAGGACAAGGTTGCTGAAGGGGGAGTGATAAAGCGGCTTTGGTGGGCACCTGGCGCCCAGCCAGGGTCAACCCACCACACTGAGAAATCAGCCCTGGCTCCAGAAAAATAATCCAGTTCTTTTTCCAGCTCCCCTTCCTGCAATCAGTGCTCACCTTCATCTCCCGGACATTTTTATCACGGGCCCTCTCCATTCTCCACAGCTCTGTCATGCACTTTTCCAGGTTGGTGGCTCTGCGCTGGTACTCCAGCTCATACTGCTTCTGGCTCTCCTGCCAGGGAGAAAGCAGGCTCGATGAGGAAACAGAGACCCAGCCACACTGTGATGCACCAAAGGTCCGGCTCCGATGGGTGGTTGAACATCTGAGTCCCCTTGAAACCAGGCTTCATCTGAACCTCTTATAAAAAGTCTTTCTTTACCTCCCTTTTCATTTTGAAGGGCTCCAGAGCGCGGATGAACCTCAAGATCTCAGGAGCCAGAACTGGCACCCAGCTCCCCTGGCACTGAGAACAAGCCCCCAGGCCTCTGTCTCCCTCTGTGACACGACCCACCAGCACAGCCAGCTGGGCCACAATGGCACAGGACCCATACCCATGCGGAGGCTGTGGTTTGGGGAAGGTGGGAACTCCACTTTCAGGATGCCGAGTCTCTCAGCCTCACTGAAGCATTTGGCAAGTCCCACTGCACAAAGAACAGTCGCCTGCCCTCTTTAGCCCTCCATCATCAGCCAAACTAGGGCGGGGGTTTGGTCCAAGATGGGAGAAGAAGATAAGCCCCCCTAGCTCCTGCTGAGGAAAGTCAAGGAAACACCTCAAGTGCTCAAGAAAAAGCCCTTCGCTGGAGGGGAGAGGGAAACGAGGAGGATTGAGGAGGAGAAGGGACTTCACCACTCACACTGATGAACTGCACGTCCATTTTGGTGTTCTTCTCCATGTGCTGCAGCAGGTCCACGTGGAAGGTCTGAGCCTGGAAGAGGCAAAGAAGCCATCGCCCTCGTCCCTTCACCATATGAGGTGTTACATGCACTGTGGTGAGGGGCGGCTCATAAAACCTGCAGAGCTAGTAACTTTTGCCACCTGGATCCCATAGAGAAGCCAGAAATGGGCACATCAGGGCTACCATGGAGCAGCCCTGCAGCCTGGGGGTCAGCACTCAGCACCCACCTGACTGTTAACCCTCGAGCTTTGGCACAGGCACAAACAGCAGTGTCTGGAAGGGTTAGCATCCCCTCCGCTCCTGTCCCACCACTGCCACCCAGGGAAAGAGAGGACGGCCTCAACGCGTCTTCAGAACCAGGCATTGCTCAGTCTACTGCACACCCACCACCGTGCTTGTGGAGAGGTGGTGGCAGTCCACCAACGACACAAAACATTGAAGACCAGCCAGGCTCTGGGCATGCCAGCGATGGAACAGACCTCTGTCACATGCAGCAGGGATAGCAGGGAGGCAGGCACCTGCCAGCAGGCATGTGAGAGGGCAGGAGACGGGGCAAATTGGGCAGATGTTGGCAAGCTGTTGTTAAGGAAATCCCTTTTTTTCTCCACCTGCACCAGCCCTCAGGAAAACCACTCACCACAACTTCCAAATCAGAGCTCAGGAGTCTCTGTGTGTTGGACATCTGCATCAGAATTTCACCTGCAGGGAAGAGGCAGAAGAGGGTGGAAAAATCCTGCGGCCATTTCCTTGTGTGCCCAAGCAGGCAGACCAGCAGCGTGCAACTCAGGCTGATGATATATGGGTGTGAAAGTCCAACAGATATCGCAACACACTGCTCTCTGCACCCTGAGAGAGGCTGGTAGCCTTCCTCCTCAGGGCTCAGCTCCACCACCACTCCCCAGGCACTGCCAACACGGGGTTGCTCCAGCCCACGAAGCTGCCAGACAAGCACTTTGCTACAGCCCCGGGTGCTGGCAGGCAGCCTTGGCTCTGCCATGGGCTCTGGGTGCTGGGTTTCTGCTCTGCCGCAGCCCCTCCGAGCCCCGTTTGCACCCCCGGTGGCACCCCAGCTACGGTGCACGGTTCTGGCTGTCCTACAGGAAAGTAGCTGCAGCACCTGCTGCTGATGCTGTGTGCGGTCCCACTTCACCGGTGTTGGCATTACGAAACCGTGAAGGGAAGAGACCGATGACAGGGAGCAGAAGAGTGAGCTGGGTGGTGCAGGTGACGGTAGGAGTCTGCAGAAGGGATGCATCTGCTGGAAGTTTTTTTTACTAAAATACTAAGTATCAGAGCAGTTCCCCGAACATATTTTCAGCAGCTGTCATTAGGCGGCAGAATTATTTGTGCTGCTGAGTCTAAGCCCCTCAGCTCCAAGCTGCCTTTTCAGCTGCCTGCAGGCTCAGGAGGACAACACCCCTTCAGCTGTTGTCAGTCCATGCTCTCCGGCTTTTCCCTCACACCTGCAGGGAGGAGTAAAGTGGTTCCTCCACAATGAAAACTTCAGCTCTCAGGGCAGGATGCCTCAGCAAGGACTGGTTTCCATGAGAGGTCCATCACTGGATGTCCATCCCAGGAGCTGGGCTCAGTCATTGATCTCAGAGAGATACAGGGGAGAGTGCTGGGGCCTTGGAGGATATTCAAGGATACACAAGAAATTTGACTTTTACTGCCTGGACAGGGCCTGACACTGTGAGACACCATTTAGAGGAACTGTTTTCCTTCCCCCAATACCTGGAAAGAGACTAGCTAAGGGGGAAGGCCAAAAAAAATGTAACTCTGGCTCATCACGGGACAGACAGCAAGTGGGAGAGCCTTACCCAGAATGTGTGAGGTGGAGCTCTGCAGCGCTTGCTCCCCAATCTTCTCGATCGCCTTAAAATACACTTCAGCTGCTTTGGATAATGCTGTGAGGAGAGCAGAGGGGAGGTAAGGATCTGGCCTGCCTTCCCACCATCACCAGCCCCAGCAAGAAGCACACAGGACAGCCACCCCCGGTACGTTGCCCATAAGCAAGGGCACCTCATCTCTCCCCATCTGTGCCTAATAACAGCAGTGGGTCCTGGAGCAGGATAAAAGTGAGTAAAAGCAGCTGAGGACATGCCACTGAAAGGACCAGCAGCCTTGCCCTGGGTGACAGCAGTCCCTCCTGATGCACAGTGCACAACCAGGAGGGACACAGCAACATGATCTGGAGCCTGGGCCATGCGGGACCCCACTCACCATGGAAGGCACGCAGGTAGTTGTTCCCTAGGTACACCAGGTTCTCCAGCGCGGGGTTGAACTGCTCCAGAATACTCTACAGCCAGGCAGAAGCATGTTAACACCACTCTTCCCCACGTCCCAGAGACCTCAGCAGGCTGATGCCCTCCCGCTGCGGTTCGGCTGGGTGCAGCTGGGACCCAAAGAGCTCCCCCAGCCACGACGCTGGATGGCCGTGCACAAAGTCAGCTCCTTGCATCAGAGGTAGCTGGGACCTTTGGCTGCCCTGAGAGTCCTCTCCAGCCAGCCGGGAGAGGAGCAATGCCAGAGGACAAGGAAGCTCTCTGGAGAGCCAAGTGGTCACCTAAAGATGGCTTTCTCCCAAGGTCCCACACCCGCTGCAGACAGGTGAGTAACTGCAAGGGGATCTGAGCAGCCTTTCCCCTCACCCCTGAGCCTGTTGGGGTGAGGGCCACCGCTTATTATCCAGGCATGGACACGACTTTTTCCTGCCCAGGATTTGGTGCACTGCCAGAATCAGCAGCTTCCTAAGAGAAGGGATGGACTGCTTCAGACCAGCCCCTCTGCTGGTACATACCTGCTGTACATATCCAAGGTGTTTACTGCCTACAGCAGAGAAGACCGGAGGCTGGAATAAGCAATTCCCCCTTCTCCCAGACCTCACTGCCTTGGTGTGGCACCGATGCGTGTAGGGAAGCGTTCGTGAGCTCAGACCACTCTTTCCAGCAAAGGGGAAAACAGCTGATTGAGCTCCAGCTTCCCACCAGCAACCAAGGTGTCTCGCTCTTCGTAAACATGCTCCACGTCCAAACCCCCCTCGTTGCCCAGTTCTCTCCCAGATCTGCCTTAAGACCCACACCACCCTCCCCTCCTGCCAGCCATCTGCTCTCAGACACAGCCCAGAGTGCTGCTGCAGTTCAGCCCAGGGATGGATCCAGCCCTCGGTTGTCCACTCACCCTTCAAGGGAGCCTTTGGCAGAAAACAGCTCTCCTCCCACCCGCACGTCTCCCCTGGGCAGACAGGAGCAGCCTCTGGTGTCGGTACTCACCTTATAGATTGAGATGGTGGATCTGTGGGACAGGTCCATCTCCAGAGCCTTTTCCCTCTCCCACGGAGAAGCAAGGAACAGAGGAAAGCACCAGGTGCTATCCTGGCCCAGAGGACTCTGCTTCTGCACAGCCGGCTGGATGGAAAGAGCCCGTCACTGGCAAGGTAGGACAGCAGGAAGACACAGATGTGGTACGAAGGGAACGGAGCACTGCTGGAGTTTAATAATTCACCAGCCGAGAAGCTGGAACTTGATCTCTGGAAGTAACCGGACTCTGGGGAGAGAGGAACCCTGCGACAGCCAGCAAGGGCATGTGACCGCCTCCTTGAATTATTGATTACCAGCCCAGTACCCAGCTCTCCCTGTCCCGACACCTGCAGAGCCAGCCACCTGCCAGAGGAACCGCCTTATGGTCGCTGCCTCCGTCACCGCCACCGCTCGGAGGTGGCTCGCTCGGCCTCGCCGTGCTTGTGGAGCATCTTCATCTCTCTCACACAGGCACCTCGCGAGTCAGATCCCCATCAGCTTGCGATCGCAGGCAACAAGTGGCAGCGGGCAGGGGGAAACGTAAGGAAAGCTCAAAATGGGTTTCACCTCTTCCCTGCCCGCTATTCCCCCACCCCAGGCCCTCAGCCCTCTGCCTCAGCCTCCCTCCCACTCCCAGTCTCACTGGGACACCCGAAGAGCAGGCACAAGCTTGTGCCTGAACCCTCCTGTTCTCCCTGCCCGTGTGCCAGGAGCCCGAGCAGAGCGTCACTCTGGGAAGTCCCTGCAGATGGTGCAGGCTTATAGAGGGGGAGAGTGCCAGACAGGGACAAAAAGGAGAAAGGAGCTCATGTTCTCTCTATCCCAAGATGTGGGGTTTTGTTTTTCCACAGGAAGGTAAGCCGCTCCGTTAGGTAGGAAAAAGAAAACCTTTCCTCCACATTAAAAGCCCCTTAATTCCTCAATCTCCTTTGTGACAGTGACTACCAGAAGGCAGATAATCAGTTTTCAGCCATATTCATGTCCCTAGGAATCAGTGGGCACCAGGTCCAGCAAGCTGGCAGCAGTTACCTTGTCCAGGAACCACCTGGGGATACCAAAGTTAAAGCCCCATCTCCAGTCATTTCTATCCCGAGGGTTTTCAGGCCAGACCAGCTCCAAGAGGATTCTCACACGGAAGCTGGTCCAAAGCCTTTCCGCTGGTTGCAACTGATAAGCCCAGCAGGCCACGCTGTGCTTCGTGGGCCAGCCAGCCGCTCGCACCACACACGTGCTCGCAGGGCTGGCTGCAGGGACAGGCCACTCACCTCTTCAGCCCATACAAAGGGTATAATCCTGTGTCCCAAGGAGCCCAATTCCTGATTTTTCACCCCTAAGAAATTCAGAGGCTGCAAGCTCAGAACCCGTCTGGGACCTTGCAGGATGGAGAGAGAGACAAGACAACCACGGGCTGCATGACAGTGGAACCAAATGCAAACCTCTCTTTATTTCAGGTCACGTTAGTTTTGCATAGAAGCACTGTTCACAACAGCAGTCCTTTCAGTCAAAAGAAAATGATTAAGAATTCAGTTTTTCAGGTTCCTCCTCAAAACGCCTCCAAATAGATACACAAATTATTTATAAATATGCAAACTTTACTGCAGAAACACTGAGTAGTCTAACAGTCACAATGGGATTTCCAGCAGTAAAAAAAAAGTAAATCCAAATTGTCACAGAGTCAGCTTCTTTGGTGGGAAATGATCTGAGAGCATTTCAATTCCACATTAAGAATAAAGAGAAACGATCTCTCTACCAAGCCAAGGCTATTGTCCCTCACCTTGACTTCGCTGCGAGTAAAGACGGGCTTTCACCTCTCAGCCCTTGAGCAAAGAGTAGCACGGCAAATCAGGTGGCACAAACCGGTCTCTGGGGGGATCTGCTCCCACCCTGGGCGCAGTCAGTACCTGTGTTGCCAGCCCATCTCAGAGGGGAGAAGGGGAAGGTGCTACAGAAGACAACTGGCTGGGGAAAGGTTCCCCCTTCTCCCAAGGCCAGTCGCAACATTCTGTGTCGCATCTACTGCAGAAAGTTGCAGCGTTTCTCCTCCCTTTCAAACAGGGCACGCTGAGGGAACAATAATCCCTTTCCCCCGCACTATACACTCTGAAACACCTCGACCCCAGCGGGCCAAGTAACCCCTGAAACTTTATGTGGCCTTGGCTCACTCTGTGATGTGGGAAGGTGCACAGTGCTTTGTCAGTGGGGGAGCCAACAGACTCCAGTTTCTACAGCTCAAGACAGGTAGGTGGGGGCTCTGGCTTCTGGGAAAAGCTGTACGGTTAGATAGCAGGGCAGCAAAACCGAGCACAGCAGCAGCGATGGGGCTACAGTACAAAGATAACTGTCAGCATTTCACAGCTGTCCGGGAATACATGGGTGTGTCTGGCAATACACGTGTATGTGCACTGTTGTCTATTAAATACCATTAATTCTGCATTAGTAGTAGTAGTAGTAGTCCCTCCCCCACCTCAACACCTTGGTTCAAGAGCAAATCCAAGCCATTTCAGCGTCTGCTGCTTCTTGCCACAGGGATGTGGAACAGAAACCTCCAAGTCAGTCATCGGGAGAGATGTCGCACCAGCTGCTCAAACTGCTCCCGCTGCTGGTAGATGTAAAGCTGGGTGTCCCAGAGAGCGTTCACCAGCACGGTATCGTTCACCTCGTCCAACATCACCTCCGTGTGCAGCTGAGGGCTAAGCCTGCATACAGCAAGACAGCATCATCAGCTGGGCACAGACGCGAACGCGGCGAGGCAGCGAGCCTGCGAAGCGCAAGACTTGTCCCGGGTGTTCGCTTGCCCTCATCTAGCAGGCTTGCAGAGCGGAGGCCTTCCCCCTCCTTCAAGTGCCAACCACACGCAAGGCTGAGCCACCGTTCAGCAACTGCACCGCCTAAGGCACGACTCTCAAAACACGCTGTGCATGGTGGAATAGGGCAGGATGAACATGCCCAAAGGACCCTGTTAGACAGCATCCCCCGAGCCCCCACTAACTGACCCCAGACAAGGTGTGCTCGGCGCATCAGCTCATACGGTGGGCCACAGCATCCTCCGTTATGTCAGAGGCACGAGGAGAGGGGGCAGGTCTGGGCAGACATGCCTCTGGAGGGGACGTTATTCGAGATGACGCATGCTACGGCCAGGTCTCAAGCGAGAGGGATAAAAATAGGTCTGTGTGGAAAGCGGAAAGGAAGCTCCTACCGGAAATACGGGACATCTGTCATCTCGCACCAGGCCCTGGCACGATCCACAGCTGGGCCATCTGCGTCAGTGCACTGCAGGAGAAACAGGCCTACAGTTAGAGCCTGACTGTCACACTGCTCTCCCCCTGCCTGCAAGAGGCTCCCCTGGCACCAACTCGAACCGCACAAGCCGCAGAGGGAGAGGGAAAACCAGGAGCAAGTGCATCCTGGATGGCACCGTTCACCACCAAGAGTGGGGTGGCTTTTTATCTGTTTGAGGGTTTTTTTTTTTTCATGTAAGAACAGTGCTCCTGATCCTTGCGACACAAGGAATTGCACCCTACAGATCTTCCATCCATCCCAGCACTGAGTGGGTTCCCTTAAAGAAATCCCCAGGATGATCTGAATCACAGATTCCTTGGGATTTCATCTCTATCCATTTCCGTGCAAGCCCAGTACCAGTAGAGCCTGTGATTACTACAAGCTCTCTGGGCTATCCTGGGACAGCCTCCCTGAGAGCCCTGAAATAAAAGGCAAGGGAGGCAGAGGGACTTCTCTGGGTGTTTTCTGGCTTTAGGAAGCTAAAAGGCGATAAAGCAACAGAATTAAGATTGTAGTCAGAACCTCAGTTCTGATCTTTGTGGCTTTCATTCGTTTGGAGCGTTTTCAAGCACAACTTTTAACGAGCTTCCTTCTGAAGCACGCGAGAACATATGTTTATTACACACTCCTAACCACAGCTCTGAACTACTGCTTTTTATTAGCGATACTCCCACTTCTCTAGCATTTAACTGATTTTCCCAGTGGGGATAACAAAGCTTTACTAAAGAAAAATTAATTGCTTTTTTTCCTAGGCATGATTTTTTTTTTTGTCCAGGTTGCTTAGATGATAATCAATGCTCCCTGGAAAGATACCGAGTGTCACGAGCTCACACCTGCAAGTGTTTCTAAGAGTCACTGACCACCATCCCGTTGTCAGCTCCTTTCAGCTGCAAGAACCTCCCTGGGCACCCAAAACCCCAAAGAGGCAGACAGGGCTTCAGACCTGATGTGCTCCTGTAATTCTTAAAGCTACCCACTATATCCATTCCTTGAACTGGCCATGGTCAGAACAGTTCCAAGGAAATACAATTTTTTTCCAAAAGGAAGAAGCTGAAGACTGGAAACCTTTGCTCCCTCCCTGCAAGCAGCCCCAGGGGGTCTTCCCCCATCCCCTCCTCCCAGTACTCACACAATCCACTACCATCTTGCCAAGCTCCCTGGCCCCAAAGACGGTCTTTGCCAGCTCCCAAGGGTTGGAGGGGCGGAAAACATCCACAGAGCTCACCGGGACCTGTGGAGGCTTCCCTGTCCCCAGGGAGACCACCAGTCCCAATTTTCTTACTCGCTGCCTCTGACCCTGTGGACAAAGAAAAGATTTGTTTGCAAGGACCAACAATTAAGGCAGAGCGTGTCTCTCACAGCAGTCTTGGGGAAGCTCTGAAAGCCACAGTAAAGGTCTTGGTAGCCTTTTCTCACCCCCATCCTCCCCCTTCAGTACTGCCTGGTGAGACAGGTATAATCCACTTGACTTCAACACTTGCACTGTTCTGTCCCTTACACCCCTGGTTGTACCCAAACCCATGGGATTACCCCGAAGATGAGTCCTAGACCAGATGACTGTGAAACAGTCCAACTCTTTCAGTCATTTTGGCAACACATCTCCCCTGTGAGCTACACGGAGCAGCAGCTGGCAGTAGTTAGTCATCTTTCTGAGGAACTTGCCACATCACAGAAGGCATTCATTCTTTAGTCTCGCGGAGTGCCCTACCATTGTCTTCCCCATTTATTTTTGGGCAGAAAAAGGCCACGCAGAGCTGCGTCAAGGGCCACACACAACCATCAGCTGAATTATCCTCGCTCAAAGTAGCAAGGACAGGCTGATGGGGCTGCCTCCCCATCTCACACCCTTGTCAGAAGAGGTATTTCACCTCTCAGCCACCATCCCAACATGTATCCCCCTCCATACACTCCCTTCTAGGGTGCTGCACTGCTAACTTGGTTATTCACTAGAGGCATCCATTCCCAAACCCTCTTCCCCTTCAAGGGAGGCTCAGTGGAGCCAATAAAGCCCCAGTTACCCATCAGGGACAGGATTTCCCTCACCTTCTTGATCAGCGTCTTGTTGTACTCGTGGATCTCCGTCATGGCATCGAGGGTCGGGTTGTTGGCTAGCAGCCCACCATCCAGAAAGCGGCCTATCGGCCGGAAATAAGTGGGAGCCGCGCCGCTGCAGCGGGCAGCGCGCCATACAAGTTGGTCTGCAGGGAGAGAAAGCATACGGCCTCTTGCAGCAACTCTGTTGTGTGCAAGAAGCAGCCAGCCTTCACCAACACAAAGCAGGAGGGCTTGCAATCCTAGAAGACCCCACCCTAGATAGTTGTGCCTCTTTCTCCCAACAGTAGGGCCTCTACTTGGATGCATAGGATTATTTTGGGGGGCTTTTTGGGGTTCTCACCACTTTCTACGTATCCCGGGTCAAATTCACTCTCTACCAGCTTCATTGCTGCTATTTTGTTGGCGAACCAGTTACATTTGCTAGACAAAGAAAGAAGCAAGCTGGAGGTGTCTGCATGCTTCAATTACACAGCTTTTGCGTGTTAAATCTGCTCCTGAGAGGGCAGGGAAAGGTAAGACTGTATGCAGGACTCCTCTAGCAGACCCCTTCCTCATGAACCTCGCTAGCCAGCCCCGGCTCCCGGTACAAGAGAAGCCAAGGGAGGAGGAGAGAAGAGAAGAGGGAACCATCACTAGGACCAAGCTACAAGTCAAGATCAGGGATGAGCCATTGCTGGGCCACTCCGATTTTCAGAGCAACGGGAGGAAGAGCAGGGAATCTCCTGTCTCTGAGGGACAGCCCCCTCCCCTGCCAACCAGCTAGACTGCTGTGTGCCAGCATTTACCTTCTGGCTGAGTGAGTGGTTTGAAAGATGCGCTTGTCTTATATTCAGTGGAGGTTTTCGTCTCTGGTACAGGGTAATTCCGGAAAAGGTGGAGCTCAGCTGGCTGCCGGTCACACAACGTCCCTGTCACCATAACCCTGGGGGAGAGGACATGACAGAGTAAAATGGAAAAACAATGTACTTATGGCTTCAATAGTCTACACATCACACTCCTCCAGATCTGCTCTAAGAAGAGGCTAAGCTGAGAGGGGTCTAGGGCACACTCACGAGAGCATCAACCAGCGCAGCCCCAGGCAGGACTTACTTGGGTTTTTGGACATCTGTCATTTTGGTGTTTTCCCCAAATTCCTTCTTCAAGAACTCATCCAGGGGGTCCGACTCGTAGGGCCGAGACCCCCGGAACACCATGTCCTTCATGCGGAAGTACAGGCAGCGCATGTAGTCCATGGATTTCCCTGAGACGGGCAACAGCGTCAGCAGGAGCAGGGGGTAGGAGGAAGGGCAGGCAGAACAAACAGCACATCAGAGCTGGGAGGCATCACTCCCAATCCCCTTCCCAAGCTGCCTGTCATCTGCTCGGACCTCAGCAGCATGACTGGGAGGGATTAAAGAGCAAAGGCAAGCTTGGAGCGTAGTTTCCCACCACCAGAAAGTGTCGATCACCTTGCTGTAAAACCCCCAAGGAGAGAGCAGGAAGACCAGAACATTGCACTCTGCCACCACGCACTTCCCAAAACCCAGAAAGCTGCTCAAGGCCAGCTGACGTGAGAAGCGAGCGCAAAGCCAGGTCTAGGCTTTCCTTCGTTAACAAACTTCCCTTCCCTCCTTTGGCAGGGACAACAAATCTCTGTTGGGACTCAAGAGAGGCAGCTCCCACCCGACATCTGCTCCCCACAGAGGAGCCCTCAGACCCACAGGAGCGAGAGGGGGCCCATTATTTGCACTGTCCTCACCATGTACAATAGCCAAGGCCAAGATCCCCCCAGTGCTGGTCCCCGCGATCCAGTCAAAAATCTCACGAATGGGACGGCCCGCAGCCTTTTCGATAGCCAGGAGGAGCTGGATGAGCACCAGGCCCCGGATGCCCCCTCCATCCAGGCACAGGAGGCGGTCGTGACTGGAGGGAGACAGACACAGATGACTGGGAGCTGTGGGACAGCTTACAAATCACAGCATGCCGCGTGGGAACGTGGCCCTTGGGATGAGAAACTACGCCAGTAACAAGAACACTGCTGCAGCGTAATCAGTGAACAAATAAATCCAGCGGTGCTTCCTCAGATGCAAGTAAGACCGGACACAGCCAGATAAGCCTCGTCAGAGCTGGTGCAACACCACTTGGTCTTTTAGCCACCTCTAACCTCTACACCACACATTCACAAGCTGAAAACGCATCCAAGTCCCCTACCACGTAGTAAGGGGTATTGTGTCATAAATAAAAAAGCAGACAGCCCTAAGTTCCCGCTAGCAGCACTTCAGTGCCAACCCTCCCCCAGCTCTGTGCAAGGTGAGGTGCAGGCGCTGCCAAGGCAGCGCACAACCTGGCAAAGGAGCTGGGTGATTGTCAGGGCAGCACGTGGAGATGGGGAAATCACAAAGCCAAAATAGCGTTTGCTGCCCAGCGGCAGAGGGGAGGGACAGAGCAGGGGTTTCACCTGCTGAGCTTGAGCTCCACTGCAACTCCAAGGATGCAGGCAGGAACAGGCGGTGGTCGTTTTTTGGGAACAGAGATTTATCGCAAGGTTCTGGCAAAAAAACTGCAACATCAATGGACATTAAATAATGTCAGCTCTGAGGACACCATACCCACGGGTGTGGGTGGGGACAATTCACACACACGGATTTCACCTTCGAGTTGCCTGGGAGCCCGGACAGAAGCTGTTCCTCACTTACTTTCTTCTACCCTCACTGGGCGAGTCCACAACATCTGGTGCCTTCAACAACTGTCCGAGCGTTGTGGAAACATACAGAAGGTCCTTGTACCCTAGAGGGCCATGAACATGCAAAAAGAAAAAAACATTAGAGACCACTTTGCTACGTGAACCCTCTGACGCGCGCCTCAGAGACAGCAGTCAACCAAATTATACTTAATCAATTAGAAAACCTTCCTTCTTGCTTTCTCTCTGCCCTCAGAAAGCTTGGTCAGGGTACCCAAACCTCCCACCAGTGTGGTAAATGATTTCCACCAATGATTTCACACAGAGAACAACTAACTCCCTTCCCAGTCGAATAAAGCTCCCTGCAGGAGACACAAGCCATCTTACCCATAGCCACCAGGTACCCCCCCCAGATTAAACTCTACACCAAAGAGGAGAAATGCTGTCCTTCAGAGCAGGCAGCTGGAGATGCACTGGCAAAGATAAGGATTTGTAGAAGCAGATGATGAGCACAGTAGCCAGGAGAGAAGGCAGAGCCTAGCAGTGTGCCCACTACGCAGTTTACTGCAAGCCGTTAAGATAAAACCTACATCTACTCCTGTGAGGTAACCTAGGCAGGAGAGCTGTGGGGACAGGGTGGCTTGTCATTACCCCTCAGCTGATGTACACCCAGGCCACCCTGGGTACCAGGCACCAATCCAGGCTAGGTGAGAAGCCAGCCTGCGAAACCAAAAGAAGAAAGAACAGGGGGAGAGAAGTTAAATACTCCTGCCAGGGCCCAGGCCGGAAGGTGGCTGTGGATGACGATGAATGTGGTGAGGAGTTTCTTCAAGGGCCAGAGACCATGACAAAAAAGGGCCTTGCTCCGTCACTGCGTCAGAGCTGAAACTAAGGGGTTTGTCTTCACAAGGCCACGGTGAGAAGAAAGTCCTGGTGTCAGCAGCCAGCAAGACTTGTGGTGACACAGACGCACGCCAGGGCCTGGGGCGGGTTGTCCTCTAGTCCCACAGGGCTTTTGCAAAGGAAACCAACAACCCGAGAGGGGAAGTGGACCACAAGTGGCTGTTATCTGCCTGCATGCCCCCCTCACAAGGGTCAGAGCCTCCCTCTGAGCCAGCTCACCCACTGCCCACTCCGTAACCCCTCCCGCTGCCTCTGCCCGAGCTCTGGAGCTCCCTGGAGGAGGAAAGCCCAGCACGTAGAATAGACCCATGCGCTTATTCAGAGTCTGGGCAGTACAGAGCACAAGCTACGACACAATCGTATGTCGTAAGGTAGGCTTTCCTATGCGTAACACAAACCCTGTGACTGGGGTTGCTTATCCTTGGGCTTCACCCCTTCCTTCTCCCAGCTGCTGGCCTCCAGGATCTGAATGAGCGACGCTTCTAATTTCCTTGTGCCCAGCACAATGCTGGGAGGTCCTCAAGGCAGACCAGCAAGTACCTCACCTCCTGTACATGACCCAGTGGATAAAGTACATGCAGGCAACTAAGTCCTACAGCTCTTCCAGGGGGGTGAGGGAATCGGTCTTCCCTTTCCTTTTTACAGAACTGCACTGTGTCAGGTCTATAAAACAAAAGCTTAGAGTACAAGAGTTTAGAGTACACACACAGGAAAAGCAGAGGAAAGAGATGGGATCCTGTAACAGCTGAATGAAGACAGTCACCAGAAACTGAGAGCGAGCTAGGAGACAGTCCCCAAAGCACAGCCCATCTGAAGAAGAGATGCGAGACAGCACTGAGAAGCGAGAAGGGAGGAGAGCGAGGGAGGGCCAGGGAAGGCTTTACCTAAGCTGTTGAAGCTGCTCCGTGAGGAAGGTTGGCCTTCCAGGAAGACGGAGGCGGCAGATGGTGCCAGGCTTGGGGAGTCAGGGTTGGGAGGGTGGCAGCGTTCGGTCCCTACAGTTTGCAGCAGGTCTAAGAGCACTTTCCGGTTCGCACCTTAGGTGACGAAGGGGGGAGTCACAGATCAGAAAGAGAACCAGTGCACGCACACACCGGGGAGAGACTTTGCAAATTCATCAGCAGCTCTGACCCTCACAAAACCTCTGGAACGACCCAGGGAGGGGGAAAGCATGTCCCAGGTATCTCTCCGAGCACCAGGACTTGTGCACAGCAGGGGTACCCAACGCTGTGCAGCTTCAAGGGTGTGTGCCACACACTTCTTGCCACTGAAGAACCACCCGTGTCTGCTTACGCCTGGGCGGTTCAGCAGCACTGCGTCATCCCGTTGTGAGCCTGCAGTGCCTGACACTGTGGCTTGAAAGAGGGCGAGTGAGTGGCAGCTTTTCCTCTTGCATCTCTGTCTCATAGAAGAGAAATTCATCAAGGGCTATTAATACAAAGCCTACACCGCTAGTTGAGGAAGTGCCTACCCTGTGAGCGACTAGAAGCTGGGAAAGCATGTTGGAGAAGCGTCGCCCACACTTGGCATGTTTTCACCTCTCCCCAAGACACTGTTTTGGCCACCAAGGGGACACAGGATGCTGGGTTCACCCTGTAAGGCTGCTGACATGCTCCCTCACCTTTGCTGCTCCTGGCAGCCAACAGCCCTGGTGTCTCCCCGAAATCATTGGGGATCTCGACATCTCCTCCAAACACGATGATCGCTTTGATCATATCCAAGTGGTCATGCTAGGGAACAAGAGAAAGCTCAGTCAAAACGCTCCCTTTGGCTACATGATTTCTCATTCCCTCCCTCCTCTTTTCATCAGCCAAAGCACCCACAAGGGATCACCCCATGAAAGACAATAGCCAGAATTTCAAAGGAGTCCGCCCCTGCCTCAACCCTTCAAGAAAATCCTCTCTCTCCTTCCCAGCAGCCTCTGCAGAAAACTCACCTTCATGGCCAGGTGCAGTGGTGTGTTGCCATCCTGACCCCTGGCATTGGTGTGGGC
The DNA here is from genome assembly GCA_013401275.1 of Pandion haliaetus. Taxonomy (NCBI): domain Eukaryota; kingdom Metazoa; phylum Chordata; class Aves; order Accipitriformes; family Pandionidae; genus Pandion; species Pandion haliaetus. The sequence goes on from VYZV01018653.1 coordinate 115,725, forward strand.
TCCGTGTGTCAGCAGTACCATGGCGCAGTCAAAGCGTCCCCTCTTGACCGCAATGTGCAGAGCCATGTCAGCCGTCCGGCTGGTCAAATTCACCTTGGAGCCGTACTCAAGCAGCAGCTGTGTCATCTGTGCCCAAGCGTGCATGTGCCAGGACAGGAAGAGAGAAAGTGATTGTGAGGACAACTGCCTGGGCGCTCAAACGATCCACGTTTCATGGCAGGCAAAGCAGGGGAAGAGGCAGGACCCTTAGCCTGGACACGGCTGGCTGGCAGATGCCAGCTGCATTGTTCCAAGCACCGGAGATGGGGTTTCTGTATCTTTTACCACAGAACTAGTTGGTGGTTTCACAATCTGGCTAGAGCTTCTGGATGCTTTGGGACTTACATGCAAGTGTAGCAACTGGCTGAGGGCAATGGAGAAAAAACAGTTCCTTCTCAGGCCAGAATCCTTGCAGACTGGAGGGAAAAAGTCTGCCTTTTAATATTCTCTTTATAAGCCAAGCAGATTTATGTCTGCTCTGAAACTCCACAGGACGTTTCTGAGAGGGGTATCATACTGCAGGAGGGAAAACAGTCCTGCCATAGGAATGTCCTCTGCTTGCAACAAGCACCATTCCGGTGCTCCAGCATGGCACATCACACCACTGATCTGCCCATCTCTGGCAGAAGATGGACCATAACCCACATGCCACCCCGCTGTGCCTACCTCACACTCTCCCTGCAGTTTTCAAGGCATCAATCTGCTTCCTTCCATGACACTGTCAGTAACGAGAAGAGAGCTCCCCCCAGGGGTAACAGTGACACTGCTGCAATTTCCCCAACAAAAAGGGAAAAAGGGACAAGCTGGCAGTTTCACATACTAGGGATGAGCCCACCAGTTTGTTTCACTGCAGGGCTCTGCTGCCCCATCCCCCGTGGCAACAGCACTGATCAGCACAGGGCAAAGAGAAGCAAATGCCGCGCTGCAGGCTGGGCTCTGACACTCCCAGGGCTCTGCACTCAGGAACGGGAGAGGTCAGCAGCAGGAGAAATTAAGTGGGTGCTGGGTGGCAGCACAGGCCCTCGCCATGGACTGGCTCCATTTACCTCTGCCTTCTTCGCCCAGTGCAGCGGAGTGGCTTCATAGCGCGGGTCCTTGGAGTGAACCTGGCTGGCATCCACCTCGAGGATGGCCTGGGCACACCTGGCAAAGACAATGAGATGAAGGGATGGGTGGCTGCCGTCTTGACTCAAGACTTCCACTCACAGCAGCACCTGCCTCCCACCCAGGCCCTTTCAGGAAAGTCTTCAGCAGCGGCAGGCTCTCTGCAACACCTCCAAGTTCCTCAGCTGCAGTTTTGTTTTGTTCTTTTTAGAAAGGAAGGATACAACAGGAAGCATACAAGCAGCACAGCGTTTGGAGGAAGCAGGAGAACGCCTTCCCAATTCCAAGCTGTGGAGAAACATCCGGGTGCTTCTCCAATAGAGGAATATGGCATTTCTGGGAACTCTCAAGACCAGAGGGGAAATTCTTCTCTCCTCCCTCTCTCTCCGTGCAAACATGGGGATAAAACCGAAATAGTTAAATGCTTGCCGAAATCAAGAATCTGTGTACTTCCCTCCAAGTGAAGAATCACACCTATTGTGAACAGGCTAGTATCTAGTGCCTAGAAAGTGTGAGTAGGTAGACTTACAAAACAAGCATACGCTCTCCACTCTGAAACACCAAATAAACCACGTACAAGAGACCGAGCTCCACTGCAAACTAAGGGACCTAAGCACATTTTTGCCTTGCGAATGTGCCTCCAATGTTGGAAAGCACTTTCCAAAATGCTGAAAAATTAGCTACCAGCAGCTAGTGTTGACTTGAGAGCCCTATTTGCAGAGCTCAGACGCTCTATGAAAATTAAGTATTATAAAGCACATACAAAGAGAATGAAATTTCTCCAGGGAAAACAAAACAGGGAGTAAACACTGTGCCTCTTTTGATTCCGTTCCAGAGTGTGTTATTAGGAGACAGGAGTACCTTTGGCCCACAGGAGATGGAAATAACTAGGCTTTGAAGTGAAAGCTTATTAGGATCAGAGCACTCAAAGACAGAGGTACGGCAATTAGCAATACTATATAAGCATCAGTAAGTCATCTTCTCACAGCTCATTCTGAGAAAAAGTATTTCACAAACATTTTTTAAAAAACCTGTGTCTTTCTCCTGATGTCTGATACTAAATAATATATGTAGATAAACTCAGGGAAAAACTTTTTCTTCTGAAAGTGTTTCTTTCTTTTCCACACCAGCACTTCTCTGTTCTTTTGCCAACTCGGTGATGCAGCAGAGGACAGCCCAGGACATCTTCCTACAGAGCACTGCCCTGAAAGGGGGTCCCGTCTTGGACAACCCTGAGCAAGCAGACAGGTCCCCAGACCGGAGGAAGAGCCCTTTTCTGGCAGCCCAAACGGTTACTCACCCCTTCTGGGAGAACTTCAGTGCTGTGTGGATGGGGTAGCCCAGCGTCCCCATGGCGCTGCAGCTGGCACGGCACTTCAGCAGAGACCGAACCATGTCCTCTTTGCCCAGCTTACAAGCGAGATGCAGAGCGGTCAGCCCTTCATGGCTCAGGTGGTCCAAGCCAGCAGTTGGGGTTCTGCCCAGGAGCTGGGAAGAGGAGACAACAGATAAATAAATAGACAGACACGGAAGAGCACCGTCTCTCTTCCTGAGCTCTGACGACAGACTCTGGAGCACTGGGTTCCTCACAGTGCTACAGCCTGTCCTCTCCACCCCTGCTTCCAACACAGTAGCTATGGAAGCACTCCTCGTCTTCTCTCCCCAAGGGGTCATCGCTGCTCTCTGTGCTCTCTTCCTCTGGCCCAGCTGCTTCCGAGACACCCCTCGGCTGAAAAGGGCTCACACCACCTTGAATGACACAGCAGACTCCCAACCAAATGAGAGCACTAACTGAAATCAGTAGTTTCCCCTCCTGCTGCAGCCCCATTAGTTACCACGGCCAGTCAGCAGGCAGGAGCTCAACCTCCCCTGCAACTCAACCACAGCTTTCAGACACAAACAGGATTCTGTTTAAAAGATACATGCGGTGATAATGTTTGGAGGAATTTTCCTATTCTCCACGTAAATTTTAGACCTGTTACCTGCTGACTGGTTTGTTACACAAAAATATCCCACAGCTGTGCTGGGGAACCCTGCAAGCCCTGGTGCACACAAGAGGGAATTTAGTTTCCCTTCTCTGGTTTAGGGAAGGAATCAAGAGAGAAAAGGAAAAAAACAGGAGGCAGATCAGACATGGAATTATTTCTGTCACAACAAGTCAAGTTGCTGCCATCAGGGAAATAAAGGAAGAGGGTATGTTTCCAACACAAAGGTCCTAACTGCCCTGCTCCACAGCACGGCAAGCCCCGATCACCAGCCCTCCCCCACGACGCATTAGGAAACCCCAGCACAGTCTGACAGGCAGAGGGAGAACTGTCACAACAGGTATTGGGCAAACGTGGGGGGTGCAGCTGTGGGCGAGAGACGGCCTCGCGGTCACACTGGGTGCTGGGGAGCTGATAGACCTCAGGAACCAGTGTGGAAAGCCACCCACGCCCTTACGAACCCTGTCACTCTGCCCAGCACTCCTCAGCAACCGAGAACGCCTCTGGCTTCAGACTGTCTCTGCCTCGAGGCTCTGCTGTCCCCCATGCAAGGTGCAAGGCTGCTCAGTTCAAACAACAGGTTCTGCAACTCAGGAGAGCCCAGGGCGGCTCTGAACTGTCGGTCTGCGGGCAGCACACGCTCCCCCACGGCAGCCTAAACACACACACCCCCACGGGAGAACTCTGCCCAGAAGCAAATACCCTGCTCGGAGGAGACGGAGAAGGGACAGCCAAGGGCGGGAGGAAAGGCAGGATGAAGGTCTGACGCAAATAGCAATGAAGGACACTTTCTGAGGTAACTCGATTAACGTCCTTGTTCCGCTGCAGGGTGAAATCTGGAGCCTGCTTACGGGAAAGAGCACCAGTAAAGGGAAGAAAGAGGCTGAAATCAGCCTCAAGCATTGACTCGATGCTGCAGCAGAGGGAACTGACTTTCTCCTCTCCTGTTTGCAGCTATTTTTCTGTCTCCCTCCTCACCGCACAGAGAGGACTCACTGTAGTCCCACTTCTCCCCCAGCTTTGAAATCGCTCCCACCTCGATGACCTGGGGGCTGTTCCCTCGCACAGCATAGTGGAAAACAGTCTCCCCGTTCCTGTCGGTAATGTCCACTCGCGCGTGGCAGTCCAGCAGCTCCAGCAGACACTCCATGTCTCCCTTGCGGCACGCCAGGTGCAGCGGGGTGCAGCCGTCCTCGCTGTCCGTGCTGTTCACACAGCTGCAAAAGAGGAGTCAACGTGAGGCCAAGGGCGGGCTGCGAAGACAAGGATGTGCAGCTGCTCCGGAAGCTGATATGAAGGTACCTTCCACGTCTGCAACAGGCCCAGCCAGTGCAAACCACGAGGTCCAGGAAAGCCCGTCCTCTGGCCAGGGAAGAAGCACGGGGAAGGGCCACCAAGCAACCCTGCCACTGACCCTCTCCCTGACATGCTGCTCCCTCCTCTGCCCCCCATACGGGAGCAGCTCCCCCTGCCCCAAGGAAGGCAGGAGACCTGTCGGAGGGGCTGCCATTAGTCTCTCAGTCCCCGGACTCCTCACTAGTCTCCCCTATTCTCAAAGAACTTCCCCACGGAAGGGGAACAAGGGCCAAAAGCCATTTCCAGAAAGACAGCCTTACTGTACCTCCTCTCTCGTGGTTTAGTCAGCCACAACCCCCTCCAAAAAGCAGCTCCACCAGGGCTGTAAGAATCTAACTAGTGCCTCTAGCAAAACACTTCAATCCTCTAGCTCAGACACCAGAGCTCTGGACTTTAACACGCACAGCAGCAGGTTGAAAGCCTGCCAGTAAGCTTACACAGCGACCATCGGACACCCTTTGCTACCACACCTGTCATTCAGGCGAGACACACCAAGGCTGGCACTTTTAAACTCGACCTCTGCAGCCACCACAGGTGTTAAGCTCCCCCGGGAAGCTGCTCCCATTGCTTTGGCACATCAAGCCGGGATACCCAAACCTGGCCCAGCCTGCCCTCCCGAGCTTGTTCCCAGCGCCAGGCCCACCGGAGACGCCTCCCGCCCCTTGCCTCAGAACGTGGTTGTGCCGGAAGCTCTCACGATGGCCGATCTCCACCGCGACGTGTGCCGAGGACCAGCCGGGGTGGTTGCGGAAGCAGTCACTGAGTTGCTGGAGATCCTCCAGCAACAAGGGCTGGCGCGCGCTTTCGTAGAAAGGGCGCAGCTGCCCAGCGTACTGCTCAAAACGCACCAGGGCATCTGCTTCATTGTCGAGCTGGAAGAGCCTGAAGGAAAGGCAAATGCAGCGTTGGTCCTGCTCAAAGAAACAACCTCCATCCCGCGTACCTGAGAGAAACTGCCCTTCTCCAAACATTAGCGCCGGGGACTTTCCTATTCCTCCCCATCTGGCATCACACTTCTTCCAAGGGAAGAAGGTGTTGTCCCAAAAACACGGTTCATTTACCCGATGTGCAAGCCAGTAACACACAGAGTCGAGGTATTTTCAAATTGATTTCACTGATGCACATGAATGGGTGCCTGTCTCAAGACAGCACCCACCTGTCTCAAAAATTCTCACATTTATATACTTAACTAATAAATATTCAGTATTATTTCCCTTAACGATTGGCTCTTTCTTCTTCGCCCCTCATGTAAGTTAGTGCGCAGACTCTGTTTTCTTCCTTCATTGTCTTCTTTTGAGTAGGTGGTCAGTGAGTCGGTGGTCGCGACCTCCCCCTGCAGGAATTACCTTTTACCTACTTCTTCCCTAATCTTGGCAGTTCCAAGTGGTTCTTCAAGGTTTACTGACCAGACCACAATCCATTACCTTTTCCAACATAAACACAGAGCCCCATTGTCTAGTAGTTAGCTCCCAAACCCTAAATCATGTCTAATTATTGCTTCCCTATTTTAAACATTTAACTGATGGGGGCTGTACACAGCACTTCAGCAGCTCCCTGGTTATTTCCATCATATTATGCATATTAATGGATAACAACTGAAGCCTACATCGTTAGTGAAGAGCACCTCCTCGGCCTGAGGAACGTTAACTTTTGGGCTGAAGTATCCTTTGCTCCAGACGCTAAAGCGCCAACAGGTACGAGTGGAAGCACATGTACCTCTGGATGTTCTGACCTGAGCACCTATTCCACAGTCGCCTGGTTTCGCAGCGTTTGGACTCGGTCCTGCCCTGTTCTCACAAGCTGTTTTGATGACGACTTCTCCACCAGCCCACGCAAGGGCCTCCCACTCCTGATCAAACACGTCACCCCACGCCCACAGCCGCGAAGCGCTGCGCTCCCGAGATGGCAGATTTCGGGCCTTTAGTTTCACATTTAGAAGAGTAGCGATTGCTAAAGTCTTGTCACTTACCGGAAAGCGACCTGTGGGCTCTGGGGATTCACCAGCAGGCAATCCCACGAGCGAGCGAGACTGTTCTTATACAGGGCCACCCTGCCTTCCTCCCTCAGGCAGGTGTGCGCGGCGTACTCCGCAGCTGGCACCTCCTTCACCCGGTAAGGGTTTGTGAATATTTGGGTGACGCTGTTGATGGTATTCACCAGCCGACCAAAGAACTGCATCTTTCCGGAGCCTCAGGCAGCTTCTCCCCCGCGTCCTGAGGGAAAACCGGTCACCGGCCCGGCCCTTCCCTGAACCGAGCGACCCAGCGCCGGTAAAGGAGAACCGAGAGCCGCCGGGGTGACACACCACCCCGCAGGAAAAGCCCAGCACCGGCAGTTTCTCTCCTGGCTCCTGAAGAGCACCCGGTTCTCCTCAGCGCCTCACGGCGACCTTTGACCTTCCATCTCACGGGCCCTTTACTCCTCCGCCGCCGGCTCGGCGGGAAACACCTTCCCCTTCCCCTTCCCCTTCCGCGGCCGGCCTGCCTGCCGCCTGACCGGGTCGGGCCGGGCGGAGGAGCCGCCCGTTAGCCGGGGGAGGTGGAGCGGGGCCCGGCGCTGAGGGCGGACGGGGGCCGGGCCCGGCGCCCGGGGTGCGGCGGCTACG
>VYZV01018656.1:7417-33444 GCA_013401275.1 Pandion haliaetus
CCCCCCCCCCCCCCCCCAAAAAAAAAAATCTGCTAAAGCAATCCAACACAGATTTTACTTACGCCAAACTTTGAGCACCCTCACAGCAATCTCAGAGTGCTCATTATGAGAAACACTTCAGGGCACACTCTCAGGAATTAGCCTGAACTATCCAACTTTGGTCTTAGTGAACATCTTTTCTTGGCAGAAGCCCATAGCTTCCCCAGTTCCCCATGGCAGGCTGCTGTAAACAAGGAGTACCGCCGAGCTCACCACCTAGCTCATAAATTGCCCCATTGGCTTAATCCCACTTGCATGTATCAGCTCAGAAAGTTAGAGTTCTGAAATTCAACTTTCTAAGGCTTTTTCTGGTGTTTCAGTTCAGAATAAAACTGTGTCCTTTGGTGTTAATTTTAGGAAGGCTGGTTGAGAATCTGCAATATGCCATGGGGAGTCCTCGCTCCAGAGACAATTCTCTCATGAGTATCTTCATTATGACTTCTTATTTCTTTGCTTTTTTTGTCATCTAAGTGTTTGGCAGTATAACCCCTAAAGAGAGCCTATAGGGACGTTGCGAAGGGGAAACGGAAGGATAAAAATCAAGCTTCATAGTCCATAGAGTCTGTATGTTTTTTCATATGGAAATCTATGGCCAAAGAACAACCTTCCCAGTGACCCCTGAAAGAGCAGTATGAGCGTAGGACCTCGCAAGGAGGCTCTGAATTGCTGTGTGCAGCTGGGTTTAGCTGACATTGTTACCTGTTTAGGAGGGAGCCAGAACCACTGGAGTAAAAATGACCTTTATGATGGATGTTTTACTTCACAAATAAAACCTCCTGAGTGAAAGAAAACTGCTTTGCTGTGTCTCAGCATAGATCTTGTCTCCTTGCTCTCTAGGTACTACGGGTGGAAAAGGACTTTGAGATTAAGGAGACAGTAACATTTCCTTCTCACTTTGAAAGCTGGGGGAATAGGTTTCAGTGGCAAGGAAGCAATAGAGAGGTTTTGGAAGAAAAAAAAAAAAAAAATCCAGCCACATGGCATTTCTTGCAACTCCCTCAGCTGCTGTGGAATGGACTCGCCCATCTGTTATCAGACGACACTTTCACTACAGCTCCAAATTGTTCAGGGTGGAGATTATTCACATGTCAGCTGAGACTTGGTTTCAGTGTAGCCTGCTCGGCCATCCTGGCAAAACATTTTTCATGAAACATTTGGGAGACGAGTTTCTATGGCCTGTCAATTATGATAAAGGAATAGGAAAGGGACATATTCCTCAAAACATTACTTCAGAGAGGGTTTTTTTTTCTTTTTTTTAAATTTAATTTTATGTGGTTTGAGCAATAAAAAAGCCAATGGAAAAATGAAAGTTATTTTACTTTTACAGAGCTTTTAAAAGTCCTGTGTGAATTCTTCAAGATCATGTCCCAAACCTGATACTGAGGAAGAAATGGCAAGAGCATTGCCGCAGAACGGGGGCCACCCAATGTCGGCACCGGCCTCTCCCACCATTGCTGGGTTATGCCCCATGACCAACAGGCAATCTTTATTAAGCACCAGATCTAACTTGATCATTTCTGTACCAGTAACTGAAGAAGATATATGACTCCCACAACAGATTTATTACTGTTATATCATCTTTTCTTTTACAAACATTAATCTTCCTTCCATTATTGATTTACGTACAAAAGAAGGTGAAATTAATAAGCTTCTTCAAATTATGCCCATAAGCAATGACTGTGGGAAGAAAAGTCATTTAAATTTTAATGTAGAATCATGCAGAAAATATTTTAACAAGATGGCATCAAACTAAAGTAAGCAGAATCCTGAGGTGTTAAAGAAAACAAAAATCCTTCTTGAAATCAAAACCTCCCATTTGATCTGCAGAATGAATGAGTGCCCACAGTATTCCCCACCTGTATTTCTCCTTCCCAATTAATATTTTGGTTTTGTTGCTGGGCAAACTGCCAGTGCATATAGTCCACACTACATGATTGTGCTGTTCTTCTGTGAAAGTGACCTAAAATGACATTGAATAATACTTTATCCATAGTAGATGTCAGAATAGCCTACAGCAAGCACTAGAAACAGCCATGAGAACACAGGTAAATGTTGGACAGAGCAACTTCATGAGAGAGTGGACAACATTTGACTTCTACTGTAAAACAACACTCTCTTCATAAATATGTATTTGTGTATTATACACATTATTAAAACTTTTATATTTTTTCTCTCTTAATAAAAATAAGACATGGTAATAAGTATTCTTTATTAGTCCTGCCAACTGGACTCAAATGTATTGTATATGTTAGCTCAAATCTGTGACTGGGGATGTGTTCAGTTGATATTTCACTCTCAAAATATTCATACTTGGGAAATGCCTAAAACAAGCCATTTGAAACATAGCATTACTTTTCATCAAGCTAATCCTAGACTGAAAAGCAAGATATCATATTGTACAGCTCATTTCTCAGTCAGTTTGAATGATTATGACAAATCAGAAAAATTCTGTCCCTTTCCCCCTGAACAGTGGTACGCTCTGAACCAAACCTTAAACTTTTCAAGCTTCTCCACCGCCCTGGATTGTCTCCATGGTTCCATAGTACTGTCCAGTACTTTTTTTTATGAATGTACAACTGAAGGCCAGGGATGTGCTTTGCACTCTGGAGCTTACTGCCTGCCCTTGGAGACCTTTGGATAATGGAGAGACAGGTTTATCACTCTTGTGGAGGCAGAGTGGAAAAAGCAAATGATAGAGTAAATCATTCTATATAAGCATACACAGATTACGTATGAGGCCAGCAGCATTTAGAATGTCAAACCTAAATGCTGTGTGTATATATAGTAGTAGGTACTCAAGATACCCCAGCTGAATGCAGTGGCTGAACAACTCGTATATGCCTTTATAAGGCAATAGGAATCCATAGAACAAACTTGCAATCCTACAGAAGTAAATGGCTTTTGATATTGAATCTTTCAAGGACTGAACACATTACTGATAGCAGGCCATTCCCCTGCAGTAATAGAAGATTATAATGTCTGTGATAATGTCAGAGGGCTAGATGTGCAGCATTAAGCAATGCAGCAGCCAACAGTAATGTATGATGCCGTTCAACTCATTTTCAAGGCTTACGCACTTCACAACAGCCTTCGATAAACTGCAAATCCAGTTTAACAGCTGAGCCGAGCAATCAATCATTCAGAAACAAGATTCAGAGCAGTCCTGGTGAACACACGGAAGGCAATTAGATGCCACCATTTGTGAAATAATATTGGTGGGAATTCTTCTCCCTCATCTGATTTATTTCTGTCAATCTGCAGTTTAGATTCTGTGTCATGATTAACTCCTTTGTCCTGAGATGCCATATAAATGTAACACTGGCATTATTAAATGCTTCTGAAAGTAATTCTGAACCTCACAATTGCTAAGGAAATTGATTAAAGAGAGGCAGCTAGCGCTGCTAATTTGCAAGTGGCTATTTTTAATGACAGACTGATAAAATGAAATGCTAAGCTTGAGAATAAAACTCAGTTTATGTAATATGTTAACTTGTACAGAACACATTTGCATAAACATTTGTAGGATAAAATGAGTCCTTGGGCAGTTCAGACTATTCAGGCTGGCTGGTTTGGAAGAGAGGCTAGACAAAAATATAGTGACTGCACTACCAAATTACAATGTCAAAGTATCCATCCAAAGTCATAATCTGTTTAACTTGTTTGTCAAGTTTTACAGAGTAAGTTTTTGGCTTGTGCTCTGCTTCAATACCAGCAATTAAACTCATCGGAGAGAGTTCAAAGAACCAGTAAAGACAATATTCAAGGACAAAAGAAGTGAGCAAGGTTGGACACGTGTAATTCAAACAAGTATGAAGCGAGAAGGTATGTAGTAGTTTCCAAATGCAGTATCTGAAAGATGGAAAACTCAAGGTGGAGGATAATTGCTTTAAGAGAAACAAAAGTGTTTGAGGAATACGAGGATGATATTAAACAAAAAACTTTTATAAACAGGTTTAACTAAATAGCAGAACACTTTTTTTCCCAAAGAGAGAGACAGAAAAGTATTTGAAGCAATCAAAAGATAAAAATCTGCACTGATTGCTCTTCAGAAAGCAGGGTAAAACTGAATGCCTATGTCCTTACAAAGACATTGGACAGAATTCTAAAACCCTCTGAAAAGCAGGATCAAGGCAGAGAGAAAGAGAAAAATCTTATTTCTGTAGAGAATTTTATATCCTCATTCCATTGGAACTACATTAAGAGAAAGTTTAAGTGACCATTATTTTAAAATGATTAAGAATATTATAGTAATAGACACATATTTAATGCAAACACTGCAAATGGATCAGCTTGGTTTACTGACAATCAGTGCATTAGAAGCATTCTCAGAGCCCTGAAAACCAATTACCTGCATTTTGAAACCTATGTAAATCAATTGACTACAGCTAAGCAAAAGGTGAAATTCAATTTTACGGTAATTTAGGAGTTTTCAATACATGCACATTTGACAGTTTTGGATGTTTACACAGGGACAAAAGCAAATTTTTTGAACACTACTTTGTGAGAATGGGATACAGCATTGATACATCTGTATTCAGACTGGACTTCGGGTTTTGAAAAGGATGTCTGAGCTGACAATATATGCAATTCAAGTGGTATTTCTTTCCTGTTGCCAGACTTGACACCTGAATGCTTGATGAACTTCACACAAGGATCTATTCCCAGATAGCAGGCCACAGATGCTATAGTCCTAAAGTAAAAAGCAATTTCGTAGTTTATGAGCTTCAGCATCTACCACAATTCTACAAAAAGTAGAGGTCTTATCAGCTTAAAAATTCCAGTTTTCCAACAAAAAATACAGAGAAGCCTGTATTGGATACATAAGCATGTAATTTTATCTCAGCAAGTTCTTACCCTGTGATAAGAAATGATATGAACCTCCTGAAATGAGCATATTTACACACAATAATTTGCTGTAAATCCACATTTGGATTTCCATAAAAAGTGGCCCAGTTTTAAAAATAATCTTCTAAAATATCTCAATTAAGATTGAGATGACTGTTTTATTTTCTCTTATGCATAAATACTTTGAACCATTGTGTAACTGAGTTTTTCAGTATTGGGGAGGTATTTGGGGGTTACTATTGTTTTGTTTGCTGAGATCTTAAAAAATAATTCTATGTCAAGCACTCTCAAATGACACAGTTTAAGGCAGTGCAAGACTGGATAACATACATTGCAGTCTGTATTACATTGTACTGGGCTTCAATTAGGTTCTTTGTAATGTCTTCACTGTTGCAACAGAAAAGAATTTTGAACACAAATCTTACAGTTAAATAAATTCCTACTGTATCTTAAGGTATAGGCATCTCCTGATTAAGTACAGTGTTTACAGTCTAGTTAGAAGATAGATTTTCATCTGCATTCCAACTATTAACAGTTGCACTTTTTAATGACTTAGAGCAGAGTTTTCTCCAGAATCCATCAACCTCATTAAGTGCCAGTAAAATCTGGGCTACAATTCAAGATCACAGTGTTTAATGCACTCCAAACAAAAGTCAACATAAGCCAATATTCAAATTCAGTGCAACGCTTCATTATCTAGCCAGGTACAACTACAGTAAATATAGCTCAATAGTCACAGGAAAAAACCACACCTCTGTGACTTAAATGTAATGAAACAGAGAAAATTAGTGGCTCTTTCCAAAGCATAATTAAGGTACATTGTCATTTTTCTCCTACTGTCTAAATACGATGCTTATTAGTTTTATAGATATAATACTTACTTCAGAATTGAAATAATAGAAGAACTACTTGACTGTAGTAACACAATAAGCAAGAAAACATAAGGGTATAGACATCAAACATTGAACACTGCGTCTGAGAATCTAACCGTTACAAATAACAAGAGTCAGTGCAGGGGTACATCTCATCTATTATGATAATTCATTCTTCTTGCCCTCTTGGTGCAAGCCCTCACTTTTTTTTGTCCCATTAGCTATTTGGGATTCATTCATGAATTGGCAAATTTAAAACATTTTACATAGTTATTTTTCACTAACTATAAATGTCACGGCTAAAATTATATGGGCCATCTATACCTGGTTATACAAAAACATACAAAATTATTGTGTTTGATATAAAAGTAGGGGAAAATGTGTCACCAACTTTGTCCATATTTCTTTAACGGTAACATAAATAAATCATTCATGACTAGGATAGAGGCTTTGTGGCCAGGGCTGAGTGAGCTGAACACAGAGCAGCTCCGTGTTCAGCAGAGCTGAACCAACACTGACTCATTATTTTGTTTCCATTCAGGTCCCTTACTTTGGCATGTGTCACAAACCCCAGAACATTTGTATTAAAGAACATTTTAGCAGCCTCAGAAACGAATAGAAAATTAGTAAGTTAGAAGACAAAGAGAGGGCTTAGTGGGTTTTAAATGGCCACACTAAAGATAGGGAAAGAGAGTTCAACTTCTAGAAGTAAATTAAAAAAATTTGACAGTGCCATGTATGTGGACAGAGACTATTCCAACAAAGATAATGGAGCTGAAAAGTATCAATGTCGATTTTCAATGTACCTGGAATTTGAAATATATGTTTTCATAAGAAAATTGGACTTTGTAGGAGGATGAACAACAGCATAAAGAAAAACAGACGTTGGATTCAAAAAAGCATGGAGTACTGCTCAGGTAATTTCCAAATTGAGTGGGGCAAAATTTATTAAAAACACTTTAACAATGAACCGGTGTGTAATTAGGAAAACAAAAAAGGTAGCAAAGATGTTAGAATATCACTGTATGTATGGAAAATGAGTACTGCTTCCCAGAAACACACCTTGGGGAAAAGGCAANACTGCTCAGGTAATTTTCAAATTGAGTGGGGCAAAATTTATTAAAAACACTTTAACAATGAACCGGTGTGTAATTAGGAAAACAAAAAAGGTAGCAAAGATGTTAGAATATCACTGTATGTATGGAAAATGAGTACTGCTTCCCAGAAACACACCTTGGGGAAAAGGCAAAGCCTCTCACAGTCCCCGTATACAATGAGAAAGGAGAACAAAAGACATGAATTCATTTGCAGAAAACAAAAAACTACGTAAGATTACATTTTTCCTCATTGGTTCTGTTTGCCTTTTTTATTGTCACTGCATGACAGAGAAATCCTTTCCCCCCTAAATGAGAGAGAGTGGGATCCACTCCCTTTTGCTTTGAAGAACAAAAGCCACCCTTTACATCTATAAACCAGTCTCTGTCCAATTGCTTCAAAGGATTTTTACTAGCACAAAATCATCATCAGGTTTTGCAATGATCTTTCTAATATTTGTCGCTGAAACACGCCCAATACAATCTTTGATCTTCCTTGTGGTTATCAGTATCCTCACACAACATATTGCTTAGACCAATTACTTCATAATATTCAAATCCTTTTCTTCCTTACCATAGCTCACCACAGGCATTCTTCTCAGCACATTTCTAAGTATAATCTTAATATATTTTTCTGCTTCAGATAAAAGACATGGGCTTTGTGAGAATTTTATTTTGAAAATTTTACCTTTACCAATCAATCTACTACAACAAACATTTTCACTCATTTCTGAGTCACAATGTATGGAAAAAATGACTACAACTTAATTTTGTTTAGTTGACAGGAGTACAAAAACTCATGAAATACCCACTAATCAGCAGTTCTGTAGGGGGGGGAAACCCCTGAATACAGATTCCCTTAATACAGACAATTATATTAATAAGGCAGCAGCACCAAGCAATACATGGAAGCACTGAAGTTCGCACACACACACACACATGAGATTTGCAGGCCTTGTCAAATAGCTTGCTTCTGGCTATCTTCAGTCTTGTAACACTTTCACATTAATTTTGGGCAGCATGAATTATCCCACTTTTCAACAAGAAATCCTTGGGGCACTTTAAACATGCTTGAAAATAAATAATTAATGCATTGGACACTATTAATTAGCAAAACTCAGAAACAGCTACTGTTACAGATCCTGAAAAGTTTTTCTAAACTTGTCAAGCTGTTAATAATAAATAGGGTGGAAACGGCCAATTAACATACTTAAATAACAACCTTTGTAAACAGTGAGAAATGCTTCTTTTTCTGTTCTTTTGATACTAGAAAAAGAGCATACCAACTCTGCTACTTCAGCCCTGAAACTGCACTAACAGAAATGTGGTTTTATATTTAAGGGGATCTCCATGTGAACTAGTTCTGTGGAACCACACTACCTAACTGTGCCAATTTGTTTCGGATATTGGAAATAAACGTATTTACACTTTTTGTGTGACAAGAAAGTTTGTTAAAAATAACATTTGAAGGTGAAGATTTATGACCATATTTACTTACACCTACAATTTTGAAAATCACAGATCTATAGTCATACAGGTTGTATTACAGCAAACTATAACTTCTCTAAGGCATTAAGACAAAAAGTAACTAATTTGTTTGGTTTCTGGTCTCAGTTTTTTCTAATAAAGACTCACTTTCATTGTACTACTGGAAATGATGAAATAAAACCACGATGATGATTGGGAATAGTCAGCATGGATTTACAAAGGGGAAATCAGGCTTAATGAATCTGATAGTCCTCTCCTGTGAGAAGAGGGGCTTCGTGGATGCTGGGAGAGCAGTGATGATGTGTATCTTGACTTCAGCAAGGCTTCCAATGCTGTCTCCTGTAAAATCCTCATACACAAACTGACAAGGCATGAACCAGAGAAGTAGACAGTGAAGCGGACTGAAAACTGGCTGAACTGCTGGGCTCAAAGGTTTGTGATGAGCAGCACACATTCCAGATGGAGGCCCTACTGTTATATTAATGGAAAATAACCCACAGTAGTGTCATGTCAACAGGATCAAGGAGAGAGAAAGATGCAAAATCAGGCAGTAGTACTATTCCTTCTCTTTCCTTCCTCCTAAAAATTAACAGATCTGGTAAAAGGAAATTATAGAAAATTTACTGCTATAGCATTTGATGCTTATCATTATTAATCTTCAGGTGACCAAGACACTGATACAGCTTATACACCATACTGGTATGGCATAAACCATCTACTTGACAGTCTACAAAAACTGCAGTACACTGAGCTATAATATTGTTGTTGCGGTACCAGTTCATTTATTCATGAACTGCAGAGGAAAATAAGCACGTGGAATGTATATAAATTTTCAGTTCAAAAGTTACTGCCATCAAGGGACAGCCTTAAGTTATGCACTACCTTTAAAAAAAAAAGTTGGTTGCTTTTTTTTTCCCCAGGAATGCATGCATTGCATCTAATGAGCACACCCCTTAGCCTCTTTCTTTTGAAGCAAAGTGTTCTTTTGTTGCTTGGGGCTCACACTCAGTGTAACATGGGCACCAGAAAAAAAACTGGTCTAAAAGTTTTGAAATAAGTATGTTGGATTTTCTGCTTTTTTTTTCTTTTGCCAAATAGCAAGACTCCAGCTTCACATTTAACTGTATCCTCATTGGCTACTCTTGCCTACCTGTGGTCATGCAATAAAACAAATCTTGCATAGCAGAGTAATCCACTAAAGGACACAGACAAGATTAAAGAAAAGATTTTTAGGCAATGACCAGAGAAGAAATTCTATTTCCTTTACTCCATTGACCATACTTTAAAAGTGTAAAAATCTTGGCTAGCTTATGCAAGAATAAAGTAATCTGTATTTGAGATGCAGCTGTCCTGAATGATGTAGGGCAAATAATATTCTTTACCTGAGCTGGCCACTTCTCAGAGCAGTCTGAAGCTGGCTGCTGTCCTGAGACCCAGCTGCCAGGCTGCCTACTACTTCCAAATACCTGTGAGAGAGGAGATGTCAGGGACCATCTAAGGGGAACCACAGACCAGGAAGTCTTCCTTATCTGGGTGAAATGATGGACTACACAGGGTTGTTGGCAAGGTGTCCAGTCCAGCTATTCACAAAAGCTTCAATATAAAAGCATGGAAACTCAGTACATTCAGGCTTTTTTTAAAGAGCCTAACCGAGATTCAATGCCTTAAGTTACCTCTGAGTTCTGACAAAAAATGTTTAAGTCTTTGCGATAACATTGATATCTTGGGTTTACTAATGAATAGTGCTGTGCATCAACAAAAGCATAATTCTGTGGGTTTCTGACTGTCTTATTATGCAAAAGAACAACAAATATATATAGTTTTCATATAAAACATTGGTTAATGAATAAATTTAATTGATAACTAACAAAGAAAGATGTTTCTCCCAAAGACCTAATGAAATGAAAAACCTATGATCTGTTAAACCACCAAACATTCCCAATCAAGCCACACTCACAGATTTTGAATACCCAAGACGACTCCAAACATATGAAATCTTACCTATTCCAAAAAGTAATGGTGGCGTCAGGAAAAAATAAGGGTAAAGTACATAACTATACGCTTGTAATGAAGTAGTATCATTGAAGCAGAAAGAGACAGAAAATACTCAATTCGCTGTTTCTCTATAAAAATCAGAACAACAAATTTAATTAAATTTAAAATATTTTATACACATACCTTACCATTTTTCTAATTCTTCACTTTAGATTTCACAATGTATTAATTATTAAAACAGCTTATTGAGTCAGTTCGTCAACTAAGAAAACCATAATAAACTGCTAAGAAATGTGATTAGCATTTCCTTCTTTTTCCTTATAGTAAAACCTCTTTTACTGTAGCTATCAAAATGTTATCACACTGCTTTATGTTTTCCTCTGTCCGCCTCATGCAAAAACAAGCACAAAAATGGGGGGAGGGAGATATGACGAAAACTTCTGGTGTAGTTGACATCTGATCTGAATTCTGATTACCACCTGCTGTATCGTTTAACTAGAAACAAGACCTAAAATCTCTCTAGAGAATATATGACTGTGATTTAGCTAACTGACATCTGGATACTCTACATAAATATAGCTGAAAGAACATTTTCCTGGCAGTTACAAGCCTGACTGATAAAGTAAGCAGTTTGAGCATTAAGGCTTCAGGTGGCTCATTACATCTCTATTGACAACTCAAATATTTTTTGCCTAAATCTCAAACCACTTCTTACACAAACTCTGCACCATGCAGTTGAGTTCTGTGGCCAACTTGGGAGGGGAGGTCTTTGTCTTCTCTGGAAAAAACACACCCAGAATGCATATATTATGCTACGCAGGTACGGATAACCGAGGAGGCAGGGATGCTTTGTATATATACAGTCCAACTTATAAAAATTGTATTTCGCAAGAGGGATTCTACAGTTCATCTTCTATCCCATATTTTGCAATTAAAACTACGGTATATCAAAGTAGGTATCTACAAATACAGGTTCATTTCATTTATACGGAGGTCAACAAAGAGAGTAGCACAAGCAGCAAATTCAAAGCTGTGTAGAAGTGAAATCACTGGAACAACCTGTTTAAAGTCTAAAACCTCTTTATGTTGTTATTGAAGGTTACTTGTCACCGTGATAGTCAAACACAGTGGACAGAATCAGGCAGAAGGAACATTGTTGGGCAGACCCTCTGCACTTGACAAATAAATCCAGAACCAACTTGTTCAAGCAATTCAACATAGAAAACCCCCACATTTTCATAGTAACACTGTAAGGTCTTACTAGGAAAAGAAAGGGGACAAAATAAAAGAATATTCAAGATAAAAGTTAGCTAATGAAAAACTTAAGAGTAGATTTATACCAAACACCTGTAAAATTACAAAATGATGCACTGCTAAAATGTAAAAATTTTAGCTTATGGTGAAAACACTTGGAGGGAGAAATTTTGTGATACAGCTGAACATTTTTTCTGAACAGATTCAAACAGCTTTAGCACAAATACTTTCATTGTCTAAATTAAATATATAAGAGAAATAAAATAAATGAAATTTACCCTCTTGAATAAAAAAAAAAGCCAGTTAAATGCATTTTAGAATCAGTAACAACTGCAGAATCTGCACTCTATCAAGCTGTTAGCCAGTTTTTATAAAATTAAGAGATACATTCAGAAGCCTTAATATGATAATGCATTAATATAATAGTGCATTGTGTCTCAATATCACTACAGGACAACTTTTAAAATGCAAAACAAAATTAAGTTGCAACATAACCCGATTCAATCTAATTTGTTAAATCCCATTTAGTCAAGTTTGCAAACTCTTTTCTGCCAACATCAGCTGTTTTTGTTGCCAGTTAGTAACAACATTACTACTACTGGGAGAAAAGGTGAAGCCACGGGCACCACTATGGCGCGTAGACCTCTTACCGCCTTCTGCAAATACGTGCTTTCAGCAAAGGGCTACTTAAATAGATTGAGGGTCTAACTTCTAGATAGAAGTCCTAATAAACTGGTTATGAGTCAAATACTGCAATCCTCTAATTTACTCAAAAGCTTCCATAATTTCTACTATCACAGATTTCTTACATTAATATCATGGATTCACTTGATAGAACTGGTCAGAAAATCATAAAAGCAGTAAACATGTTCTATGAGTAGGCAATAGTAGCTGGGAGTAGTTGGGAATTTTCTACTTAGTCGGCAGAGAGTATACAGGGGTGCGTAGAAAATGCAGATCTTGATTTTTCTAATAGGGCAGAATACACTAGCTTTAAGTAGATTTTTCTCAGGTCTGTTTAAAATTATAATGGGTCAATTTAGTTTGTAGTTTGATGATTTATTTTCTTCAGTTACAAAGCTGCTTAAGAATTTCTTGTCTCTAAGCTGCAGCTCACTGCTTCTCATGGGTATGGCAGATAACTGAAATTGACTGGGTTAAAAAACGACAGATTTGTCTCAGAAGTTTAAAAAATGTCACTTTTTTGCTTTGATATTCCAGAATAATTCCATAAACAAGGAAAATCTACATCAGCAGAGCCAAGGTGGTTGTAATGAAACCATCTCATATAAGTGCCCTTCAGTCAGCAGAAACCCCAAGGACACCAGGAGCTGTGGCACCACAGTAACTATTTGTTCAGTCTTGCAGTGAAATGGGTAGGAGAACTACTCCAGCAAAATAACTTCTCTTTTTAAACTCATTAGTGAAACCACACCAGTTTCCCGATCCAGTTCAGAAGGGACCATACCAGGGCCCCCGGGACGGGCACATGGGAGGGAATGAGTTACCTGGGGCAGGAGGGAGCAGGACTGCTCCTGGCAGCAGCTTTCAGCATTTGCCAAGTACACCTTGTGGCGAGACCCCCTGAGACATCTGAGAAGATGGAAGGGCTTGCTAATGTCAGAAGGGGCAATCCTGCTGTTCCCAGCTTCTCTTGCACTGGCCACGTGCTCATCTGACTTCTCAGGAAAGTGGTTCAGCTTTATGAGAGCAAAATAACAATTCAGGGGGTGGGGAGGGCAGGAAAAGTGACAATTATTGGAGCTGGCACAGGAGAAGCAGGAGGAGTGCCCAGATTACACGATGAGAGAGAGGAAGCCCAGTAGGAAGCAGCAAGCTGTTAGATGAACTCCAAGGTGTCATGAAACTTCATGCTTCAAGACCTAGGTTAAAACTGCTGTTTGAACAATTCATTATTTCAGGCACACAAGCACTTCTAGGGAAATGAAACAAAAGAGGCGAACTTCATTTAAATACAGGTTGGGAACAACTGTCAAGAGGAACAAGGTCAGCATCAGTTCCCTTGATCATATCCCTTATTGCTGTAAAGTATAAACTGCTTTTATCTTTTAACAGTTGAACTGATTAATATGACTAGTTAAAATTGCTAGCGTCCATAGGATGAAGAGAAACAGATATATGTGAACAAGTGTTGAAAATTAAAGGGTGGTAACAAGGTAAGAAATGAGTAGGCCATCCCCCCAAACTCTGCAGAAAGCACAACTTCTAGCAGCCAAATTCTGAATTGTGGTTCCCAGCCTCACTTCAGAGTTGCCAGCTGTGTTAGGCATGAAAATGACCTCATTTGCACTGAAGTGTACTGCCTCCTTTTCAACAGTACTTTTGGTCTGATGAAAGATAAGAGGAAAGAACTTCCATCTTTAGCCACAACACACCACCACCATGCTCAAAACGACACTCAAAAAAAGAAACCAAAAACAAAACAACAAAAAAGGAGAGCACGCTCATGGCTGGCACTGCCCTCGGGCAACTCAACCACTGGCTTTTTCTCTTTCCATTTTCACAGTATAACCCCAAATACTTTGGTTTCATACTGATTCTTGTCAAGAATATTGCTGAGAGCTCAGAGCTTTTTATAAAATAGATTTACTGGGAAGGTGAGAACAAATCCATTTAGATGAATTGTAAAATGAGGGTTTAGCATTCAGGGGCACAAAATGACGGGCACATGCTGAAATGAATTAACCCCACTGGCTTGGATGTAATACCTCGTGTCTTTAAATGTATTGTTCCTCCATTTCTAAAACTATTTAACGAGAAAAACTCTGAAGATGCCGTCAGAATAAAGGAAGGGACTGAAAGAAGAATTGAGCTCCTCATTCTGGTTTTGATTTCTTAGTGATCTTAGCAAATCACTAACTCATTCTTCAGTTTCTGTCTCATAAAACTGAGGGAAAAAAACTTGATATATATCTGACACGTTTAATATGAAAAGCACTTTAGAGAAGCTTTTTGACACAGGATGAAAGATTGTACTTTGCCATACAGAATAGCTGTATTACCTGACATGCTCATTATACACTGTCAGAGAGCAACAACTTTCAGCATATTTTCCTCTTATTATTCCTCACTCTTTGACCGTGTTCAGTAATTACAGATGGAATTTTGTAGATTGCTTTAGTGACTTAGGAAAGTAATTCCCTTGGAAATCCAGACAAACCTGTTTCTCAGTTGTTCAGAAATGTTTTAAAGAGTCTTGCAGGTATTTGGTTAGGGGTTTTTGCAATGCAGCCTTCTCAGTCCACACAGTTTCAAAAATAGGAATCATTATTATTTAAAATCGCTGGCATTTCTTATTCCTATAGATGGAAAATAATGCAAATGAATTATTGTTCCTGTCTGGTGTCACTGAACAATGCACACGTGCCTACACAAGCAGCATTCGCATCACAAACACAAGTATTTGTGATTTCTATGCGTATGCTTATGCTTTTTGGTGTCAACTCAGAGCCAGTTTTGCTTCTTCCTATTTGTCTCTGTTGTGTGGGCTGCACAGAGGCACAAAGATAAGATGACCACATTGTGAACGTTACACGATCATTTTTGCTGCACACATTAGCCCGGCTCCCCTGACTGTGCTTGCAGCTATTGGAATTTCTCTAGCAAATCAGAATGATTTTTGGCACACTTCAGACTCACTCTCCTTCAGCAGAAATTGGCCTGCCTATTTTAGAAACAATCAGAAAGCACCAACCACGCATTTATTTGACTACCTGACCTGCCCTTCAAAGCAGTCATTACCATGCAGAATAATGACATTCTGCAAAGAGGAAAGTGCGATTCTCAAAAGCAGTGAGTGCTTTTGGGAATCATTTCAGCAAGCCAAACAATGCCGTTTAGCCAATGAACTGACTTCACTCCTAAAAATACTTCTTTGTATGTCAGTGAAAGTTACACCCAGACACACTAAAAAAGGAGGCTGTATGTTACTTGTGGGTAGCAGCCAGCCGAGACTTCTATCTCACTATCCATCTGCTTCTTTCACACTGCCAAATCCTAGGACCGTTATTAAAAACGGGACTTGAATTATGCAATTTGCCACCCTCTGCCCCTTTCCTACTACTGACTATAAAATAGCATCATACTAGTGTCTAGAAGAAGGGGAAAAACCCTGCTTCTCTTCCATTGGCTTTCACAGGAGGTTCAGCCAAAATACACGAGTTGCAGTTGAAAATACTTTGAAAATTCATGGCTCCATGTATTTCTATTTCTTCAACTCCCCATGCCAGCACATTTTCTGATTTTCCTCAGACTGAAAGCCATTATAGAGAATAACTTAACCAAGTGCAAAGGAATCCGTAGGGATGTCTCCTAGCAAAGGTGCATCTCCTCACAAGCGCTACGCCATGGAGTACAGTGGTGTACTGGGTTTGCATGGCAAGGTTTTTGGGAGGGGAGGGGGGTTTACAGGGGTGGCTTCTGATGAGAAGATGCTAGAAGCTTCCCCTGTGTCTCACAGAGCCAATACCAGCCGGCTCTAAGACGGACCTGCTGCCGGCCAAGGCCGAGCCCATCAGCGACAGTGGTAGCGCCTCTGTGATAACAGATTTAAGAAGGGAAAAAAAATGCGGGGACTCAGAAAATGGCAGCTGGAGAGAGGAGTGAGAACATGTGAGAGCAACAACCCTGCAGACCCCCAGGTCAGTGAAGAAGGAGGGGGAGGNAGGTTTTCTGGCAGGACTTGTGACCCTGTGGAGGACCCACGCTGGAGCAGTTTGGTCCTGAAGGACTGCACGCCGTGGAAGGGACCCACGCTGGAGCAGTTCATGAAGAACTGCAGCCTGTGGGAAGGACCCACATTGGAGAAGTCTGTGGAGGTCTGTCTCCTGTGGGAGGGACCCCATGCTGGAGCAGGGGATGAGTGTGATGAGTCCTGCCCCTGAGGAGGGTGAAGTGGCAGAAACAACGTGTGATGAACTGACCCCAACCCCCATTCCCCGTCCCCCTGCGCCGCTGAGGGGGTTAGGGAGAGAATCCAGGAGTGAAGTTGTGCCCGGGAAGAAGGGAGGGGTGGAGGGAAGGTGTTTTGAGATTTGGTTATATTTCTCATTACCCTACACTGGTTGACGGGTAATAAATAAAGTTAATTTTCCCCAAGTCAAGTCTGTTTTGCCCGTGACGGTAACTGGTTAAGTGATCTCTCCCTGTCCTTATCTCGACCTGGGAGCCCTTTGTTGTATTTTCTCTCCCCTGTCCAGCTGAGGACTGGGGGGAAAGTGATAGAACGGCTTTGGTGGGCACCTGGAGCCCACCCAGGGTCAACCCACCACAAGTGGGGAAATCACTGCAGCAGAATATGACAAAAATGTGGGCTGCAGAATGAGCTGGTGAAGGGTTCCAGGACTTCTCACAGCTGACAGCTCCACCTGAGGCTGCCTTGAGCCTGTGAACATACTCAAAGTTTAATTTTGCTCACATCCTGTGAATGTTGTCTGTGTCTAATAAGATGTTCCAGACTCCAGAACTATTCCAGGATCCATTCATTTCCAAAGACTTAGAGCAAAACAAAGATTTGGAAGGAATTTGGAACATTACTGTCTGCCCTTTTAACCGAAACTAAGAAGAATTAATTAAACAAACAAACAAAAAAGGTGAATAGCTTGAATCACCTATTGAACTATAGGATTGTTATATAAACCATTTGCATGTATTTACATGGAAATTCCACATCATATTTTGGGGATTAATTAACATATTTTGTAATATTTTTACCAGCTGGATAATACCATACTATATAGAATGAATATACATTTGAGAAACACACTATAGAGAGGCGTAATTTGCTCTGGAAGGCAGACACTCCAATTTGGCAACTTAATACCTCACTGTATTGCTATACAGCAATTAACCAACACACTGCAGGACAGTCTACAACAATGTATGTTGTGTTTCAGCAGAGATATTATCAAGTGTTGTAAAGTAGAACTGAGTAAGGAAGAGTAAACAAAACCAGAGCGATTCCCTCCCTGCCCCTTGCACTGTTTTTGCTCCTTTGGGACTAAAGATTACTTTTTGTTTGCTCATTGCCCTTTTGTGGAAACTTTATCCCAGTCACTAGATGAAACTCTGCGTTCTGTCTTTTGGCTTAAATCTTTCTGGTACTTTCAGAAGTCCTACCCAACACTTTTATCATTTATAAATCCTCCACAGGCCACATTTCTGAACATTTTTACATTGAACATCGTAAGATTTTTACCTTATAATTTTGCCTTTTTGCTTCCTTTTAGATTTATACCAAATAGCGAATAATTTTGTTACTGTAAATTATTCCACTTCAGGCAGTAAGGAAGGTGTATGCATGGCACAAGGCTACGTGCAGTCTGAGTAGCAGACGAAATTCCACTTTAAATGGAATGTAACAGGAATAGGAAAGCTTGCTAGAAAAAAAATCATGTCTAACTCAAGCGTGGCAGGGCTGCTGTGTTCTTAAATACATCAGTATTAGTGAGAACACAATAGAAAGCACAGCCTCCATAATGGTGTTATGTTGTGTATCTTTTCCATGCATTCAAAAATATTGCATGATTATCAAAATAAAATGAAAACAAAACAGAGGAAGCTTTCTGAAGGCTGCAGAAATGCACAGTAAAACTTAATATATACTGAAAACAGACAAAGTTGCAGTGGGAACGTTGACTTTTTAAAATATATTTGGTTGTTCTACAGAACCCACAGTAGTGAGTAAAGACTAGTTATGGGAAGAGTTCATCTTCTCTCAAAATTTCTATTGGTTAATAGTTTAGGCTTAAAGTCCAGTAGAAAAAAAAAAAAAAATCTTTTGGTTTTTTTTCTTTGTTTAACTTAGGAAGTAAGAATAACTCCCTTTTATAAACAACATGCACTCTGGGGCCAAGATAATTTTACTGTGCACTTGTTATTCAAATGAGTGCAGTGTCTCCATATGGCCATATGGATGCTAGATATATGTTATATACTCAAGGGGCATTGGAGGGTTTAAAGTACATATGTTAACAAATAATGCTGAGTTGGTACCCATGCATTGCTGCCTTCACTACAACATACAGTAATATATTCTATTTTTTCATTTATTATTTTCCTTAGAAGTATTTTTAAGAACTACAGAGCACCTGGGGATTTCACAGAGACTTTACTTCATAATCAGGTTATTTCAAGAATTACACTACTGGAAGCATCCTATGGCTTGCAGTCAGTTGTGGTATGGTAAATCATACTTTCATCTATGCTCTTCAAAGCAAAACCAAAACCAAACTCCATACATATAACTATAAATATTGGTTAAATCTAGAATTCCCAGACAAGCTTCTTAGTATTAACACTTCTCATTTATTATGATACTATGTTAATTCATGCCAGATGGAGACTATTCAAATGTTCATGACTTGTACTTGTCACAAACATATGTTCCTGGAATAATGGAGTGGTTTCTTAGCAAACAACATCCCATATTTAAAGACCTATGATGAGGCTCATAAAAGAAAAAACATAAACAGAGAAGGGCGCAGCTGGAAAAGGAAAAATTCAGGTTCTGTACTACTTAGAGGGTTATGGAGGGTAATGGATTCTCTGTACACTCCTGGCTGTATGCTGGGCAGGGAGCTTTAACCTATTCCAACCAGCTGAAGAGGAATGCTTTATACTTTGTGACTGCCCCACATCAGAGCAATTCTTATTGTACATTCAAGACAAATACTTCCAGCACGGGGGAAAGCAAGCTAAAAACTAGGTCTTCAAAATCCTGCATTTCATTTCGAGGCCTACCTTGTAGAAATGCACACGGTGAATGTGTGCATGCTTGGGAAGCATCAGTTAGAGTGCCTGAATATAGAGTTAGAATTTGAGTCTTGTTACTATAAACCCAGGAAAGGCATGATCAGGGACAATAAAGGCTTGCTCTCACAGTGCTGTCATTGATTAAGCCATCAGAAATAGGTGCTGTAGAAGAAAGTATATGCTATTTATTTTATAAAATATTCTCCCGAGTTAGAAAAATGCATTTCTCGGCCTGTTGCCATCATGTCCTTGAATTATGAGCACAGTTCCTCTTCCTTACCTGTGTGCCTCTTTCTTACTGCCAGAGTTAACTTCAACCTAAATGCTTCATTTCCAATACAATGAAATGATTGCTTTTGGCTTTTGCCCTAAATTGCAAAGTACCTCCAATTAACTTTGTGGCAGATGGGCTGGTTTCTGATTGTGAAAATATGATTTGACTAGTTAAATGCTCTTTCTTCCCCTTTGAAATAGACGGAGATAGAATAATTATTATCACTAACGCGATAGAAGGTTTCAGAACACTTTTCTCAAAGTTTGTCAAGGAGAGATACAAACTCCAAACCTAACTTCTGCCCTGACATAACTAGAACGTGCAGAATTTCCAAACTCTTTGTGCATGTGTTTGAATGTGAAGATTTGGAAAAAAGAGAACGGTGAATGGTGGGTTAACCCCCCCAAAAAAGGCAGCAGAATTGAAAATGGCACATGATGGACTGAGAGGTGGGTGACAGGGGTGTAAGTGGGAAGCCAGAGGAAAAATCCATGCAAAGAAAGGATCACACACTCCAAATGCATAGGAAAAGGGTGGAATAAATAGTTATGAAAATACATTCAGAGGAAACAATAACACAGGAAACTCACAAAAAATAAAACATTTCTTCTAAGACACAGAAGTCACCTACAAAGGAAAGAAATTGGAATAGGAAAAGGAAAAAAGGCACTTCTGTTTCAAAACAAAAACACTAAGTGAATTGGACAGGTTGCACTGCACATCACACCAAGAGTTTTAAGCCTTAAATTTCAGATATGCAGAGATATTAATAATCACAGGAGGAATTTTTATCCTTATACTGAGTTACATAATCTCTAATAAATACATTAGAAGGAAATGTCTGTTTAAAATACTAAACCCTGTCTATACAACAAACTTCCAATGGCACTGTCAGAGGCAGATTGCATAAAGGGAAATTACCCTTTTGGTAGGTAAATCTGCCAGAGCACAGCTCATTCTCACTCCCTGGATGGTGTGGTGCCCCATTCCCATCTCACTGCCTCAGGCTGTGCAGGAGGGGCAACCTGGTCAGGAGCTCTGTGAGCAGTCAGCTGTATTTAGGGTACGTGCACTCATACTGACAAAATTCTGCCAGAAAAACTTGATTTTATTTTATTTTTTCCTGCTGGGCAAGGGGAGAACAGGGGGAAAAAAAAAAAAAAGTGAGCTGCTGATGCCTGCTGGTACATTGCAGCAGTCTGGGGTCACACTCAGTGTGCACAGGAGATGCATACACTTCTACAAAGACTGTCCTACAGTCAACTTCATGTCGATATGGTTTCTGTGATGAGCTAACCCTGTCTCATCTCTTGTATTTTTCTCACAAACCTCACCAGATTTTGCTGTGCTAGTCAACTCAAAATGCTATGCAGTCTGTAGATATGCAACAAATTATAATTCAATCCAAGTAGATTATTAAACTACCAGACCCATGTTCTTCAGGGTATTAGAAAACTAACATAGCTAGTTTAACAGGTATTTGTATTTAATGTGCCTGTCTTATCTTCCAAGCTGACTGTTAGAGATCACAGTTCCCAAAAGGGGACAGGGGTAGCAGCTGCATGCTTACATTTCAGAGGCTCCACAAATTCATTTGACTAATTGAATCAATTCATAGCCTAGTAATATGCACCATCTTTTAGGCTGCTCAGGGTCAGGATACTGTCCATTTTGGAAGGGCAGATGAGAGAAAGGAAGAGACAGGAAATAAGGACTATGAGAAATTTTTATAATTTGATTTATCATGACAGAATGAGCTTCTGCAGCACTGAAAAGACTGTTATAATATTTATCAAGTTCTGCCAGTAGTAGTGGCAGCATGTTTCCCCCTCTGTGCTGACTCAATGTGCATAGAAAATGAAAACCTGTTGGATGAGATAATAAAATGTGCATGTGTTCTGCCTGATAGCAGTAGCCCTGGTGATAATCCCATGAATTCCCTAAATATGTTCCAGCATGATTCAGAGAACAAGTATTACATCCTGCGCCAAAAAAGAAGGGGAAAGGAAGGGGCGGTAGTAGGAATGACGAAAACCTCCAGCCTAACAAACAGATAAAAACCCCTCCACATGACTGTTTCTTTCAGAAAAAAGCTAAAAGCAAGCAGACACCCAAGGAGCAAGTATTCAGCCTTCAGTCAAATATAATCTAAAAATCCCCATCACTCAATAAAACGCACGAGTTTTAATTTGTCTCTGTCATATAGGCTTTGTTTACAAGCCCTGAGAAATGATCTCCAAACAACACACCTTTCTGTGACTGAGACAGATCATACGTGCTCTTGAACGTAAAGGATAATACTGTTACAAACCCTAAACATACTGCTTTCCCCATAAAATAGGAGCTGCTGTACAGAAAAGAATCGAGAGATGCAGTAATTTTTGTTCTTATGTGTATTTATCTATTAATTCAGAAAACAGCAGCTTTCTGTTTTCAGTCTTCCAAAAGAGTGGGAAAATGAAGGAAAAGTTGAAAATATTTTGCATTCTCTTTAGAAGTGGTGAGCTAACTTCTAGGTTACTTACA
Source organism: Pandion haliaetus (assembly GCA_013401275.1). NCBI lineage: Eukaryota > Metazoa > Chordata > Aves > Accipitriformes > Pandionidae > Pandion > Pandion haliaetus. The sequence continues at coordinate 29,578 of VYZV01018656.1, forward strand.
CCTAGAATGTGTGTGTGTGTGCACATAAGCCAGACGCAGGCATGTTTATGTGTAAACATAAATAAGAACAGCTTTTTTAATATAGTGCTACTTTTTTTGTTATGAAACATGAATTTTTGAAGATACTCTTGGTTACTGTTAGTAACCAAGCAGAAAAAGAAATACATTCTTTTTTTTCTTTTTTTTAAAATGATTTGTTCAATCACTTTTTACTACAGACCATTTAACTTGCTCTCTCCTTCAGTGACAGAAGGCAAATCAAAAACTGTCAGGTATTTTAAACTGTGATCTGCACCACACTTGAAGTTTGAACCACAGCTCAAAATCATTGGACTCAGACCTACAATTGTTGCTATTCCTAGATATGTCACAAAATTCAGCTCTGCTAGAAGTACGTGGACTCTGCCTAATACAAAAATAGGACGAAACCTTGTTCAAGGCAAAGAAGTCCTACAAAGCCATTACGCCTATGAACAATCCAAATAGCAATGTATACTCACCTCCTGATCACACCAGCACAGCTCAGCAGCTGTGCTGATTCATTTACTAAGCCTCTTTCCCATGCAAATGTTTGCTTCACTTGTGCAGCTTTCAAATGTTTTACCCTTAGAGTGACATATTCTTTGACCAACCTCTTGTTCCTATTCCCAGTCTGATTCCCAGATTCACCCTGAAGCTGTTTATTACACTCACGGTCTCCCCTTTTCCCAGAACAGTTCCCTCACATCTCCTGAGAAAATGCCCATTCTTCCCTTTTTGCAGCCGCATTCTGCATCTTGCTAAAGTGTCAGCCTACTAACTGCCCTCCTGAAGGAATGGTTCCCCACCTCACTTGTGACTTTTCAATCATTTGCTGTGCATAGGTGAGGAGTTTCTCTCACCACATATTTGAATATATTCACTCAATGAACAGAATTCTTCACAGATGATGGACGACTACATTCAATTATGAGGATGACATTAGTGGCCAGCACAAGTTGCAAATACTGCTGTCCAAAACAAGTTTCATCACTAAATCCAAGTATAAATATTTTTCTGTTGCCAGCTCTGAAGATGATGGCACTCTATTTGAACACATGCACGTGTACATCTAGAGTCATGATTTGTTTCATTACATTGAGCAAAAGTTCTCCGGAAAAATCTTTAATAAAAGGATAAATTACTCAGAGTCATAATGGGTTACAGAAAAACTTTATCCTAGGTCAGGGGTTCACCTGGACTATCTTGAAAAGTTCTGGGTGCCAACTGGGACATAAGAGATGAGGAAAGAAAACATACCAAGTCTCTGCAACTATTTTTCTACCCAGTACCTGAAAAGTAGGAACTCCCAGAAGTGGCAGCAGATACTGGCTGCAACACTGAGTCTGCTACAGAAGTACCCCATAAGGGATGTTCCGGAGCATCTAACTCATGTGAGGAAAAAACTTGCAAATCAATGCTTCTTGAAGGACTTATTTCTACTGACCCTTCAAAAAGAGTCTGCATGACTTTTCCTGTCATTGCCAAACATTGAGATTGCACCAAAGGAAAAATATTCCAAAGGACAAACCCATCAGAAGTCAAAATTCTTTATAGAGTGCAATAAAACAAACCCTATACTCCAAGTCTAAAACAGTACATCTTCCATCTTCTACTCAGTGAATAAATCAGTGTTACTAAACACAATGAAAGGGGGGAAAAGGACACTGCTCTTTATTTGAAATATACTGCCCATACTCAATTTTGTATTCCTTTTGTTATTCAGTGAGTAGAATGATGTTTTACCGCACCCCTTGCCTAGCTTAAGAATGTCTCAATCTACATACTTATCATTTAAAACCATGATTGCTCCTAAAGGAACACAATGGGAGTACATGTTGTTAATTAGCCTTATGGCATTATATCCCAATTCTGCGTTCAGTACATCATTCTTGTTGCATTTCCAATGCCTATTCCTTCAACCTCTTACAAAAAGAATCTGCACTTAAGTCAACTTGGAGCATATTACTTTCCCATAAGGGAAAAAGACTCATGTAAAACGTACTGCCCTGAAGTGAACACCACTAAAACATTAATGCACTGTTCTTTAAATAGGATTTCCTCTTATGTTCATTTTATCCCAGTGTCATGTGAAACTGCTCGACATGTTTTGTTTGGCTGGTTTTTCAAAGAGTGCAAATTTTACCCAGTCCAACTTCGAGGCCCCTGCAGCCCATTCATCCAATTAAAGAACTGCAGAATGAAAACAGAAAAAGTGCTTTGCGGAGCTTCAGAAATATTGTCTCTCAGGAAGGCTGCCTGCAAAAAGCGAACAAATCCATTGTGCAAACTGGTGCATTCCAATAGAATAAAATTGCTCCTCAAAGTCTCTTTATCCAACATGGATTACTGACTCCTGATAGCTGTAGGTTAGTTGAAGGTAGAGTCTATCGGAAGCAGGAAAGCTCTTATTACCTTTTATTATAACACATCCTCCCCCCATAATCTATAAAAAAGCCTCTAGGAGCCCATTCATTTCTACACCTCTTCGCCGCCTTTCAGTTTCAATAATGCTGAGTACAATTCAGTACTCTTTTCAGCCCACTGTAGTCTTCATATGTGTTCACATGCTAAATATTCCTAAAATGCCCTTGGGAAAGACAGACTGCCGTTTATTATTTCAGATTCTTGGGAACTGCTGTTCTTGCAGCTACCTGGGAATATTGTTTCAGACAGTTCTGCTAAAACCTGCAACCTTACCACCCAACCACACTAAGTGAAGTTAATTTTCATGCAACGTGCCATGTGATATCCTTTAATATATATTAGTAATATAAATAAATAGCAGAGGAAGACATTTAAAACTAGGCTGACAAGCAAATGCTAAACATCGAGCTTTTATGATTACCGAACTAAGATTTGAGGAAGTTCACAGCAATAACTGCAGAAGACTAATTACGCACTGCTTCATGCTGATTGCAAACTCAGGAATAGTGTTTGATTGTCCAGATTTCAGGCACGCACACACACACACACTCTCTTCCTCTTCAAAGAGATAAGAATGTGCTAGCTGCACAAACTCATTCTCCTTTTTGTTAAGAAAGAGCAGAAAACCACAAAAATTGAGCTACCATTCATATATCCCACCCTCCAATACATTCACTCAGTTTTGGTAACCCTGACATTCATTCATTCCCTTTGCTTCTCTAGAACCAGAGGATGCCCCCTTTCACCCTGCCGACAAATTAAAAGCAGGCACCACTCCAGAATCAAGTCCACATTTAGACTGGTTTGAATGAATCCTGAATTTTCAATGAATGTGATATAAAGCTGAAAAATTTTGCAGGTGAATCAGCTGTAAAAATTGGTTGCTACAGCCCACTGCGTGGTACCTGCACCTCTTGGATAATACTGGGGCAGTTAGTTTGGGTGTTGCTTTTCCACTTTAGTTAGGAAGTGTTTCCAAGAAATATGTTCACACTGCTTTTCTTTTCTCCACACCCCCACCCCCACCCCCTTATTTAAAAAGTAAATACTTGCTTATTCTCACATGGGACTGATGTACCACCATACTCCAGTGATGTAACTTGAGATCTGGGATAGTAATTTGCCAAAATAATTCATAACCTGATATGAAAAAAACCTACTCCCTGCAGGCTTTAAATTTACTAATTATCAACAAAAATGTTGATCAGAAGCCTGGACTTCTAATTCATATTTAACAAACAAGATTCTTGGCAGAGCTTATTGCAAAACTAACTGAAAGGAAGGAAACCCCAGTGGTCCTGCCTGTATCCTTCACAAATTTGTTCATGGAGCTGTCACATACTGGCAAGGAATGCCTCTTTTTTTTGTTCCAGTATACTAGTACAAGTTTTAAGCTTGTATTCAGGAGCCTTTTGTAGCTTC
>VYZV01018660.1:0-10507 GCA_013401275.1 Pandion haliaetus
TACCGGCTGGATTGAAACCGAAACCACGACAGTCTCATTGAACTTCATGAGGTTCGCATGGGCCCAGCTCTCAAGCCTGTCAAGTTCCCTCTGGATGGCATCCTTTCCCCCCAGCGTGTTGACTGCACCACACAGCTTGGTGTCGTCAGCAAACTTGCTGAGGGTGCACTCAATCCCACTGTCCATGTCACCAAGAAAGATGTTAAACAGCACTGGTCCCAATATCGACCCCTAAGGAATGCCACTCGTCACTGGTCTCCATCTGGACATCAAGCTGTTGACCACAGCTCTTTGAGCATGACCATCCAGCCAATTCCTTATCCACTAAGCGGTCCATCCGTCAAAGCCATGTATCTCCAATTTAGAGACAAGGATGTCATGCATGACAGTGTCAAATGGTTTGCACAAGTCCAGGTAGATGACATCAGTTGTTCTTCCCCTATTCACCAACGCTGTAACCCCATCATAGAAGGCCACCAAATTTGTCATGCACAATTTGCCCTTAGTGAGACCATTTTTACATACCTTGGGGGTGGGGAGTAGATAAAAAGAATTTTCAAGATTTCAATTAAGACCTTGAGATCTTAATTTTGAGATTTAAAGAATATTTAAGAATTTCTCACTCTGCATTTTCTGTTTCTTTAAACGGATTTATCTAAACTGAAAATCTGTTGAGTGCTAGTTAGCTAAGGTAATTATTCCACCTGCATAAAGTAATGCAAATATTCCTTAGGTAAGTCTAATTTGGAACATAAACTTGAAAGTTATTCATTTACGAATTTACTGTCTAATTTGTGGTTAAATGGTGAAGCAATTAAATAAAGATTCTTTGGACTGTTTTCAAAGGGCAGTACTTCCAAGTCAGAATGATAAAGCAATCTGGGATGGGAGCTAATTAGGTTCAGCATCTTAATAATGCTTGAGTTACTTCCAAATGAGAAAGTCCAGATGTTTTCTTCGTCAGAAAATAGGTCAGAAATCTATAGGCCATACGTACTGTATGTCTGTTGCAACATATTTGAGCTTTTTACACTTTAATAACCACAAAGCTGCATGGGAAAAGATACCCAGGTATTGGTTGTCAAACCTAGTGCCTAGTCCAAATAAACAGCTGAAGCAAGCCAAACTCCATGCAGGGTTTTCTGTATTTAAGCTTCAACTACACGTAAATCCTTCCAACATGTAGAAGACATGGCCCAAGCTTGCATTGGTCGTTCATGATTAACACCTCCATAGCTGCTGCAACATATGCCTGGAGTACCACTTAGATAAGCAAGCTTCAGGAGATCTTGTTCTTGGCTGGTACAGTTAACTGGTAGTCTAGCTATTATCGACATAGGCTTCAGTGATCTACTTCTCTACTTTCTAACTGTAAGTGTCAACATACACCAACTGTAATGTCCTGAGATGCATCCCAGCTCACAGACAAAAAATTACCACCAAAAGCCATGTCACTGCTGCGCTCACACCAAGTGACACATCAGTAAATATCTCGTCATCAATAAAATGCTGTATTTCCTTGAGAAGCACCACATCAACTGTATGTTCACCTCAGAATTGAGCATATCTTCCCAAAGGATTTGTAAAGGCTGCTCAAACGGATTAAAAATGGCAACACCACTTTACAGGTCTCAAGCCTGGAACCAGTAGTCCAGTCTGATCACTGTTTGTGCTCAAGAGCCCCCAAATGGGCCCTGGTCTTACAGCTGAGAAAGAGAACCCTTCTCCCAAGAAGGTAGCACGGTCACCTACCTGAAAACTCTGAAATTAAGAAACAACATAGTTTTGCATGGAAAACAGAGCCATAGGAGCAGTAGCAGAACAACCACCTCATTATACAAGGATTAGTGATTATACAAGATTGAGTAGTACTTACGTTAATCAGCCAGAGACATATCACTGTACCAGGCAGCTCTGCAGCAACATACCATGACAACTCTCAATCTCTCATTTTCACAGGCTTGTTGAAAGGGAGGGGGGAAATGTCTTCAACTAGACCCTTTCCAAATAAAATCTGAAAATGAACGGAGCATAGCTGATACAGAGATTCATGCAGGCTTTTTAAAGACAGCTTGAGTTAGAGTTATCAGGCGAAAACTGCTTCAAGTATTTCAGTGAGATACAGAGACTGAAAGAAAGATCACTACAGTATTGGGGGGGGGTGGGGAATCAGTACAGTGTGCTTAGAGCAACCTTTATTTAAGACATGTTTCATTAAGGACACAGTCTCATTTTCATACTTCAACCAGGCAGACTTCTTTTCCCCCCAGTAGTGGAACTGATGGGGGGGCAGAAAGCTTTAACAGGGTTTTCACAAGGCTTGAAAATTACTTAGAGTAGAATATTTTAACAATTTAGAGCTCTAAACTGCTGAATCAAGTTTGCTACACAAGGTTGACAGATATTTGAAAAAACTTCTGTTAATGCCTGAACTACACTTGGTTAGGGAAATAAAGCTTAGATCCAGATTTGGTTCTACTTTCTTTAAAAAATTAAGAATGAAGTTCTTCATGTATTTCTCTCAAAGAAGAACTATAGTCAATACTAAGTCATAACACTAAGAAACCTGCAAGATTTTTCCTCTATCACATTTGTACAGAGCTGCAATTAACTTACTTAAGCAAAAGATCTTATTAATGGGTTGTTACTCTCTATAAAATCTATTTCAGTTCAGTAGCCCTGATTAAGTCCCAATTTATAAGACTGGAAAGAGGCCAAAATAGGAAATTGGTATAACTCCTTAAGAACATAGTTAGGTTTTTTTGGTTTGAGGGGTTTTTTTTGTTTGGTTGGGTTTTGGGTTTTTTTTTAAGAGAGCACTTCTGAAACAGATTACAAAGTCTTCTAATGAAAATCAATGGCATTTTAAAGTTAAACACTTAAAGTGCAATCAAAGATTTAAAATGCCAAAAATGGCAACATGTGCTTCAAACTGATTTTCTCTTGTGTGCACAAATTGGCCTGTCCAGTTCATAAGGTTAAGGCAAAAAAAGTGACTTTTTGAACTGCTACTACCCGGCCCAGGCTAACGAATGGTCTTTGTCAACCGGCATGTGGAGTTCTAGGTAATGTCTTCTGATATAGACTATCCATCGCTGGTGTGAAGTCTCGTTTTCTTTGCACCCGCCCTCGACATCCTCTCCCCAAGCACCTCATCTCCTCGGCTTGCACAGTGCTCGCGCTATGCCCCGCCACGCGTACCCTTCCTCCTTGCAGCTGTAGCCCTGGCAATGGGCATCAGCCGCCCACGGGCAGCTTCACAGCCCTGGCCCCGGGGCTTCACCAGGGAATGCTTTAAATGGTCATGGGTTTCTTTAGCTCTAACTGCAAATATTGATAAGGGTCAGGGGCGTTATTTCCTATAGCTGGACACTGACTCTGCAATAACCTATTTTCTACAGCTTAACAGGAGCTTCCTTTGCCACAACTTAATGCTGACTCTGCCATGATGTGCTTTAACCATCTTGTGATAAAGGTCTAACGGAAATAAGTAGTCCCTGTGCAATTACCCTGTGAGCCATTTAGAAAAGAAAGTGTGGCTGAACAGACTGCAAATATGTACAACCAGCCCCAAACAGACCAAAGGGGAAGCTTCCCCCTCAAGCAGACAGTATCACACCACCCCCAAAGATGCCAAAGAAGAGATGAGCCAAAGATGCCAACACTCCCCTACCCCACTGTCCTCAAGGGAGGACCCAGGGGGAATGTTCCATGGTGGAGCATGACACAAAAGGGGCTGATGGAAGGACGTTTATGAACAACTTTTAAGCATATTGATGATGATGTTTTTGAGTCCAAGATAACCTGGTATTATTAGTCCAATTAAAATGACACTTCTTGATTGGACTGCTACAACTTCAATTAGACTAACAATAAATTCTTGGCTTCGCACGTAAGGTGTGCCTCTCTGACAAACAAACTATATGAGGTATATATAGTCCAACACTGTACGCTTCTAACCATGATTGCTCAGCCTCTGCTTCCCGTATTCATGAAGGCCCCCCAGCCCTGTACTTTCCCAACACTGCTCCCCTTTCCTGCTCTCTCTTCAAAGTAGCATCAGTGTCCTCCTCCCTGTGCCTCCTCTCTGTCTGTCGGCCAGAAAAACCAACCACCACCAAAAAAAACCAAAAACCACACACCACCTCCACCACCCCCCATTTCTCCATCCGCAGCTAGCATGAGCGTTGATCCCAAGGTGCTGCCCAACACAACCTTACCAGGGAAAGAAGGGATGCACACTGCATCAATGCAGTCAAATGTAATATAGGGGTGCAGTGTGTGGAAACAGTATAGATGCTTTTTCCATGCATTCACTGCACTGAAAATGCACGTGCTTGCCTGCTCTGGATAAACATCCTAACTTCATAACATGAGTTCTCATAATTCTGAATGAACAAACACTGAAGTGAACACCAAAGACTAAGAACATATAGAAAATTAACTTTCAGGAATCACCCTTACCTCAATATCAGGAACTTTATGCAGAGTGCAGTATCTAGCATCCTTTGGAGTTTCTTTTACAGAATTACAAATTTAAGAGATCAAGTAAACTGTGTTAGCTTAGGAACACTATTCCTTCCTGTACCGTAGGAAATTGGTGACATTAGTGTATCAGCCTCACACAGAAGTAGTTTTTAATCTCTATCAAACCTCCTACCTGCAGAAACAATTAACATTTTTGACCTTCGTATCACAGACTGAATTCATATGAATTCAAACGGACCCTTCTCTGCATGAATTCATAATTTCCTTTTACTCTTAACTATTTAATGTATAAAAATCTTATTTTATACACAATGTATGTATCCTTTACCAAATAATACCATTGAAGTTCAGTTAAAGTTACTTCTGCTTATTCAACCTGCTCATGTACACACACTTAAAAGTACTCTGGCCTTAAGTACAAACAGAAAACAAGAGTAGCAAATATTAACATACTAGGTCTATCTTGATCTACTGTCCATCAAATACAACAATAAAGAAAGGTTTCAAAAATTTCCTAGTAAAAGTATTTTTTCTGATTGATTGTGAAGGTAGAGGCTGTTCTGCAAAACATGCACAATCTCAGGTAATTTACACCACTATGTCATCAAGGAAAAAGTTCAGTTTTCAGCTGTGAAAGACAAGTATATTGGCTTTCCCCTGCCCCCCGCAATTCTATACACAGCAGCAACACCCAGACAAATTCAAAATTGGTATTTGTTTAGGGAAATATTTGCAGAGCATCAAGTAGCACCCCAAAAATTGAGTAATTTGTCACAGAATTTTAGAAATAATCTATATTTTAATGTGTTTTAACCCATCAGAGAACTGTCCCCCTACACACTTCCAGTTCTTATTATTTGTAACCAAAGATGTATCCATTGTTTTCACTCCCTGCGACAGAAGGCCAACTCTGAGAACAGAGTTCTTCCAAACTCACTAAAAAGACAGATGTTAACCTATAAATACTCTTCAGCCAAATCATACCAATGCCAGAGAGTAGACTACATGAAATCTCACCCTCCCAAGATAATAATTTGTATGTCCATAAAATATTATAAGTAGGAGCTTATGAAAGAGGTGACAAATAAAAGCACTTTCAAAATAAAGACCACAAACACCCCTACGCCAAGTTCCAGTCATCAAGGCAATTCCCAGGAGAGCTTGCCGTGGCACCAGCAGTACCTGAGCACCTTCTCCACTAAAAGGGGTGGAAAATAAACAAAAGGAACAAGACACAGTCAATGGATGTCAAATGGGCTCCTTGATATAGGTGAAGCGTTTCACCCCTAGTTCTTCTCACTTTACCCACCACCCCCACCCCCCCGGCTTCTTTCCCCGTATCTTCCCAAGCGCAACAGAAGTACTATCAATTTTAAACAGAACAGTTAATAATCATGCATAAGTTGAAGAAACTGCAATACTGCTTCCCTGCCCCCCCAATCTCTTAAATAGTATTATCTAAAACCTACAGTTTCTCCCCATTTAATTTACGAGCTTTATCTTAAGTTCCAACTGATTAAAAAGCCTGCATGCAAGAACAAGAAAACAATGTGAAGATAATTGCATACTATTGCATACAATGAAACTAACTGAAGCCCAGGCTGCTTACTTTTCTGTTTAAATACGTTTTTTTTCCTTAAGGAGCAATGAATAACCTTTTCCTTAGACATAATTTGAGGTAGATTGGAACCTCCTTGGTTTATTTTAAGATGACACCCTAAATACAAATTATCATTCTTTAACATCAATCCATTACTACAATACGGATCTAGCAGCCTTCTTCATGCCATTGCTGCAAAAACAGCTACCGGAGACAAGTCTGCATCAGCTGTCCCGAGGCTGCTCTCACTCCCTGAACTGCTAGGAGAGAGCAGTAGTGACAGCCCTCTCTGTTGATACCATTCCTGGTAAAAAGGGTTGAAGAGAACAACATAAATACTGACAACAGTTGTCTCCTGGCCATGCTGCTGAATCTCCAAGGGGAAAGGGCAAGCTCGAAAACTTAGGGACTGTTTGCATTCCCAGTGCTCCTTTGTACTTTTATTTCTGGCAATAGACGTGCACCACACATTCATATATTTAATGAAGGAATAACATGAAAATGGTGATAGATATTGTGGTGACCCTAAAAAGCTGTGAACTTCAGCAGAGTTTGCTTTTGTCTGCTCATCCCCAGCTCTGTCTGTTTCTTAACCCCAGCCGTAACAAGGTAAGAATTCTCACTCTCAAATTCACCCAGGCAAAAATTACCAGGGATGCTACAGTGAATAATTTAATTGAAGGGAGGGAGGCTGACTTTTAAAAAAATAAAATAATGTCTATTTCACCAAATAGAGTAATGAGGGGGGGAAAAAAAAAAAAAGATTCCACTGAAAATCATCCAGAGGCTATCTATCCATTTAAAGCAAGCAGAAAACGTAACGAGGCCTTCAGTGTATTATAGCTTGATCCTGCTCAAACTACTTCAGTACTACTTCAGTAGATCTCTTCCCTTCAGGCACATAGTGAGGGACAGCCAGGCACTGGCATTCTGGCACCATGCTCCAGAACCCCTTGACTGTTCTGAACCCCAAATCTCTCCATTAACAGGTTTTGCTTCGATTGTTTGAGTTTTTTCTTCCTTACAACAGGAAAAGAAGTGGAAACTTAAACAAAATAGCAAAAGAAAAACAGAAATTATGTATTTTAATCTCACTAACGAGAGTTGCAATAATATCTTATTAAGAAAAATAAATGGAACATATCCATACAAAACCAGCATATTCATATAGAAGATAAGCCTTCATTTTTCCTACAGAGAAAGTAAATACATCTATCTAAAACTCTGGAGCCCACATTCCATATAATATGGTCTTAACCACAAAGCTAAGCAATTTCAGCATTGTGTATCTGTTTTCAGAAAAGATAAAGGTAGAGAAGTACAATCTGTTTACTTCTCATGACAGACCAACCTATTGTTTCTCAGTTCTGATGTGTCTCCATGCTTAAAACTAACATTTACAAAAATTATCCTAAAACCAAACGTTTACCCCTTTCGCTCTCCGTTTCTTTCCCTTAGCATGTGCCGACTCCTACCCTCACCTCAAGCACGCATTGCCAGCCAGAAGAAATATGCCAAGCACCGTTTGACTGGTCTGTCTCACAAAAAACCACACAGGCAGTCTTCTGCCTGCACAACTCTTCTGTGTTCCTTGGTTCTGGGAAGTACTCTTCTCCAGAGGAATGGGATGCTCCTAGGGCATTCTTCCCCCCAAATTACTCCACCAGTTTGAATGACACGGAGCCATCGTGCATGTTTGAATTTTCTCAGAAATGTAACCTACTTTAGGTTGAGGAAAAAGCAAAACATTCAGGAAACTTAATTTTATTGGACTAAAATATTTGATAATTAATAGTTCAGGATTCTTTTTCTCCTGTGTCTCCTTATTAGCAATATCCCTCTTGTTCAACCAAATAGGTTACTAAGTTAAATGCAAATTTCTCATAAATGCTCAACCTGCAAGTTCTGTAGCACTTCTTCTCTACAATTACATTTCTCAGAGAAAACGCCTTCTTTTACCATCTAATAAGTGGCAACAAGGAAATATTAATTATATATTCACGTTGCAACTATGAAATTTAAGCTCTTCTATTCTTTCACAGACAAATGCTCTCTTTTCTAGGTGGAGAAAACAATTTTGAACTGTTTACAAACTGGTATTACTAGAACAAATGGCTCTGTAATGGCTTTAAAAGAAGAAAAGCAACAGTTCCAGTCATTGTGCAGCTTTCCTTGGGCACTGGGAAGTCTGAGTCAGCTCATTTAAAAAAAAAAAAAAAAAAACAACAAAAAACCCAGTAATTACTGGCAGATTCCTGAAACTAGGTGTTTGCTTGAAAAGGTGTAACTTTTTTGCTAACTATACAATCTTGTCCCATCTGTCAGACAGACTAAAAAAAAACCCGCTAAACTACAGAACACTTTTTGTCATACCTGTGCGGTAACTGGCAGCTCAGACTAGCAATTTGTGATTAAGGCACAAGTCCCACAGCAGTATATGTTACATATATAAAAATGCAAGACATAAGGAAATACCTCATGATCATTATTCAGGTTCTAGAAACAACTGAAGAACAGAAGTAAGTGCTGACAAAAGAACAAGAATTTTGCCAAATATTTAGCAAGGGAAAGCAGACCACAAGAAGAAGTTAATTAGGTTCTGAATATGAATTTCCAAGATATTTCTCTGTAGTACTATTTAAAGGACTGTTCCTGCATCCTGTTTCTCATGCCAGCAATCCCACTGATTCTTTTTAATGTCCCAGTTAATAAAACCAATTCCTCAAACTTGGTTTAACAAAGTAGGAAACAAAGAAACATCAGAAAGAAACACCAAGAGAAACAAAAGATAGGAAGAGGGAAACTGATTGTATCCAAACTACACACAAATGAAGCAAACGAATTAATGTAACAATACACATATTGTTCCTCGATACTAGAAACGGAAGATTCTTGTGCCGTACAGCTAGAGCGCTATGCTGATGCTACTGCTTAGTAGTGGTTAGTCCTATCAGGATGTGCCTTATTGCTAGAACAGAAAAGTTGCCATCAGGATCAAGAAAAGAGTTAGAGAGATTAATTTCCAGTTCCCCTGTTACAACACGTTGAGGATTGTCTGCTCTTGAAGTATTCCTTTAACGATGTTTCTGCCATAGCCCCTGTAAGTCACTGTTTTCACAGTCATGTTTAACATCAAGGAGGAAGCTGAAGAATAAATTGAAGCCCTGATACAACAGCAGCTTCCATATGAGGTCAAGCACAAATATTCTCACATGCACGGCTTTGAAGTGTCAGAGCTATAGAATGAGATATGAACATGTTTAGCACTGAATATTTTCTTTTAATAAATTTTTTTCAGCTGATGGTTGTACGTATCCTAAACCGCATTTGAAGGGGCAAAGGAAGTGAAAGAATCTGACCTAGGAAGAACATTCAACCACCACCACCTTCATTTGCAAGTCTTCTGGAGTTCCCTGTCCAAACCACCACTAAACACACCCAGCAACCAGCAGAAGTTCTGATGGAGGCATGCAAGTAGCACACAGGGTCCTCCTCTCCTTGTGACCGACATATCCACTATGTTACAAAAATCCAACCCACAACACCAAAGGACTTCAAAACATCTCATCTTTGCTTTGCCCTGCACAAAGTCTCAGAGAACCAGTTCTCAGCGTCATACAATTATAATCACAGATCCCTGTGAAATGGACGCAGCCAGTCAGCTGCAAGTATTATGATCATCCAGCAAATTAGTTTTGAACACAAGAAGATTTTCTCAGAGTCCTCTAGCAACTAATTTCTAAAAGCAAAACTAAAAGTACTTAAATGAGTGCCCCAGTACCTACTGCTTATCTTCTCTCATTGACACCTTCCCAGAAATCGGTGTTAAAAAAAAAAAAAAAAGAGTAACAGGCTTCCAAATATAACAATTTTCTTCCAGCATAATTGTGACTTTGGCTGTGTTATTGAAACTTGTCACATTTTTGACAATCAGCACATACAGAACTATTACGCTAACTTATTAACATCTTCCATAAGCAATTGCTTCACTATGCCTTTCCCCACGTTCTAGAGCGGCACTTGTGGCATTTAGGGCTACTTTAACATAATTTAATAGACACTGACAACACAGCCACATTTGCTTCAGTTAGAAGTCATCTTCCTGTGCACAGGGATGTCATCTTTGATCCTCACTAATAAATTATAGTGAAGATATTTCAGNTTATAGTGAAGATATTTCAGTGGCAGATACATTCAAATGTCTCCTGTTGTCTAAATCAACCTGTTAACGTACCAGCAACACTCAAGAGTTGGGTAGCTATTTTGCCATTTAGCACATGTACATAATATGAACTGGTTCATAAGAATTAGTCACTAAGCACATCTTCATCTGACATTAGCTGTCTGTCATAAACTTAGACATAAACATCACTGAGACTATTTCATTATCCCCAGAAATATTTCAAAACAAGCATTTGA
>VYZV01018661.1:12208-27996 GCA_013401275.1 Pandion haliaetus
GTGGGAGGGACCCCACGGTGGAGCAGGGGACGAGTGAGGAATCTTCCCCCTGAGGAAAGGAGCGGCAGAGACGATGTGTGGCGAGCTGACTCAACCCCCATCCCCTGTTCCCCTGCGCCGCCGGGGGGAGGAGGTAGAAAGCACCGGGAATGGAGCTGAGCTGGGAAGGCGGGAGGGGTGCGGGGAGGTGTTCTGATGTTTGGTTTTCCCTTCCTAATACCCTTGTGTTTTGTTTTTGATTTGATTTGTAGTCAATTAAATTGCTTTTGTTTCTTCCCCAAGTTGAGCCTGTCTTTTGCCCGTGACCATAAGTGGGGAGTGATCCCTCCCAGTCCTTGTCTCGACCCACGAGCCTGCCTTTGGATTTTCTCCTCATCCCAACGTGGCCAGGGGCGGGGGTGGGGGGTGAGCGAGCGGCTGCGTGGTGCTTTGTTACCGGCTGGGCTGGAACCGAAACCACGACAATATGCTACAAAGATTTGCTTTTAATTTTGTGAATTAGAAACTACTGGAAAAAAAGGAATAGGATATAGTTAGGTTAGGTGTAATGGTGCTGGAACAGTTCCCATCTCCTCATGTTGGTAAGACACCCCTATTCCGCACTCCCAGTCTAGTGAAATTATAGCTGGGTAACAGAACTTTTTTTTTATAACAGAAAATCTTATCAGTGCTCAGATTCATTGTTCTGTCTTTTTAATCAGTTGTCATCTCATACATAAAGAACACATCACCTATCATAGGTGAAGATTGGGGGTTTTTTAATAGGTATTTAGCATCTTTTGTGAGACTCTGGAATCACACAATATAGAGGTGTTGTGTTTAATGGCAAGTAGCTTAGCATCTGTTTAAGAACTTGCCTTGTTCTTCAACATGCACGTTTCCTCCTGAGTTCATAGACTGGTTTACAGAGGAATAAACAGAAGGGTAGCCATATCAACAGCAGTTTTTAGAGGTAGGTCTGGGGATATTCCATAGATAGTAGAACAAAATCTGGGTATAGATCATTTTCTAATAGGGTACTGTGATGACACTGAGTGTCTATTCATAATCTGATGCCAGTGGTGCTTTTAATATGATCTCTCTTACATGACTGGAACATGCCAGATTTTCCAGCAAGCTAAGCTCTGTGTAACTGTTCTGCTGTGTGTTTCTCAAATGTGTGTAATAAAAGTTAGATACTTTTAGAAAAAGGTTAATTGTTGTCATCATTTGCTCTATATTTGCATGTCTCTGTCAATTTATAAACATTTATAGTAGGCTTAATTTTAGAATGTGCTTCATGACTTCAAGTCTTGGAGGTAGCAGAACATAAAGATAAGTACTGCCTTCTGGTGTTACTGTATGTATATGCTGAGGTAGCTGGCGTCATCTGGGACACTTGGAGGGAGACCTAGCAGAGTTTAGTGGGTATTGTCAGGCAGTGACACCAATGAGCTGTGTAGCATTCAGGACCCTTTTTGAAAATGGAGATTATAAGGACTTTGTGAGACAAAAGATTCAGAAATGCAGTATGAAACGTAGCCTATTGTTTCCATTCTGAAAAGTGTTTTCCTTTTGTGTACCTGCATTGGCATTGGAGATTCTCTTTTCAGTCTCGGTCTTTTTAGGTTGCATAGTAAAGACTGTCCTGTTTGGTGTAGGTTTGTTGCCTTGTTCCCCACTCCCTGAGTTGACTTTTAGATGTTGTTCCAGACAAGATGGAAGCTCAACTTTTAAAGATTGTATAGTCATTGCCTGCTGGGGAGGTTGGCTTCCCACCCTGCCGCGAAGAGGAAAGTCCAGGCCCAGGTTTGAGCAGATGAAGCGACATACACGTCTGCTCTTTCTGTATGAGAAGTCCTTTCCTGTGCCTTACATGTGTGCTCTTCTGTTGCAACACCAAGAAGGTTTCCACCAAACCTCTGAGGGATGTATCAACAGGCAGGGCAGCTACCCAGTCCACAGACATTACCGAAACGGTAAACTTCTCACCGTAGCGGAATGAGGTGAAAGTCGGCTTGTTTCATCCATTCTTTTCGTGGCCAAAACCAGCCAAATCTAACTCGGGTATCCCTGTGTTGTGGTTTCAGCTCAGTCGGTAACAAAGCACCACGCAGCCGCTCGCTCACCCCCCACCCTCGCCCCTGGCCACGTTGGGATGAGGAGAAAATCCAAAGGCAGGCTCGTGGGTCGAGACAAGGACTGGGAGGGATCACTCCCCACTTGTGGTCACGGGCAAAAGACAGGCTCAACTTGGGGAAGAAACAAAAGCAATTTAATTGACTACAAATCAAATCAAAAACAAAACACAAGGGTATTAGGAAGGGAAACCAAACATCAGAACACCTCCCCCCACCCCTCCCGCCTTCCCAGCTCAGCTCCATTCCCGGTGCTTTCTACCTCCTCCCCCTGGAGGCACAGGGGAACAGGGGATGGGGGTTGAGTCAGCTCGCCACACATCGTCTCTGCCGCCCTTTTCCTCAGGGGGAAGATTCCTCACTCGTCCCCTGCTCCACCGTGAGGTCCCTCCCACGGGAGACAGTCCTTCACCAACTTCTCCAACGTGGTTCCTTTCCGCGGGCTGCAGTTCCTCACAAACTTCCCTGGCGTGGGTCCTTTCCGCGGGCTTCAGTTCTTCCTGAACTTCCCTGGCGCGGGTCTTTTCCGCGGGCTGCTCTCCAGTCTCACACTACTTCAGCACGGTTTTTACTGTGGGGTTACGGCCATCTTCGGGAGCCTCCGCTCCACCGTTCACCCCCATGGGCTGCAGGGGGACAGCCTGCCGTCTCACCACGGGCTGCAGGGCCATCAGCCTCCTCAGGCGCCCCTCCTCCCCCTCCTTCTTCACTGACTCCAGTATCGGCAGAGATGTTCCTCTCACGTTTCCCAACCCCCACACTGCAGGTTCCCCTTCTTAAATCTGTTCTCCCAGAGGCGCTACCACCATCACTCCCCTCCCAGAGGCGGGGCCGACATTTTTGCGCCGGGGAATTTTCCAGCAACTTCTTAAAGGGGCCGCCTCTGCAGCCCCCCTCCCCTGCCACCAAGGAAAACCGCGCCACACAAACCCATAACACCCTGTCATACTGAACTTGTCTGGGACTGGGCTGTAGGAGCAACCTGTAGCTGGTGTGAATATTTCTAGCAGAGCAGCAGACAGCTGCCCTTGGAGGTGAAGACAAACCTTTTAAAGGACTGATGTGGCCATAGATTTCTTCTAAATTTCTGCTTCCTATCCTTACTGTTTCACATTTTGAGTTTTTTACATAGCTCTCAAAATGAACTAATATATATGCATTGAAATTCAGCATGTATACTGTTCTCTAGAAAGAAATTTCTGTAGATGCTCAGCTTTTGTCATTTGTGGCTGGTTGTTGGCGTGGACGAAAAGGAGCTGGCTGAGCGGCTGACTGCATAAGGCTTAATACAGTTTGATGATAACGATAAAAGAAAATTACTTTCCTAGTCTGTTGAAGAACATGTACCCTAGTGACACCATGTGTGGATTTTTTGGATCTTCTAATTCTTTTGGCTTGGTGCCTATTTCTGTATGCATAAAAACCAGTAAAGCATAAGAACCCGTTGCTTTTTGGGAAGGTTTAGGTCCCTTTTTCCAGTCAATCGTAGATACTTTTCCTGGTACTATTACCTTTGTAAAGGGCTGTGGCCATGTGCTGTCTATAGAGTTGCATCTGTGAGCAGCTTGCGTATGGTAACCATGCTGAATGTGATTGATTTAGTGGCTTTGCTGCCAATGTTCCAGATGCCACAGAGGGTTTTTCAGTTGACTTCTGGGTGCGCTTCAGTGTCATGGTTTTGCCTTATCTTGGTGTGTGTGTGTGTGTGAGTGAGTTTGTAACTCTTGTTGGTGATCTCCTGCTGAGTGATTAACTTTATGCTGTATGGCAGCAATTAAGTGATTAGAGTGTAACAAGATATCTGTATGAATGTTGTGTTCTGGGCAGTACTGTGTTTGAAGGACTCTGAACTCTGTAGTGTTCCCAGGCTTTGTCCTACAAAGTCACAAATGTTTAAATTCCGTTAGTGTTGCTTACAAGGGTGAATTGTTGTTTTCTATTAGGTTTTTCTAGCTAGGTCTTGGAATGTTTTTATGATGCACTTCATTTATTTAAGAAAATGTGCATTTTAATTATTATTTATTTTTTATTTATGATATTGTGCACTTAAATTAAGAAAGTCATTATTAGTATATACTGTAATGTTAATATCTGTATTAAATGATGTGATAGTCACAGTTGTAGCTTCACTGTGATTGCAGTCTTTCAAGCCAGCTCCTTGATGTGGATAACTAATTCTGAAGTTGGGATGTATGTTAAATCATCTGTGAGTTCAAGAGGGACTGTCATTAAAAGTTTAAAAAATTTGAATAATAGGGATAAAACAATAGTTTGAACCGTGCACTGTTATTTTAAAATCCTCCTATTTTTCTTACGGTCTTGGGCAAGTTGTTTCTAGTTTTCCATTGGCTTGTTTGTAAAGTAGTTTCTTATATGATGGGAGCACTCTGAAGTACAATTGCAATAGTTAAGACAGTTTAACTCTTTTGAAATGTTTTAATTATTCTAAGTCTTCTGAACTGCACCCTTCTAAAGGGAATTTGGTACTTTGTTCTTTTCAGAGCATTTGAAAAAAGGAAACTGAAAGTGTTACCCAGAAGTAGTAGTAATCTATTTTCATTTTCTGCGTTGAATACTGCAGTTGAACATAAGCCAGCTGAGTAAAATTTTTTTGGGGCAGGAGGACAGAATTTTGCTTTGCACTATACAAATTAAAATATTAACATTAACCTTAAGGATTGCAGAATGGGTTAGTTATTGTTGAGGGAGAAAAGCTTACTCTGAAAGACCAATTAACAGTTTTACACTGGTACGGATTTTAATAACAGGGATGTTCTCAGTTATTGCTGGTAGGCATGAGGATCCTTGCATTTGACCTATGACAATCTGAAATACAGTTAGGGAGTTTTCAGGATGGGGATATCTCATTATCAGCAGTTTCATTTTTGTAAAAAGTTAATCCCTCTTAAAATAGAATGAATTGTAATTCTTCTGGAACGAGAAACAATGTTGATTTCCATCTTTACCCCTGGTTTTGGATAAGGGAACTTTGAAGCATGGAGAGGCCTGGTGGTGGTGTGATGTGGTACTTGTGTTACCACGCAAATTCGTCTGCATCGATTTTGAAAAGCTTTAATGAAAAAAGTTAAGTCGCAGCCTCTAAGGAATAGAGTTCCTTCTCAGTACTGTTTTGCTGTGTTTTTTTGCTCAGATTCAGTGAGCACATTGCCACCGTTAACCTGGGGTGGCTGTTTAATAGAACCTGCTTGATTAAACCTGAGTGTATGCCACTTGCTCCCTGCCCTGAGACAACCCCCCCACTACAGCAGGACCTTCAAGTTAGTTGGCCTGCTCCCAAGCCAGTATTTCTGTGGACCAGATTAAAATTATTACAGACAAAGACCTTGCTTCTTCTTGGCTATCCCTAGCATGGGTGCCTTTTGCCTCATACCAGAGCGGTATAGTTTGTTGTTTTTTTGGGTTTGTTTTTTAAAATTAATCATGCTTGCTCCACTCTTTAGTGAAAAATGTACTGATATAGGATCTGTCAGAAAAGGATTTAT
The DNA here is from genome assembly GCA_013401275.1 of Pandion haliaetus. Lineage (NCBI taxonomy): Eukaryota > Metazoa > Chordata > Aves > Accipitriformes > Pandionidae > Pandion > Pandion haliaetus. The sequence goes on from VYZV01018661.1 coordinate 17,829, forward strand.
GAAAACTTTCCTGCTCTATAATTCTGTACAAGTTCTTGAAATGTGTTCAGAGTTCACTAGAGTTTTTCTGTATATTCAATGTGAAGTAGAAATACTTCTCCCTGCCTCAAGTGTTCTCTAAGAGCATAGGTCTCTAGGGAGTTGAACAGTATACTTACCCATCACACACACCATTTGACATTATTTATTGAATTCTTACAAGGGGGGAAATAGCTAATAAAGTACCTTTTTTTTTTTTTTTTTTTTTATTTTTTCTCCTTTGGTCACTTAATACCATTTTATTAAGTAACCAGAATTATGTATTTCATCAGATTGCATTGGCTGACTCGGTATTGAAGTTTTAAATATATTTCTTTCTTTCTCAAATTACCTTGAGATTGCTATTAAATGGGTAATATTATTACTTAAAATACCACTTGGTGGAGATCTTTTGGAAGGTGCTTTAAACAGCTGTTATGTTTGCATAGTAAGAACAGTTAATTTTGCAAAAGTATTCATATAGACTTGCATTTCTGCCAAAGCAAGTAAATGTTATTGATGTATTTAAAGGAGGCTATATTTGTGATTCTGAAGCGGTTGGTAAAAAAACATTTTGTGAGGTCTAGGATATGGTATCTTTGGAGTTCTCTATCCTTGATACCCATTTATTTTAGTTAAGTATTTAATTAGCCCCATTTTTGCTCAATGTTCACAAAACCCAGTGCCCTAGAAGTATCGTGTTTGCAGCTCAGTAAGATTGCCTTCGTTTCCTACATGCTATAATACCTTAAGTTGTTGGGTTGTTTGTTTCTTTTAAACAACTTTCATAATTTCTTGTTTGTATCTTAAAATCCCGTGTGGAGTGGCTGACTGTGAAGTGATGACAGATGCGCAGTGGCCGTGGTGTTAAGCAATGCTGTTGAAGGCGGTGTGTGCCAAACAGCGTGCCCAGTCTCTGCAGTGACCTTCAACCTGTGAAGGTCTGAGTAACTGAATGCAATGCTTGCATGTGTAGAACTAGTTCAAGGGTAGCCATACCAGTGGGGTGGTGTGCCCTGTTAAGTAGACGTGCCAAAAAAGGGTATACTGCAGTGCTGAAGTGACTACATTGCTGTGGGATTCAAGCTGTTATGTGTGCGTGGGATTGTTCTGCATCGTGTAGTTTAAACACGAACATAGTTTAAAAGCCATGACCAATTTTAAATGTCCAGAGTTGGTTTTGGTTCTGCAGACAGTATAATTTTGTCTTCACAGTCTTAGTAAGCGGTCTGAGTTACAGAGTTAATACTTTGCAGTTTATGTAAATCTTCTGCATAGATAGCAGAACTGTGTGTCAGAGGGGATGGGCATTTATTATTTACCCTTTAAAATTTGGACTAATTAATGAAATCAAAAGCAATTTCTGTGAGATAAAGTAGGAGCTTATAACCTGTAAAGTTACACATCCCTTGGTTCTGCATCTGCATTTTGAGCCAAGTTCTTGTAAATGACTAATTCATGAAAATAAAGGGCTGCTCAGTGGGGAGCAAAGAAGGAATTTGAATTCCCGTGTCAGTAGATCCTGGTGAACCCTTCTGCTTAGGAAGCAGACATGTCCACTTCTGAAGTTACTCCTCAAAGTGTACTTGGTTAACAGCTCTTACGAGCTATTAATGCAGTATTTGGCCTAATTTTAGTAATGGTAACTTCTTGGGCTTTCTTTTGCCCTTGAAAAGTTTGTGGTGTTTCCCCCCCAAGTACAGATTCAGAATTTATATGTTTAAAATACTGTGATATGAGGCTATTTCATTTTAATTAGCAGAGAGGAATAAAAGTTTGTTTTAGAAGAGGGGGGGTCCAGTCTTGTTTATGTTTGTTTGTCATGTGTGTTGGTTGGTAAGATTTGCATCTAAGTATCTGAATGGGTGAATATTTTGGGGTTAGTTGCAAGTTATGTTTTAAGTTGCCGTCCTTTCCGTTTCTCCATGGAAATTCTGTGCAGAATGGATGAGAATGTGGTTGTTTCTTTGGCAGTTCCAAAATCATTTAGGTCACCTCAAAGGAACCCATTCCTTTAGTTTCAGCTGCAGAAGTATCTTTTGTTACTCCAAACCTGTCTGGAGAAAGAGGCCCTTCAAGCCTGTAGCATAATGGCCTTGGTCTTGCTTCCTTAGAGTTCAATGTTGCGCAGAATCCCAAACACAGTGAAACACCCTGCTTGAAATAAAGCAGACTGTAATTCCATTATAACTGAATTTCTCTGTTTTTTTTTATTTGAAGGCACTATCTTTTCAAACATTTCCCAAGACTTCATGTAAGTGCTTGTTTGAGAGAGGAATAACAACTGTTTCTGAATTAAGGTGCAGCACCAGAACTCGGGTTTCTTGGTTGGAATAGCTGCCGAGTGACTCCTACTTCAAAGGTGGATTTTTACAAAACTTGCAGCGCACTGTGTTTTCATGTGTAGTCAGAGTACATCTGGAATTTTTCTTTCATTTTTTTGCTTCAAAAACCATAACGCAAAATGGAAGCCAAGCACAATGTTAACTATAGATATACATTGTGGGTTCAGCTGTTACTGAAAAATACTGAGAATAATGATCACCTGTAGTTACTAGTAAGTGTAGGCTGTTATAATTTCTGGTCAATCTCATTCTCTCCCCACATTCCTCCACTCAGCCACTTCTCTTCCCATGAATTTCAGAGGTTGGGGGTCTGGAGGAGGGTGGGGAAGAGGCTGGAGTTGGGCAGGAGACAGGCCTGGAGTTAAAGGCCAGAGAGGCTGAAATGAATTCAAGTTAATTTTTCAGCATAGTGAAATAAAATGGCTTGGGACTGGAAGAAGGGGAAACTGAAGTCTACCAGAAATGCCATAGGGAATTTGGATGGGGGCTTGTGGGTTGTTGAATTGTAACTGGTGAGTCTGCAGAAGTGCATCAGCACTGTAGGTATTGGTGCTTTTCAACATTTATCGATGATAGCTGAATCCTGCAAAACCTTACCGTAGGCAGTAAGCTGGTTATGTTGTACTGCAAGGGCTTCAAGATACTACTTCATTTTCTTGTTCTGTTGGTCTTCCCTCTAAATCACTTCAGACTGTGATTATTTAAAAGAATGTGTTCGGGCTGAACATTTTCACATTCTCTGGCTTTGTACGTTAGAGCACACAGTTTCATATGCTGTGTAGGGGTCTGTCAGGAGTCAGCACTTACATAAGTATAATTAGTTTAAAATAGTAGTATTTCAGAAGTAAAAGTGGATTGACAGTAGGTCATAAGTAAAAACCTTTCTAGGAGAGTTTTCCAGGCATGGGATATGACTGTGCAGCTTTTTCATGGTAATAGACAGTATCCTGGAATTTCAGGAAAAGCGTCCTCCAAAATTCTCTGTAGACATATTTGCAGTTATCTGTATGGTTTCAGAGAGAAATGGATGTAGGTTAACAAAGTTTCTTTATGTGGGAGTTTTTGTTTGGAATTTTTCAAGTCTGTGTTAAGAGGAAACTTGCCTTTAATATCTAAGTGTAATTTATGTATAAAAAAAGATTGGCTTTTCAGCTTCTTGATCTAGACCAAATTAAAAAAAATCATTATANACAGACTGAATGGGATCAAAACATTTACCAGGAATCACTGCATTATATGCAGACAAATTTCCTTTTTTTTTTTTTTTTTTTGTTTTTGTTTTTGTTTTTTTTTTGTGTCCAGAAAAGATGAAAAGGAGTATGCACTGAAGCAAATTGAAGGTACAGGGATATCCATGTCGGCCTGTAGAGAGATTGCAGTAAGTGTACATAAATAAAAGTATTTTTACTGACATTATTATTGAACACTATTTTATTTTATTTTATTTTATTTTATCTGAATTAAGTAACAAAGATTATCTAAATGTTTTCTTTAAAGTGCACAAGCATGGAAGTTATTCAAACGAGCTTTTCTTAAAATGCTTATCTGTTTTAAGTGTTGAGAGGGAAATACATGTGAGCCTTTTAATGAAGATTTATTTTAAAAAGGGATGTTTTTAAAATGACTTGAAGGAAAAAGGTTCTGAAAGATTACAACTGCCATTTTAAGTTTGCTTGCTAATAATGTATTTTATTTCAAACTAATGGTAGCTTACTCTTCTTTAGTACCTGAGAACAATTTGTTCTCCGCATTCCTTATTTGTCTTGCTAAGTACAGAGAAATTTTGTAGCAAAATCAAAAACAACTTTAATTATATTTTTATTACATGCATCCTAAGATAAAAAAATGGATTCAGAAATTGCACACTTTTGAGCACAGTAGTACCCATCATTTCTTCAAAGTTGGTAAAAATTAGGTGTTTGTATATGAAGATAGAATTTGATCTTTAAATGTTTATTTTATGACTGAAAATGTGCATTACCGTCAAAGTGCTGGATAGCAAGTAAAATTTTGTAATGCAAGCATTTCTTGCATTGCAAAAGAAGTGCACTTGCTTGATTAAATGTTTACCTTGTTTTAATGCTGTCACTATGCTGAGGGCTGTTGAAATGTATGTTAGGATTGTGCCTGAAGCTTTTTATAATCTAGTAGTGTTGCATTGAAATACAGCATTTAGGTGTGCTATGTGATGTGAGGCATTAGAAACAGGATGTTCATGAACTGAACAATTCACTGTATTGTGTTTAGTGTAGTGCCCATGGTTAATTCTGTATGAAGAGACTTAGTAGATAAAACTACTGTCATTTTAAAGTGCTTGTCTCTGTAAGGTCAAGGTCACTCGCGGATTTGAGAGGTGGCTGCATTGCTCTCAGTCACTTTACACAGATTCTACCCAGTGACCTTTTTGCTAATATTTCTGCCTTCGGAGGAAATACGAAGTCCTCTTTTAACATCAGTACTAGATTATATTCTTGTTACTATAAAGTTGGGTTTGACAGCATTGAGGGTTTTTTTTTTTTTTTTTTGATTCTTGTCCTTTGTCTGTTTTAAATTGTACTACTATGGAGATGATGTGTGGAATATAGTCCAAAGGAGACTTTCCTGTTGTCACGATAGCACTGTGGTATGGAGCTGTTTCTGTCATACCTGGACACAACATTGTAAGGAAGTAGAGAATGTCAAATTATTTTTTAACTCTGATGATACATCATCATTTCAGTCTTACACTTTTTTTTTTTTTTTTAATTTTTAAACTTCTTTTTTATTGATGAACCTTTGTGCAGAGCTCAGTACAACCTGGGAAATTTCACTACTGTGGAAGTTGCTTGAATTCTCTCAATGGTTCTTCCTGTAATTTTTCCTTGAATGATATTTTACTCTTCTTCAGACTTTATTGGAAAACCCTATAACCTGAGATAATGTAGCAAATCGCTGTTTGCCTTGGTGAAATTTCAGGTTGGTCAAATATTAGAAATGTGAAAAAGGTATAGGTGAAATAGTTGAAAAAGAAATACGAACTTTTTTTCATACAGAAACAAGCAGAATCAAGTGCATTTTCCATAAAGAGAAGACTACTTATAATTAATGCATTGATAGTTAATTTTGTATTTAAAGGCTTGGATAGGTAACAAAGAAGGTAATGTTTACTGATTAAATAAAGATTATCAGCCTGGAAAGAGGCCACATTAAAATGCCTTGAGTAGCTTTTTTTTGATATTTAACCCCTGCCTACCCCCCAAAAAAACCCCCAAAAAACCCCAAAAAACAAAAAAACCCCAAACCCAAAACCCCAACCCTGCCCATATTCTGTGGAAGCTGAGAAAATGAAAAAAGTACCAGTGTACATGGTTCTGTGTGTGTTCAGGATACTTAATAGTTCTATAACCTGAAGACACTTGACAATGTGCTCGAGAAATATATCGCTGAACTAAAAGGCATTCAGTTTTGCAGTCCAAGACTATTTTGTGTGTAGTATTGCCCTGACACTGAGAATAGGATCTACTGGCTNTGAGAATAGGATCTACTGGCTAACTTTCCCTGAGAGAAAAAGCAGATGACTCCTCTTTTCTGATGTTACAGATTAAGTTGGTCTGTCTTTGCTTAGGACTTTGAAAAACATAAACCCTCTTTTACCACTATTAATATGAGCTTTTCCTAGAAGAAGGCTTATGTCAGTGAAAACATCATATAGGCAGTGGTTCCTGGGGCACGTGATGATTACTTTCTTTCAACTGTGGGGTGATAACTGCTGAAGGAAGCTATATTTCAGCCAATTCTGTTGTATTGAATATGAAAGTACTAGAGGGAATTCTTATTAAGGAATTGGGGGGGGGGAAGCTAATTTTTTCCCTGTAACTTGAGTCTATTCTGAAGATAACTGAAATGCCAACTATTTCTATGCTCTTGTTACGAGGCAGGTTATTGGTTGGCTTAAGCAACAGCATTTTTGAAGAGTAGAGCTGTAAAATATGAATGAGAGTTATGGTAGAGTTGTCACTTTTACATGATTATTTAGTTAACAAACGTGACACTTCTTTCAGCTCAAGACTTGTGTTAGCTTATTTTGGAACCAGGGACAGATGAAATGTTTTCATTATTGCTTGAACATCAGGGTGGGATTTCCAATTCTTTTTGTAACATGGGCAAAAAAAAAGTCCTGAATTCCTAGAGCTATCTAATAGACAAAGTGGCTTTAGGAATTTGTTAAAATAGTTTGCGTTGTAGAAGGTGGGAGAGAAATAAAATACATTTTTAGACATTAAGACCTTAAGAAAACTCTGTGCCTTTCCATTCAGAGGTGGGATGTCAGTATATTCACTGCAAGGTAGTTTAAAGGTACATTGGAAGCCTGTACAACGAAAGAGCATGTGATTATGCTACTGGGTATTAGGGCGAGGAGCGAGATTTCTTGTTGCAGGAGGAGCTTTCCTGTATTTTTTGATTTGGAAGGAGACTAAAGAGATGAATATAATCAAGTGTGGAGATAGACAAGTGTAATAAACTGGATTTATAAATAATCCAGTGCATGTTTTGCAAAAAGTTTTTCTTCATTACGCAGAAAAGGTAACTTAACTACTTTTGGGGCGGAAAAGAAGACTTTATTCAATTTTGCTGCCTTTGTGTTTTACTTTTTGCTTCTTACCTTATCTAAATAGATTTCTTAGAATGACAAGGGGAGACAGAAGAAACAGACCAGAGGAGTATTATTTGTTAGGGCTGTTTTTTCCTATGAAGTATCTTGGCTATCATCTGTTAAGAACCAATAGCTATAACCTTAAAAGACTGCAAACAGCTAACGCTAATGGATTTTTGTATTTGTTTATCAAAAAAGCACTAGGGTAGTACAGCTTTATCTGAGATTTCTTGTCCCAAAGGGTTTCCTTCCTGTGAGAGGATTATGCTGGTTACTTCAAGTACTTTGCTTTCCACAGTGAAGGGACTATAAACTTCTAATTGTGGATTTCGGGAAAAACTAATTCAGAGAAAAGAAAATTGTAAGCCTTTTCTTAATCAGTGCCATTCACTGGCTACTTTCAAAATACCTGGATATGTAGCCTGTCCCTGAGTGTGGAAGAACTGGACTGCATTAGGCAGAGCATTGCCAGCAAGTCAAGGGAGGTGATCCTTCCCCTCTAGTTCAGTACTGTTGAGGCCATACCTGGAGTGCTGGATCCAGTCCTGGGCTCACCAGTACAAGGGAGACCTGGAACAACTGGAGTGAGCCCACTGCGGGGCCATAAAGATCATGAAGGGACTGGAGCATATAACATGCGGAGAGGCTGAGAGAGCTGGGAGTGTTTAGCCTGGAGAAGAGAAGGTTTGGGGTATCTTGCCAGTGTATGTAAATACCTGATGGGAGGGAATGAAGAAGTGGGAACAAGTCTGTTGTTGGTGGTGCCCAGTGACAGGACAAGAGGCAAAACGGGCATGCATTGAAATACATGAAATTTCATCTAAATATGAAAAGGTACTTCTTTACTGGGAGGGTAACTGAGCACTGGAACAGGTTACCCAGAGAGGCTATGGTTGTGGGCATCTTGCTCTACCTGACCGTGCTTGAGCAGGGAGGTTGGGGTAGATCTCAAGAGGTTCCTTCCAACTGGAAAGATCGTTTCTGTAAAACAATCTTCTAGTATTTCTGTCCATTTGGTAGAAATAGAGCCGTGCCTTTCAGATGTATTTCTAGTAAGTAGATAAACATTTTGTACTAATAAAATAGTATTATATATTACTCGGCAGTGAAATACAATGAAGAAACATTGGTTTGCTAAGTTTCAATGAAAGATGCAAGTCCCTCTTATATCCTGAGTTGCTTTTCTGAGGCTCCGGACAGGTTACTGAGATTAGGTATCTTATGCAGAGTCCTTGGAAAATTTTTGAAGGGTCTGAACTTTATTCCCAAATTCTTTTTTTGGGTCTGTTTGTCACCAAAACACACATTTAATCTAGTACTTATAACAGTTCCCTGGTATGAGTTGCACATAATTTCAAAAAATTCAGTGACAAATGAAAAATAAGTTCATTTTTCCTCTGAAAAACAATAAATGTGTTTAGTGTATTCTGGCTGTTCTCTTACTGAGACAGTTCCATGCAAGTATATTAAATACATTAGTAAAAACGTCCTGGAAACCAGTGAAGTATTTGTAATAGTCACTTGTACAGCAGTGAATATAGTCTTGCTCTGAAATCATTCTTGACCCAAAAGAGGGTAGTTTAAGAATGTCTTTCTATAAGATAATTTTTTCCCCTAAAGCACAGCCAAAGATGACTACCACTAAAGGTTTCATGTGAACCAGTGACTTGAGTTAGGTCTTGGGAGGCTCTTCTGTCAACTCGTGGTCCTTTTCAGCTTTTCTTCCCAACCCAAAGACTAAGAACTTCCCCTCTTCCAAGGATAAATTACCAACTCTAGCCATCTTCTCTGTAAATAGGGATATTAATTCTAAACTTCATTGAATTTTTCTATAGCAGGGATTTTTTTTTTTTTTTGCAGCTCAGTAGCCTTTTTTTCTGTGGGGAAAAATAATTAGACTAGGCTGTTACAGATGGTTTAAATGGAAGAAGTAGAGCCACAAACCAGCCGCATTTCTCTCCTAGCCTTGCTTAAGAGTGTCCTGAATTGCTACAGTTTTGCCCTGCATGAATGTTGGGTTTGGGACACATAACCATTTTAGTTGCCACATCCTGTATCTGAGTGTGCTGGCTGTTAGCGGAGCTGCTAGAGGCTGCTTCTTCTGGGAGACCTTGAAATGTTGCCAGTACACTGTGGGACACTAGTGGGAGCATTAGTTGGCCTTTGTGCTCATACTTGCATTTATGGGTACAGGCTAAAATAATTCAGACTGTAATGTTAAATGAGTTACTGAAAGCTTATTTGAACAATTTAGCATGCACAGATTATTCTCATGCCTTTTGCATATTGGTGCAATGTATGTTACAAAGTGCTAGAGGGTACAAATATTTTGGCGTTCTCAGTTTCAGAGGGTGGGTGAGGTTTTCAAAGCCTTACAGGTTAAACGGTAGGTTTTTCTAACCTTTTCGTGTTTGTCAGCTCTCTAGAGCAAGGCTCTGTGTCAGTGAATTTATGTTCTTTTCTGCCTCCCTGCTGCCCATGGCCTTTCTTTGCACGTAGGCAGCTCTTCTGGGGCTGCATCTCTCTCCTCTTGGCTTTGGAGGTCTGTGGTGCTGTGGTGCTGAAGCTGAGGCAGGGAGGTCCAGCTAGGCTTGCTGTCTCCATTTTGAAGCACTTTGTGCCTTTGCCGTGTGCTTCTCAGCAGTGCTGCTGGCAGCATGGGGCAGGGACACTCAAGGGGACGCATCGTGCCTTGCTGGTAGAGCTAGAAAAGCTCATTTGCTTTTACCTCTGTTAGGTGCTGCATGTCACTTACAAGCTGCTCTCACCTCCGTGGCTGGAAACCGCTGAGTCAAATGAACTAGGCATGAAGCTACTTAATTTGAGATTGTGGACCAGGCTGGCCTTATAACCTGTTTGACCTGTCTCTGCATCTCTTAGGAATGCAGAAAAGATCAGCTATACAGGAATAATGATAACTTTTCAGTATTAATAAAACACTTCGAAGATTTGTAGTGCCATTGGCTGTCTTCAAGTACAGTTACATAGAGTTTCATGACAGGTACAAGTCCTCTGCTTTGGCTGTATTTACCTTTTCTTTGACATTTGAATATCACAGCAGCTTGCAGTATTTACTGTTATGTAGGAAAATAGGTTTCTAACATTGGTCCCTGGCTTTGTTTAAGGCGAGGTTAGGTAAAACAAGGCTTAAAAAAAAAAAAAAAAAAAAAAA
>VYZV01018661.1:28002-42761 GCA_013401275.1 Pandion haliaetus
TTCAGTGTCCCTGAGTACATTTGCTGTAGGAGATTGACATTCAAAAGCAGAACTTCTTTTCCATTGCCAAGATAATATAAATGTGTTGAATATTTGGCATTGTAAAATCTCCCCATAAATTCTCTTCTACCTAATTAGAAAAGATTCAGATTTGATTGTGGAAACTTTGAAACTCCACTCCCTCTTTCAATAGCTGGAGGTAGTGAAATAAGAATAAGTTAAAAAAAATTTTTTTTTGAAGGGATTTTTATTAAAGAGTTAAGGCATGTGTTGGCTAGAAGTATCTGTGCATCGTGATTTTATAATAAGTATGAATCAGCTGGAAGGAGGTTTTTGGTTCAGCTACATGACAACTCATGTTTTGCATGCCATAGGAAGAATAAGAGCTCTCTGCGTTACATAGCCTAATCTTGTATAATCTGTGTAATTTAAATGCTTTTTGTGTAAGGGAGTACTTAAATTCCTGCTTTGGTTATTCTTCAGAAGGGTTCTGTGGACATTTTTTGTCTTATTTTATTGTATCTGAAATATTAACTTCATTAAATAAAAAAGTACACAGGTAGTAAATCTGTAGAAGAAAGAGATTTTTGTTTTAATCAGTTAAGCTGACTTTTTTTTCTTATCAGCCCATAAATGCACTGTAATGTTTATGAAAGTAAGTTTCGCAGCTTGAAGTATAATTCTTTTGTCAATTGTAACGGAAGTAGAGCATCATCTGAAGCAGCTAGTCAGCTCCATTGTCTAACTACAGCCACCTCCTTCACCAATTTAACAACAAAAAAGAGCATGCAGAGGAGAAAGGAAAAGGGAAACGCTGCTTTTAGCACACCATTGCTTTCTAAATAAAAAATTTTTTTTTTCAATACAGATTTTTTTCCTATAGATGTTGCTTTCCTTTTGAGCAGAGACACAACTTCAAGAAAGCAGGAGAGCAATATCAACAAATCTATGGCAAGTACGTTAAAAAGAAGAAGAAAAAGAAAGCTTTTACCCCATTCTAACACAGTGTGAGCTGATAAAACTTCTCGTCGAATTTGGTACTTGACATCAGTTAGGATATAATCCAAATTCACAGTGCAGCTGACAAGGGAACATGGGTGTTCAGTGCTGTTCAGGCTCAGTTGTTTTAACTTCTAATTTGCTGTTCACTTCAGATCCTGAATATTCCAGAATATTCTCCCAAATGCAAAACCGCCTGACGGTGCCTTCAACAGAAATGAACAAAAAAGGAAAGCTAAGCGTCAACAGTTTAAGCCGTAGGCAGCAATGGACTGAAAGCAAATAGCTACTTTATCACTCAGATGAAGAACAGAGCTGCAGATAATGCAGAAAAGACCTTTTTCAATACTTACTTGCCAAACTTATATGCTCCCTGCAACATTGAGTGTGTGTGTGTGTGCGCACACATGAATGTACAAGTTTTAAAGCTTCTGTTGGAATGTTTTGTAAATTTTGGGTTCTTTTTATGAATTTGTCATAAACCTTTCTTTTTTTTCTTCCATTTTACATTCTCTCTTTTTCATTACGTGTCTTCCTTGTGTTCTTCCATTTGTACTTTCCCTGTAGTCCAGTAAAATTAGTTTATACATGTTTTCAGTTTATTCTGTGTGGAGTTGTAAAATTGTTTGAATGTTATTTTAACTTTACGTAACTAGAACATGCCTTTCTCTAATTTAACATTACATGTGGCTGGTCTTGATGCCTCAGACTGAGAGGTGATGGCATGGGTTTTCAGATGATGGATTCTTTTTAAGTTGAGAATTCTGTCTTCAGATCCTGTTACTAAATTGCCCACTTCATTCAGCAACAGGCTTACATTTTTTTGTTCAGCCTTTCACAACTAATGTAGTAGCAGAAGCTCTTCTTGTTGCCCTCAACATTCCTTGCAAGTGTCAGTTCAAGGTGAGCTTTGGATATCCTGACACCATCCCTACATGCCTGGGCAATGTTTCTAAAGTTCTCTTACGTAGCCTGTCCCTGTTTGCACCCCTCTGTACACTGCCCTTGCGTTGGAGCTCTCAGAATCTGCTTAACCTAGCTGGTCTCCTGATACTTGTATTTCTGAGTAGACCTGCGAGCTTTCCTGAGCTTCTTTGCTCTTCAGAGCTGCTTCCCATGGCCACCTACCAGCTCCTTCAATAAACTGAAGTCTGTTCTTCTGAAGCTCCAGGTCTGTGCTGTGCAACTTGCCTTCCTCACTCCACTCAGGATCTTGAACTGTACTAGTTGATGGTTGCTACAGCCACAGCTGCCTTTGATTGTCACATCTCCAACCAGTTCTTTATTGTTTGAGAACAGCTGTGTGCCACCATTGTTGGCCCATCCAGTTTGTATATCAAGAAGTTGTCCCTGATATCCCCCAAGAATTACCTGGGTTGCTTGTGCCCTGCTGTGTTGCCCTTCCAGTGGATGTCAGGGTGGTTAAGGTCTCTTGTAAGAACCAGGGTTTGTGGTTCAGAGACTTCTTTGGGTTGTAGAGAAGACTTCATTCAATTCCCCATCCTTATCAGGTGGTTCTGTAATGTGCTCTCAACACAATGTCATCCTTAGTGGTCTCTCTGCTGATCCTGACCTGCAAGCTGTGTGAGGCTTCTCTGTGCCCATTGAGTCTCTGAGGCAGAATAAAATGTTATTAGTAGTGCCTCAACTGGATAAATTGATACAGAACAGAGATGGCTGGATTGAAAATGGAACATCAGTGGAAAAATCTTTAGGCCTTGATCAAATGTTAATAAAAAAGTTGCTTTTTTCAATACATCATTTGGCGTTGGTTTCAGCGCCGTGTATGGCTAAGTGGATAGTGTGTTTAGTCTACAGTCATATTTTACTCTTCAGGTTTTTGTATGTAAGTTGTAGTTAGCTTTCTTATTGAAGGCAAAATGTCATGTAACCTTCTACCAAAACTTTCTTCACTTCATTGAATTTCATTATGTAAAAGTTTGTGTGGTGTTTGTTTTCTTGTGAACCTCTGTGTCTATTTCTGTGGTAAGCTGAAAAATAGCTCTGTTTAAATACAGCTTCCACTGTATCTTACTGAGATTTTTCTTGTCTTTATGATGACTCGATGTATTATTGTATGCGGATTTTGAGACGCAGGGAAGCTTTCCCATTTCCAAACTGTAGTTAACAGTGCAATAGTCACTAAATGGATAGCCTGGATGTCTTTAATTCTGTGATGCATCTTGTCCACAGGCTTATAGTGTGATGTTATTACTGTGTAGAGTTTTCTTAGTCTGCGTTTTGATAAGAAAGGTATGAGCATCATGGGTTTGTTCTCTGCCCCATTTGGCCTTCTGACTGGCAAAATGCTTCTGCCTTGTAGGAAGGACAAGCATGATGCTCTTTCTATCTCATTAGCAGTGTCAGGATCCTTCCTTAAACCGGCCTGTTGCCTGTATGTAGCATATGTACTAAATAGTGGGTATATGCATATGTTCAGTATGCTTCACCTTGAGCTTTTTCAATACGCAGCCACATGAGGATACTGAAGTTAGGGTAGTCCTGACAGGCTATACTATTGGAAAAAGTCATCATTTTTTTGCATACGTGAACAGCATATTGAAAGAAGCTATCAGTAGACTACTTTTAATTATAGACAGTTACATAATATGAGATCTGGTGCCAGTTCTTGAAGACATTTGAGGAAGCCTCTGCCTTTTCTTTCTGTGCTAATGAACTTATCCCATCCCATGGCCCCTGCAGAGTTTTGTTTCTCAACTCTCATTGTCTTTCCATATTTTCACTTGCTTATTAGATTACTCTAGATTTTTTTTTACCTCAGTTGCCTTTTGTACTATTTTTCTTGCTTTCTTCTCCCTTTATCTCCAGATGCCTTTAATACTTACAAGCAATACAGTGGTTTCCTGTCCACTAGCTCTGTCTTGGTTTGACTTCTCTAAGCTTCTCTAAAAAAAGCTTTTTATTACAGTGATTAATGATCTCTCCCTGACCAAACTCCAAAGTTTGTTCAGTATCCTCATCTGCCTTAATATCTTTCCACTTCAGACTAATAATTGTTCCTTCTTTTTTGATGTTATTTTTGTTACGTACCAGTGATTTTGTTCATCTAGGTTTTACCTAGTCTGTTTTATTTTTCCGAGGATAGGTGACCCTTGAGCTTTACATTCTGTCTCTTAAGTATTTATCATCATTGTGGCCTAAAAAATATTTTACTGCTACTAAATTGTCTCTTATACTGTTTCACATCTGAAATTCACTGAACTTGCTCAAAGCCTTGTAGTCTAAATAAGGAATTCTACTGTGATTTTAAGTTTTAATCGTTTTCAGCTATCTCCATTGTTCAGATTTTCAGTCTGAGGCCAGATGGATTATTTCATTTTTCTGTCTTCTGGGCATCTCAAATCCAGACCATTTTAAAGCTCTTGTTTTCTCTCTTCAGTATTTCCAGAGCTCATATGGTGGTGTTTTGTTTTTTGTGGGGTTTTTTTTGTTGTTTTTTTTTTTTTTTTCTTTAACACAGATGGGCCTGAAAAACAGATCTATATTCTTATCCCACTGGGACTATTTTAAATGTTATCTTTCTCCTATGAAACACTGCTGTATAAGATGCTGCTAGAGAAGCCTTCCTTTAAACCATTCAATTTCTGTCTTAAGTGGCCTTGAAGTCTCCTCTAAAAATGCAGAATCTGAAAAAATAAAAAACCACGCTTCTCTTCTGTGGTTAAACTTAATACTCCCGGTTACTTTAGTTAATGCATAAAATGCCATCTACTTGCTTGTCAGATGTTCATATAATTATTTCTGTGTTGTTCTGCATACTAGTGGAAATGTAATTTATCAGAGCATTCCAGTAAAAGAACCAGTCATATTTGCATTAGTAAAGTGCTACAGTGTTCAGTTCTCTTGCTTGGTCTGTGGTGGACTGATTGCTTATATTTTGGTTTAACAGCCTTTTCTCCTTTTCTTGCTTGGCGTTTTCTGGTGCTGTTGACTTGTACTGACTAACTTGAAGCTTTTATGTACACACCCAGGACATTATTGCTATTGTATGTGCAAACCCAAATGCATAACAGCGCTAGGGGTTTACCTACAGAAGTTTCCCCCGCAACAGGGACAGCTGCAGCATATGCATTTGAGGATAGACAGTGGTACTCCTTCCAGCCAAGAAGGTAAAGGAGGAGGGAAAGTTAGTTTAGGCTGTTGTTAGAAGGAAGATGAAGTGAGATGAATTTAGGCTGATAGTTGAGTAGTGGTGATTGTTTTGCCCCAGCAAGCTCTCTTTTCCTTTGAGTGCTTAATCTTTAGGTTTCACACATCGCTTGAGCTTCTGTGTTCACTGGTCCTTCATCACATGCACACAGGAAAAAAAAGAAATCCATCCACGGAGAGGAATTTGTCATCTGGTGCACTTCATTGTTGTTAATAATTCATCAATATTTACAAAATTGTGGTGAGTTTGCCAAGGCAACAAAAGACATCTTTCAAAGGTTAATCTGCTATTACTCTTCTTAGTTTGGCTGGAGGGCGCTAGTGAGTGCCGGTATGGGATGAGTCCCCATAGCACTTGAATACATCCAGGGATCCGGGGGCATGGCGGTAAAGGTGACTGTTTCTCCACCACATTCAAGGGGACTGAGCTGAGATTTCTAGATTTGATAGGACTTGCTCTCAGAGTACTCATAAGCTGCAGCATTTTCACCTTGACAGCTTGGCGGTCACAGTGGTGGAAACTGGCCGGATGCAAAGCCTCAAAGTGGCTGTTGCTTGGCCAAAGGGCAGTAACACAGCTGCTACTTTTAATGCATGTGAAAGTGGGCCTGAGTGTTTATGTGATCTGATAAATATGGGCTTACTAGTAAAAAGTCATGGCATTCGGTTGCATTAATGCCGATAAGGGAGCGGTGAGGAGAATGAATATGAAATGTGACTTAGGTTGATATTGCCCTTTTATAGTGCGTGATGCTCAGAAGAATTCTGTTGTCTAGGTAACAGGGTCTGCACTTCATTTCTTAAGAAAGATGGAACAGATGTTCTTGCAAGAAGCAACCAATTATCACCAATGAGAATATTGGCAGTATTTAAAGTAATTGCTCTGTTGTTGCATACAGTCCAATTCATATGCTATGAATAGTAAAGAAAATTTAAAGGAAGGAATCTTCCTTGCATGGCTTTTCCTGAATGAGGTTTTTAAAAAAATATTAGCGGTTTATAAAATAGCACTCATCAGTGTGTCTTTTCACACTTCCATTTATCATTGTATTTTCTTCAGTGTCATTCAGTCTTTTTATTTGGTATCTGTAATGTCTCTTTCATGATCGAGTCCCATTGCTCCATCAAATCTGTGTCATATCACATTAATTTATTTTGTTCATTTAAAATACCTAAAAATCTGAAGGCAATAGAGTAAAGGGATGCTCACAGTAGAATAAGAGACTAAGGGGCTTTTCTAAGTCATGTAAATCTGTTCTGAGATTTGATTTCTTTAAAAATCTTTTATTTTTTGGTGGCAAAATCAAGGTGCAGCTACTCAGTGACTGTGCCATAAAAAGCTGGGGCAAAAGGGAAGCCATATAGACATGTATATATATGAAACCCTGCTATGTGCTGCTTAGGTGGGGACATAGCTTGCGTGTGGTGGGATAAGCAAGTGGTGACAGTGGCAAGGAAGAGAGGAGAGCTGAAGGGGACCATGTGGAGCAAGGAGTGCCCAAGGGCTCTCTCACTGCAGCACTCATCAGCAGTGTGCCTTGTTTTTATGAAAGGCTGTGCTAAAGTAATGTCATGTATGAATTAAAGTATTTATTTTGCTTATGAATGTAGCTTTGTCTTCATGGGAGATTATTGTAGTCTTTATAACATAGGGTATGCTCTTGTCTTTTATAAGATATTTGGGAGGACGTGTGTATGTAAATACATTTTTATACCTTTTAGGATAAAATCTGATGTTGGATATTAAGTAAGAAGAGAGAGGGCATTGCAACCAGATTCTCAGGGCACTGTTTGTGGGTCCTCAGAAAAGCTAAGCCATTTTGCATTTTAACAAAACATCTGGCCCCTTGCCTAAACTTTTCCATGCTTCTTGCCAAATATAAAAGGTCTATTCTATGTTTTTTAGGTAGGGCATTGCAAAAACATGTTTTCTGTCTTGGCAGTAATAGGATAAAGGAAGAATCCTTGGTCTACTCTCTTTTTATCGGCTTTGATAAAGGACGTGCTGTTTTGATTTTTATCTCACTGTGGAAAATGTCATAATGAGTGGAAACAAAGTGCATGTTGCACTTCTTGGGTTATTTGGCTGAGTTATCCTATTGTATAGTAGTGACATGTTGATTGGGACAAAATGTCTTATTACATTCAGTTATTTCAGTAACCATTGTAAAACATTTGCGGTCTGAGTAGGAAAAAAATATTATTTGTAGGGTTTTTTTTCATCCTCTTTACCAGGCTACTTGCATGTAAGTTCTAATCTTTTGCTTGTCATCCTTCCTCTGACTCTGGCTCGCTTTCTGTGAACTCTTCTGTGTTCATCCTCTGTAATTTAATGCAGATGATGCATCTGCTCGCTTAGTTGTATGTATTAGCCTGTGTTTGTCTCTTCAGTCGGGGGCAATACTACTTAAATGTTCGTGTTCACTAGCAGAGCTGCTCTTTTGTTGTCTTTTTCAAACGGTGTTGTCTCTAATTCCTATTCTAAACCTTTTCTTTGTCATATAGTTTCTTCTTTGTATAGTATTCTTCATACTGTGTTGCTTAGACTTCCTTATGATATCTGGTGTGTAGGTATTTGTGACTTCTCATATCCTCCTATTCCTGCTTGCTTTTCTTCTGTTGATAAACTTTTTGATTCTCCTCGCGTTTCCCTAGTCTATCATGGGGTCTGTCAGCAGCAATATTTACTACTTTTGCTGCTTCTTTTGTATGCTAGAGTGCTTATAATATCTTACAATCAGCTTCTGCAGATTTTTCACCTGCTTTCATGAGTTTTTTCTATTTTTACAGTTTAGTTGTATCACATGTCACCAGTCCCAGGTTCTTCCCACCACCCTTGACATACCCTTTGAGCCCTCCTCTTTTTCTGCCTTCCCTCTTCATACAAATCTGACATTTAATTCCTGAAGGTCACGCTGAAAGGATAAAAGAATTTGACAGGTACTCTATATTTTTCCATCCTTGAAAATAGAAGCTTCTTCCTTATGCCCCTTCTTTTCTCTGCAATGATTCCATTCCCATATGCCTCATTTTTCTATTTTTTTTTTTTTTTTTCTGACCTTCTTGTCCCAACACAGACATTAGCCTGCCATCCTCAGTAACCTCACTTTCTTGGGAACTAATGCTTAAAAGAGTAGAAAAGGAGGGCACTTTTGCCATCAGGTTGGTGGGCCCCTGGACTCTGTGCCAAGGTTAAGGGAGGGGTGTTTACTGTGTTGGATGCTTTTCTATGTGTCTCTCCCCTCTTGACATTTTCTGTATTTGCCCTTTGCTTTCCCCTCCACTAGTCTTTTTGCCTCAGTCTTGTTTTTCCTACCTAGTTCATTCTTTTTTATACTCTTTGTCCCATTTCCCATTCCTTGCCTCACCAACACCTTTTCTTCCCTCTTCAGATTTGCTAGTGTCCCCTGTTTTTTTTTTTCCCCTCTTCCCTTCTGTTTCCACAGCCAGACATGGTCCTCACTGCTGGTATACTATTGTAGTCCATGTATCCTTCTCCCTTGGTCTAGTCTTTTTTTCCCCAGCATCTTTCTCCAAGGTCTCCTTGTGTGTCTCCTCACTCCTGATTCCAGCTCTGCTGGTCCTCCTGCTCCCAGTGCTGCTGAGCAGAGCAGCTGGTAAGCTGCAGGCTGGGTCCTTCTCCTCCTGGCTGCCATGTTGCTTTTCTTCTTCCTGGCGTGGTTCTCCTGACCGACTCTTCCTTCACCTTCTTCCTACCTCTCCTCTTTCTGGAGTGAGTTTCATGTCCCTTGCCCCTGAAGAGGTTGGTCTTCTCCTCAGGGACTGAATTAAGCGGGAGAAAAAAGGGGGAAACTTTCTCCTTTGTTTTAGTGCTAGAGCTGTCTCCGATATGCGTCATTGTCGTGGTTTCAGGTCAGCTCAGTCGGTAACAAAGCACCACGAAGCCGCTCACTCACCCCCCACCCCCTCGCCTGGCCACGTTGGGATGAGGAGAAAATACAAAGGCAGGCTCGTGGGTCGAGACAAGGACTGGGAGGGATCACTCCCCACTTACGGTCACAGGCAAAAGACAGGCTCAACTTGGGGAAGAAACAAAATCAATTTAATTTACTACAAATCAAAACAGAAACAAAACACAAGGGTATTAGGAAGGGAAACTAAACATCAGAACAAACCTCCCCCACCCCTCCCGCCTTCCCGGCTCAGTTCAACTACCAATGCTTTCTACCTCCTCCCCCCGGCGGCGCAGGGGAATCGGGGATGGGGGTTGAGTCAGCTCGCCACACATCGTTGTTGCCGCTTCTTTCCTCAGGGGGAAGATTCCTCTCTCGTTCCCTGCTCCAACGTGGTTCCTTTCCGCGGGCTGCAGTTCCTCACAAACTTCCCTGGTGCGGATCCTTTCCGCGGGCTTCAGTTCTTCCCGAACTCCCCTGGCGCGGGTCCTTTCCGCGGGCTGCTCTCCCGTCTCACACTGCTTCAGCGCGGTTTTTATCATGGGGTTACGGCCACCTTCGGGAGCCTCCGCTCCACCGTTCACCCCCATGGGCTGCAGGGCCATCAGCCTCCTCAGGCGCCTCCTCCTCCCCCTCCACTTCCATGATTCCAGTGTCGGCAGCGATGTTCCTCTCAGGTTTTCCAACCCCCACACTACCGGTTCCCCTTCTTAAATATGTTTCCCAGAGGCACTACCACCGTCACTCCCCGCCTAGAGGCGGGTCCGGCATTTTGGCGCGTGGGTCCGACATTTTGGGGCAGCGAATTCTTCCAGCAACTTCTTAAAGGGGCCGCCTCTGCAGCCCCCCTCCCCTGCCACCAAGGAAAACCACGCCACACAAACCCATAACAGTCATTTAACAGCCATAAAGGTCTCTAAGTCCATTTCTACAGAGTATGCACAAGTAATGTTTTTTTTCCCCAAGGGAAGGTGAAGCATTAGATGACAGTTTGATGATACAAAATTGCTTAGCTTGGTTTTGTTTCATTGCTAACCTGTGCAGAAGTGCAAAATATCTCATAATACTGAGCAGCTTGTGTGATAAAATTATGTTTGCATCTATCAGCATTGAATTTCGACGTAGTGGAAATGGGAGAGAAACAAACCTAGCTATTTACAGACAGCGATGGCTTCTTGAACGATCTTTACTGTGGTGCAGGTTGAGCGTAGGGGAAGAATCTTTGAATCTTCATCACTATTGTCCTGGAAACAGCTCCAAGTTTAGGAGCAGTCAAAAAGGCAAATTCAAAGTCACTAGAATGACTTTAAAGTGGATTACTGAAGTCAAGACCTGAGAGCAAACCAGACTCGGTCAACCTCATGAATCCCTGGTGTGTTCAGATGTTGAGTGTCTATGTGCTGTCCTGATTCCTTTCTACCTCAGAAAGGTTACAGTAGCGCTAGAAAAGGTAAAGAGAAGGAGAGTCAAGAAAGTTGGTGATGCAAAACTAATTCTGTATGAACAGAGACAAAATAGACTGGGAATATGTGGGTTGGAAGGTGGGGAAGCTGAAGGAAGATGCGGGAGGTCTAAAATCAGACTCATATGGAAAAGGTAATTAGGGAATTGTTATTCAGTGCTTATCAGAGCAGAACAACTAGGGCAACTGAAGGAAGATAGCCAGTCTCTTCCCAATACAACTTGTTTTTGAAATGCAACTCCCTGCCAGGGCTAGGACTAACTTAAGGAGTAGGAGTGTGGTTGGGGGCTAATTGAGCAACTGTGCAAAACCAGTGAAGGGCCTTGGTTTAAACTGGTTCTCAAGACCCTGATCTGGTGGCTTGCTGGAAGGTGACTGCTCATACCACAAAAGGCTTGTACTGTCCGCTGCTCGATGTGTTCTTTTACTTGCTGTTTGCCTCAGCTACATCAGGGGCAGGTTAGTAAGCAGACTTGAAATGAGTCTTGAGTCTGAATGAAGTACAGCAGCTTGTACTTCTTTGAGTAGGAACATACATGTATTACACGTATTGTCCTCAGTGGTGTTCTTGTAAATAGCTAAGTGGTTATGTGAACTAGTTCACTAGGACCTAGACTGGAAAATCTGAGCCCAAACCATTAGTTTGGCAAAGTTGGGTGCAATAAACATGCAGGAGGCTTGCTGTAGTCTCAGGGATTTGTAGTAGTGGGTGATGGCATCATTGTGTAAGAAATTTTCCTAACTTCTGAAAGACATACTTCTTTTTCTCTAGGCAGTTTGAAGTTATTCCAGAAGGAAGATGCACATAAATGAACTCTGCCATTTTGGCTGGGATTATAAAAATGTTATTTGCTACCGCTAATGGCATGCTTGATGAGATACACCAGATCTGGAAGAGTTCTGTTGCAGGTCCTGAGAGTGACTTCCAGTTACTCAGTTCTGCATAATATCTGGGACAGTATCTGCACTCAGTTCTCAGGAATAAAGTGTGTGTTTGTGGTACGTTGTTTTCTGGGCCGCATAGCTTTTGCTGCCTTGGGCAAAAAGTCAGTTCAGTATCCACTTGTTTGCAGTAAAAGTTACTTTACAGAAAGGTTATATTCAGTGGCACATTAAATGCAGAACACCACATGCCTAACCTCTCATGGTGGTAAATATTAGCCAGTTACTAGTTTGTACTAGTTACTGGTTTCTTCATCTTGTTACCTACTGTCATTTTGAAATGTCTCTTACAAAAGTGATGTTGTTCTGAGTCCTTATGGGTTTCCATAAGAGTACATTTACCATACCTTGTTCATATTTTTATCTCTTTGCTCACCGAATTTTGTGAATTACATTAAGCCACCTTTTGAGCCTTCCTGAACCATATCGGTCCTTACTGGGGGAAATACCGTTTTTGCTGCATTCATTGTCTTACTGAAGAATTTATCGTATTTAATAGAAGAATGAGGAAATAGCAGGCTTTAGATTACAAACTGACTTTTTTTGTCCAGTTGCAGTCTGATCCTGAGAGTATGAAAGGAATCTTGTGGTAGGCGTTTAATGACTTGGGAGACCGCCAATGAACATCTTGTTTTAGCTTGCTTCACACATTAGATTTGTATAACATGTGGCTAAAAAGATCGCAGAAAATTTGGGTAAAAAGTGAAAACCTATGAGCAAAAGCAGAACAAATTTAATGGGTAACTGTGTTAATAAACACTTAAGAATGTTCTAGCCTCGTGCTTCCGGAGTGAAATGCTGAATCTGTTGTAAATAACTGTCAACAGACTAATTGCTTCTATAATTCTTGAGTAAAAGCTCTGAAATAATAATATTCTTAAATTAATCTTATCCTGAAACAGTATACAAGAAACCTGATTGTAAACCTATGTGCAAAACTTTTACTGTTTTAAACAGATCCAAGTTATTGAAAGGAAGTTAAGAACCAAAAAATACATTCTCTCCTCTAGTCTGCAGGCATGTTTCTCACTTGGAGCGTGGTATTAGACTCAATTTATACTTGCAACTATAGGCTTGTCTATTAGCTTGTTTAACTAGAGGTAAGACATTAAAGCAGATCAGTTGAAGTACATCAAACTTTAATGGATGCTGTCATTCAGAACTAAAGCAACTTTAACTTGATTCCCATAAGGAACAGAGGTTTAATGTGCTTAATATGTTTTGAATTCATACCTCTGATTTGATTTAATTTTCCATTTAAAGAAGACTTGAACTATAAATTATATATCTAGACTCCTGCGTCCCAGTCTGGAGTAAGTAGAATGAGTACATATGAAGAATAATCATTAGTTGTTCTTTTTTTTTTTTCCTTTTTCTCTCTCTCTAACTGTATGAAGATAATTTTTTTAATTTTTTTTTTAAATCCTGAAATGCTAAAATACATACAATTTGTGTCACGTAGTACTGTCATTGAAAACTCAGGGCGATCTACAAGATTATATTATTTCTCCCTGAAAAATCTACTATTTCTGTGATTCAGCATCATGGAGACAGGACCTAACAGAATTGTATCCTGACTGGAGGTTGCTGTTGTGTTGCTGGATTCAGATCACTGTGCACTTGATTTCATTTCTTTTGAGTTTCTCAGAGCATGGACTTTTTGCTGGCTTTAGGCTGGTTGCAGGGTAGCTGATACCTGATCTAGCATACAACCAGTGGATACAAAGTTAAGCCATCATTGATTTTTTTCAAACAGTTTTGAATCACAGGAGTGTTGGATGTCTCCTTCATATTATGAGGAGAGTGCCTTTTTAATGTGCTCTTGGAAATTCAAAATAATATATTATTAGACTGTTGCCTAATATTAACACTTGACTTATATTCCTGTGTATTTTTTGTATCAGAGAAATAATTGTATGCCAATTGAGGACTTGGATGTGACAATACTGAGCAGCAGCAGCATATTCTTTGACCTTGAAAAATACCCCAAGTCCTTTACAAAGCAGGAGTAGTTAAATTCTGGAGTTGGATTTGTAACGTTCAGCATGATCACTTGAGAAGCTGTGTAGGATTTAAGTTACACGATGTATGCAATGATTCTTGGCTCTTTCCAGGGCTGGGATACCTTACTTCAGCCTGCAGGGTGTCACCTCTATTTACTTGGAACATTGTCCTGAAGTCTTAGATGTTTGAGCTGTGTCCTTTCGGGCACTGTGCCCCTTCCATTCAGCAGGTTAGAGCAGTGGAGAAGACTGAAGCCAGGTTTGTCACTTGCTGGGAGTGATTTGGTCACTGAGCTGTCAGATTAAGAGGAGATGCTGGCAGTCTCCTAGTCAGTTTGTTAGAGCTGAATCTGTTTTATATCAGCTGAGAAGCCCTTGCCTATTGAATTTTACAGGTGGTTTGGCAGAGATTTTGGATCTTGGGTGTAGGTGTGAGAGGGTTGTTGAGCAGCTCAGCATTGTCATGCTTGATGTGCTCTGGGTCTACGTAGAAGGAAACCCAGGAAATTTTCAGATCATATGATAGTGAACTTCAGGAGCAAAAGCAGAGGCACAGAGTTGCACTTTTCTCTGAGTCCAATAGATGTATTTAGCAAGTTCGAAGTCTGGTCAGTATTGCTAGTAAGATACAAGAAGTTATTGGGTGAAAGTTTTTTCAAGATCTAGATTTTATTTCCATGGTAACTGTCAAATAACTTGTATTATAATTTGTGTTGTGTAGTTTGTAATGTATAAACTGTGGAAAATGGAAGAGTATCACAAAAATGAAGATTTGATTTAATAATAAAAACGTTAATCAAGAAGTCAGTTAAGTAGAAGAGATAATAAGTAAACTTTAGGAATAAAGGGGGAAAATAGGTTGTAAAAATACTTTCTATGGGAATTCTTTTCAGGATAGCATTGTAATCACTGCCTAGTCCTTTGCATAGGTTAGAAATTTATTACCTCTTGAGAGAGGCATCACTATGGTGCCATAATTAATTATGTTGAGGTTGGAAAAACATACTTCTTGGCTATTCTTTTGCTAGAACACTATTCTTCTTACTCTGGTTCATATAACATCTTTCCAACATCTTTTTGAGAGGAAAACCTACTTTGAAAAATGGATGATTAATCAGAATTTATGTCTAGTTTTGTTAGTTGCCCTTTTACAGGGGTTTCGGAAAGCCTCAGTTGCTGTCACTGTATTCTCTGTGAGATACAGTGCAAGAGCAAGGTGGTAAATGGTTGCCAGGAAATAAGAAAAGTGCAGAAATGTTAGAATAAGCA